>ML675612.1:9219506-9269130 GCA_007922155.1 Mesoclemmys tuberculata | reverse complement strand
TCCTACTATCAACCAATACCCCAAGGTCCTTCTCCTCCTCCGACGTTATGCATTGGAGGGATTAGATTGGGATTAGAAAATGGTGGGAATGGGGAATGTTGGGGGGCAGGGTAGAGAAGACTGATTCAATGAGGTTGTGGGAGGACTCAGCAAGGAGCCAGGAAGACAGAGGATTGAGGGGAATGGAGACTGTGTGTATAATGGGAGGCAGACAGGACTGGGACAGGGACAGATTTGTGAAGGAGAACAGGAACAAAAGGGTCTGTTACCTCTAGCACACACTTTGCTCCAAGATCTGGAATAGGACCCAGGATTGTTGAGTCTCAACTTTCCTGTGCTGTCAGCAAATATCTGTGGAATCCACTGCCAAAGTGTCTCTCTCTTAGTGTTGGTTCACATAGCAAATGGCAACCTATTACTGCCATCAATTACGCTGTTAGCTCAAGTGGCAAAGGTGCGTGCAGTGCATGTAAAGGTTCCAGCCCTGCTGATGTGGCTGTCAATATGATGCCACATCATGGAATTTCTGTATTTTTAGTTTTCTCTTTTAAAAACCTAGGAAATCTCTCCTCTCCTCTCCCCTACCCCCTCCCAGATTTAAAAAAGCATTAGGTTGACAATGTCTAACATTCAAAAATTAGGGAATGTTGGAATTAAGATTAACTAACTGCATCATTTGATTATGTCTTATCTTGACTTTAAATAGTACTAACCTTTTCAGTCTCTCCTCATATCAGTAGTGGTTGGTGCCCAAAATAGCAGGCCACAAGCCATTCCAACGCCTCATTCCTTCCTAGGGAAGTTTATTTTTATGTTCATGGTGGCAAAACTGAGACATAGGTCAGGAATGTCGGAAGTGTTTTGTTTGCAGGAGAACGGTGGGGAAGTGGGAAGAAATAGCGGTGTCTATTTCCTTTTCACACCCTCATCTCCCTTTCAGAGGGAAATATGGGGACATTGTACTGTAAATGGCAAGGTGCTAGAAAACCGTATTTATCCTTCTGCCACCCCTTTGCTGTTCTCCCCAAGTCCCAACCTTGGTGCTACCTCACCACTTCCTCCTGATGTTCTTCACCCCACAGCACACCACCAGTCCACCCATTTCTTCGTTTCCCAGTGGACTCCTTTCCTGCTTGCACTCAATTCTTCCCACACATCCTTCTATTTCAGAACCTGCTAATGTTGCCTGGTCCTTCCAACCAAACTCCCACCTACTCTGAAATATCCCCTCCTCCCCACCCGGCTCCCCTCTCAGTCTGAAAACTGCTCTTCTTTCTGCTTTAATATCTCCTTAGGTCAGAGCCACTAAATCCTCATCTAACCCCCTGGGCTCAGAATACCCTCTTACCCCCTTCTCCATGCACCCCTCCATATCAGAAACTCACCTCAGGCTGAGAACTTATCCCTATCCTACCTGACATGCATGATTAACAGTTTCACAATTCTTCCTCCTTTGCAGCACTTGAGGTGGAGGGAGCTGAGGAGGACTGCCATACAGGAAGCCCTATCACTCTGAATTGGCTCCAGAGAACTCTGTATTCTCTGCTTTGTGCTGCCTCCTGCTGCCTCAAGCCTTTGTGCTCCACTTCCTAGCCCCACAAGGAGATGACCATAGCAGCCAAATGTGCTGTACATTCCAAGGGTTGAGACTTGGTGACAGAGCATGTTACTGCTCCCTGAAGTAGTTTAATACACCTAAGGCTGTGTATGCAGAGTCGGTGAGAGCAATGCCATTATTAATGGGCTTAAGCCCACCGGTCCCTAATGACCATCTATTTAGTCTATATTTTTCATAGATTAAATAAAGGTTCAGGTGCTCTCACAGCATGATGATATGTACACTGATGTTAAAATGAAGTACCCTGAATGTAAAGAATTTTCTTCCTTATCACAAAAAATTATCTATTTACACTTACAGGTTCCTCTTTTTTAGGAGCCCATAACAGACCTAGTTACGCATTGTTTTCAAACCCCAAATTCCCACCAAGGTTCATGGGATTTTTGGGTATACAAGAACTGTGGACCTGGTAATATCTTTAAACTCAAGTGTTCAAGAAAGGAATTTTCTCATTTTTATTATATTTAAGGTTTGGAAAGCCTAAACATAACACTAATAGTGCACAGCTAAAATCCAGGGAATACGTATTTCAATGTAAAATATAAAGCAAAGATTGTTTAGACATACATTTTTATAGGAAGGCTTTTAGACCCATCTAAGAAGATGAGCTGCACTATCCTGACACCATTCTGGTCTGTATTACAATGCCAGACTGTTTCTTGTCAATATCATCCAAATGAAAAAACATTCTGACTAAATATTTCATGTGTTTCATTATTTTGTGTGTATGTGCACAGTTCTGTGTTTCTCTGGTGATTTGTTTCTTTTCTATCATGCAGAACGTTCCTTAAGTACACCATAAAAATAACATAATTGTGATTTTTATCTGTTCTGTTATGAAGTATAAGACAATGTTGTGTTTATGGTTAAATACAGCCTCAAGGACCTCATACAGTGCCAAACAAGTAAGCTGTTTTCAATTAAGGACATCAACTCAATGCTCAGTAAACACACAAGATTATTTATGTATGAGTTAGGGCTTGATGCTCTTAGAAAATGGGTATTAGGAGCATCCAGCTTGACTTGATTTTGGACTTAACTATCTTAAAAATTCAAGAATGATAAAAATATTGTGCCTATAATAAGGCAACGCTATAGAAGATTGTTAGTTAATTTTGTATTGCTTGTAATGTATGGATGCTCTTAATGATTCCATTAGAGTTTAAATAACAGAATTCAGCACAAATGTATTTCTACTGAGCAGCAGAAACATAATTTCCCTGGAACTGCAGCTGCTGTAGTTGAAGATTAGGCTCTTACTATCCCTTAGGGAGATTACTGTCTCTGCCAGCTGACTTAGTTTTTATACAGCCAGTGATTTATTAGATTGCTTTGCTCTTAAGTGTGATAATAGGCCTTATGCTTAGCAAGGTTTAGAGACTTCCAGTGCATTAATATTTTATGGCAATGACAGTCAAGACACATTTTGTTTACCTAACAAGACAAGACAAGCTAGAGCTGATGAGTATTGGAGATTAGCACTTTTAACTTGTAGGAACCATGCCAATTATATCTTTGGTGCTTTAGAATGGCTTGCATAATTGTAATTTAACCATTTATAGATTTGGTGCATGAACGTTGTATGCAAATTAGTGTAATTTGTACCAGGACATTGCTAGTGTGCATCCCTTCCACTGCAGCGCCAGCTACTCAGTTGCGTAGCATTATATATCTTCTTTCAAAAATGTGTTAGGTTGGATGCTGCTATGACTTGGAGGCTGAATTGCAGGTGTAGGGATTCCAGTTTACATTTATTTCCGGAGATTCAGCCTGTAATGAAACTGACTGAATGTTAGTTATATGAACATAACTTGCTTGCTGTACTTGTCCCATGTACTATCTAAAATAGTACTTGGGGTTCAGTGACTCAGTCTCAGGGACAGTAATAGTTTCTACTGCCCATACAAATACTTCAAATGAATTACTTCTCTAGCAGTTGCCTTTATTTCTCCTCAACAAAGCAAATTCATCAGCAAAGTCTACTTATTGTTTATAATGGAAAGGACTGACTAAAGATCAAAGGGTGAGGCATCTGGCATTGATTCGCTATCCCTGCAAATTCTTCCAGTCATTCTAGCCATCACACAGAGTGGAGAAAACACCACATAACAACATAGGGCCTCATTCTCCTGTCACTTACCCTGGTGTAAATCACGTGACTCCACTGAGTGGAATTACCTCAGGGTAAAACTGGCATGACAGAGAAAATAGGGCCGCATAAAAAATAATTTTTTAAAGAAAAATTGTTTCTCAAATGAGACCTAAAAGAAATCCTGCCCAATAGGCACAAACTATAGTATACCATAATCTTCTCTCTCTATATGTGTGTGTTAATTCCTTTTTTAATGATGTTCTGTGCAATCCTCTCAGGGCTATAATAAACTCTAAAACCTTGGGGTTAGTGTAATCTTCCTGCTGCTGGCACAGTGCCTGTATTTGATTTAGTCTGCTGATATTTTTGTACACCACTTTGAAGAAACAGTTGGCCTTTTATTGATGAGATTTTATGGGAGCAAGTGCACATTTTAAATCAAATGAATATGCTTCAAAATAATGAGGGAACACTACTGTTAGACATCATTTTTAGTTGAGATTTTTCATCGTAAAGCTGCAGATATTAAATCAATTATAGCTCTTGGAAAAAATACCAATACATTTCATCACTGTTTTTTTATGGTGTTTTTGTTTAAATTTCCTATTAACAATTTGATTAAAAACTGACACCCAAAATCAAAAATTACATTTTTTCGAAAACTTAAACTAAAAATTTGCATTTTAGGAAAACTAAATTTTTTTTATCAAAACCTAAAAAATTCTCCCCACATTTTTTATTTCCTTTTTTATCAAAAGTTTGAACTTTGTCAAAAATGAAATTTTCCTGAATTTTTTTTTCAAAGAAAAGCCATTTTTAATGAAAATAATTTGCCCAACTCTAATGCTAATACTAATAAAGAGACATTATCTGAATTGAAGGGGTGATGGTCATAACAGCTGCAAAGAGGGTTGGGCTGCCTGGATTCTGTTTGATCCTGCACTTGTCAGTTTGTGATTTAGACTAAGTAATTTGTTCCATCTGTGCTTCAGTTTTTAAATAGGAGGTTGTGAGATTTAACTGTTCATAAAGTACTTTGGGATCCTTTGTTAAATGACAATATAGAAGCTCAAAGTATTGCATTACTTTCTCTCTGTGTGTGTGTGTGTGTGTGTCTGTGTGTGTGTGTGAGAGAGAGAGAGAGAGAGAATATGAATTATTGGTAATAATGACCACTTAAATTAGCTTGCTGTCCCACTAGCAGCAGAAGTCAGTGCCGAGTGCTACAGCTACTCTAGCATTCTTGGGATTCACAGGCAGTGGGAGTATGAGCCGTCACAGGATGATGATGATGAGCTCTATCAGTCATTTAATGAAACCTGATAAACTAATCCACAGAACTCTGATAGTAGGGACTATTTCACTCATGGCTCGCATGGAGCTAGAAGGGAGCTATGCTAGAAAAGTAGAAGCTAAAAAGCAGAGGGTGCAAATCAAAGAGGCCAGGAAAAAGAGGGAGAGGAGATACAGAAGTCAAGATCATTGCTTTCGTGTCTTCAGTCACTGCAGAACATAGTTGCTCAAAGTGTGGCCCATGGAATCCTAAAATACTATCTCTCTGTAGAGAGAGGCCAAGTGAAGACAAATGTAACCAATTTCATGTTTTCAGTGAATTCAAAAATAAGGATTATTTCTTGTCAGTTGCACTAGCTTAAACAAATGTCGTGGTGGTGTGAATATTTTTTTAAATAAAAATATATGTAAATGTATAAGTCAATTAGGCACGGTTCATGGGCTCTTGACAAGGTACCAGTGTGACTCTTGGTGATGAAAAATTTGATCAATCTTCCTACAAGGAGCATGAAGCCAGTTTAGCATGTGAAGCCTGAGAGGGGTCACTGTTAATGGCATATGTTCTGATGTGGTGAAAAGATGTGTGTGGTAGGGAAGAGACCTTTTAGCTCAGTTAGACTAACCCCCTTTCTTTAGTTGTGTGTCTCTGTATGTGTCATTACACCATCCTATTTAGTGCTATTCTTAGGACCTATCCTTGTGGTGTATCATAATGAGGCTGATTATTACTGGATTATTTCGGATGGGAACTACAGATGGGTGAGTACTTCAAAAAATATTTGCTAATATGCAAATATATTTCAGTAGTATTTGTGACCACGTTTATTTTCTGCACACATTCCTATGAGCAAATTTTGGTTTGCAAAATGTTTGTGGAAAGAGTGTATTGTAAATACTCAAGAGACTATGGCAGCATAATTCATATGTCATTCATGCAGGAAGTGCTTTGTACAGCTGTCTTGAAAGCTTTCTGTGTAGTCATCCAATATGGGAAAGAAAAGAATACTTTATTTAGGCAACCAATCACAGTATGGAGAGCAAATGTTTGAATCAATCTCAGCAAATATCTTATGAGCAATAGGCTGAAATAAACTCAATCAAACCATCTATTGAAATAATTTTAAATAACAAAGACATTTTGGAAATTGACATCTGTTTATAGAAAACTTGTGGACAGAAAATTACTTGTTGACTAAAATATCTATTGTGAATAGTTTGCCACGTTCTACAGGGAATTAGATACCTATAACTACACATTGTTTAAAGAATGCACAATTAAGCCCTCACTCCCAAAATTTAATATTAAAATGAAGAATTTTCTCTTTCAAAACTGTTTTCAATTACTATTCTTTTAATAAAAAACATGGTTACATTCATGTTGGGTCTTTTTGAACACCTGCAACAATAAAGTAAAAGCAGTCCAAGAATTAAATGATTCTTTACATCTCATTTTGCTATTTGGATTTATATTGCTAGATACTTAGCTAACTGTAAGCAGAACTTGTCAAAACATTGAGAATAATTAGTTCAAATGTGCATAACCTTTGCCAGAAAGCACATTGCATGATCTAAATAAATACGTAATCAGAATGGTGGGGAGGGAGGGAAGGAAATTCCAGCAATTTATAGAAAAGAAACTTTCCCCTAGAGATCTGAAAAATAAGACCATTTATTATAGAAAGAAAGGAGCTTTTTAAAATGTATAACTTAATAAGAAATGTACCTTTTAAAATTTACTGCCTGACAAGAAAAGCACAAAGACATGTCACGAAAACATTTTAAAAGTTGCGGCACCTATTTCTTTTTCAGGAAAATTTCTAAAGTATACAGGAAATAGAGCCCTTACTCAGAGTATTTTAGTTTATTGAGTTCTCTGTGCCTTGAAAATCACAGTAGAAATCTCAAGGGACTCCTATAAAGATGTATTACATCATAAAGTAAACTAAGGATAGTAACCCATATTATTAAACTGTCAACATATATTAGATTACAAATTGTCCACCATCCAAGTCAACTTAAAGCCTCATTGTTAGCAGGAAGTTTAAAACATAAGTCTATTCTTAATCATCTAAGGCCTAAGGTACTTTTTGGATAGACACTGTAATAATCACTCCACCGCTGCACTGCAGTGTGTGTGAATTTCATTGGTTTAGGACTGCAAATGCTCAACCATTGTGAGTAAAGATTCTGAAGGATTGCCACTTAAAAGGTTTTATTAGTGACGCCGGACACTTCTTATTTCACAACATATTAATAAAGGTTTGTGATAAAGATGGAAAATAAATCTTAAAATGTAGTACTTAAGCCTTGTTTAATTTCCACAACAAACCTGGTAAAGTGGTATTGCTTCTAAACTCTCAGTTAGAGAAACCAAGGATATTGCTTTGACTCCAGAGATAAGTGTTACCCAGCAGCGGTTTTGACAATCCCAGCCACAATAACACCATTCAGTGAGAAGCAACAATTTATACTTGTATGTATGTATTTATCTAAAACATTTATTTTTACTTTCTAGAAATTTCAGATGGGGATCTGTGGTTCATGGTACTAGGCACTGTACAAATAAATAACAGAGGAGTCCCTGCCTCAGAGCGTTTACAGTTTAGATGTGAGACAGAATGGAATAAAAGGTCAAGGTGGACAAATGGGGCAGGGGAGTTTGGCTTTTATGTTCAATCCTATTTTATTGTGACTTCACTCTCCAAAGTCTCAGCTCACCTCTTGCCTTCCCAATGCCATATGGGAGTGACTGGTAAACGTCATCGTAAAAGCAGATTTCAAGGAGGGATTTGAGAGAAAAAAGTCATGACTTTTATTATTATTATTATTATTTTACTATTTTTTCCATGCATTATGGACAGCGTGGGAGGAAAGCTTGGAGGTGTTTAAAGGAAAAGTAGACGAGGATGATCAAGGCTGACATCATTGGCAAAACTAAGATGGGGGTCAACAGTTTGATACATGAGTTGATCTGATAGATGGGGGTGGGTGTGGGAGTGCTAGATGTCCAGCATGAAGACAGTGATGGTGGGGTTATGCTGATGTATTAATATGTAATATTCCTATATACATATGCCCCATATTAGAGTATTAGGGTTCCTTTTGCATGAATGGTGCCATTCGACATACTTGTACTCTTCACAAACAAAAACCGAGGAAGTAAATTCAATAGGTTTATTGCCTAGAAAAAGTTGTTTTTCAATCTAAATTTAGGATTCTTGAACAAAGTAATATTATACAGAAGAATCTTAGATATCAACATCACTATTTCAAATCTAACATACATTAATCCCTGGTTTTGACCAATTTTACGGTTTAGAGGGAAATGGTGGAAGGCTAAGCAAACTTAATCCACAGTCCCAAAATCCATCTATAATCTTAGAGTAGTTAACTGATTATGCTAAAGAATCAGCAGTGATGGTGCTAAAAATGAGTATTAAATCAGTTTCTTGCTAACAAGCCTTCAGAAAGGGTCTCGAATGCCCTTCAGCGAGATGAAGGTCTAGAGCAGCCATTTTTATTAACCTTGGAGACCAACTACTGCCAGACTTTCCTGTGGCATCATCTCCTTCTGCAGAGGAGTCCTGCTCATATCCCAGACAAGGGGAAGGTAACCCCCCACTGTGGTGGTTCTACTAAGTGAGCCCGAGAAACAAACAACACTGTAGTTAACTAAACTGTTTTGAACATGAAAGAAAACTTATTTCAGATTGGAGGAAGAACTTCAAGTTTAGTTATTGCAGCTGGCTCTGTGCAACTCTCCCTGCCAGACACATTAGAAAGTGTGTATTCAGAGGCAGAATCCTGCATGCTAATAAAAACAATGATTCTTGTGCTATGTAGGCTGAAACGTATGCAACTTTTATCATGATCTTAATCCCCATATACTAATTCACCAGTAGAGCTTTACATCGATACTACAGAACACAAAAGACTGCTTCCCAATGCCTCAGTTTCACTTTCAGACACTGTGGGGAGAATTTTTTTATCAGCGTTACCACTGGACGTGTTGGTAGAGCGAACTCTATGCCAACAATGCTGAAAATAACAGAATTTATGTATGGAAATTAATTCCAGCTGCTGGGCTGTACATATATATTCCTTCAGGAATACACTTTGACTGCCGGAACCCAAGACATATTTCCTTCACGTGACTTTATTCGGCCTACCTGAACAATGCCTGTTTTTGCAGCAGTAGTTTTCTGCTGAATAGCCGTTGAAATGGAATGGAAGGGAATAATACTGCTTTGCACTTCTATAGCACACTCCATATCTCAAAACACTGCCTACATGTTAATAAATTAAGGCTCACCACACTTCTGTTAAGTCTTTATAACATCCTTATTGTGAAAATGGGTACAGCCGGATAAAAGAAGTTTCAATTTGCCCAGTGTTGTACACAGATCTGTGTAGAACCCCAAAACTGATTCCCATTTCTGTGCTTTCCTCATTAGATGATGTTTCCTTTTCCAGCATTTTGTGATGAAACCATGTCTTTCTGTTTATAGAGCATTTAGTGTAATGGGGCTCCAGTCCTGGTTGGGACCTCTGTGTACTACTTCAATATAAATTCTAAATGTTAATGAAAGGCTGTACAGCAGCAGTATTAGAGGTGAGCTTTCATAGAACATACAGGAGCCTTTTAAAAGGCTATGTTATGAAACCTTTTTTTTTTTTTTCAGTGAATGTAACTCCCAAATGAACTTTTGGTTTTCAACGTTTAATTTGTTGTCAGGGAATCTGTTTCAGAAACATATTATGCCCATCATGAACACACAATCCCAGGGAATTTGTACTGTACTAATTAAACCGAAAGCAATCTGGGGCACAACTTAGTATTGTTCAGTTCTATAGGAGACTAACAGCATGACACACAATGAGTGGGAGGTGTTTTCCTACACCGTTATGCTCAGTTCACTAAGGACCAAAAAAAACTCCTGAAGCGGTGGATGTGTTTATATTATGTTCTTAAATTAATATTTCCAAGACCTTGCTTAGCAATGGCATTTCCTCCCCCACACTCCTCCAGCATGAAGTCAGATGAGAATGGATAGTTGTCTTGACATTCCTATCTAGGACTCTTGTCCTCTCCCAAAATTATGTACACCATATCTTAGCTTCCTAGTCATGTCCGTTTGTCTTGGTTGCACTGTGGCTCATCACAAATTGGTTGGGACTTAAATGAATAGCAGCCTCAGTGATGCTGTAATCACAATATTATTTTCAGAAAGACCACCTCTGTTATAATTTTATGCTGGTTTCACATCTCTCCTTACAGCCAACTGTACCTCTTTACATAATTGCCCCCCAAAATACCAATAGCAAAGGACAACAAGAGAAAAATAATGGTTGTAGGTGCTTGAGACTCCCTTTGAGATGGGTTGTTTTGCAGCTGAACAAAACACCTTTGGGGTGATCTTTTGAGTTTTTGACCCAGCTCCTGAGATATTTTGGACAAAGATGGAGATCTCTGAGGTCTTATTTGTTGGAGAACATTGCTCTGCCTTAACCTCAAACTCCTGAACAGCTGTAGAAGGTAAGATGTTTTTCCTTTTATGTTGCAGAAATGCCACGCAGTGAAGATGAAGCTATGCTCATGGTGCCCACATTAATGATGTCCATTGGTGTCTCCATATAGCTTCTCATTTTTGGCAAACTCCTTTCTCCCTCTACTGCTACCTTTCACTCGTGTGTATTAATGACCAGTAAAGGTAGTTATTCATGAGCAATCTGAGCAGAAAAAGGGCAAGGCTGATCAAATAAACTGTTCAATAAGTGTGTTTTTTCCAGCTCTACTAGGCTTTGTCCCTATTGAGCATTTTCTGAAAAATTTCTGCCATTGAGTAGCTTGTGTAACTTACTTCGACTTCCTAAATCCTCTTCTGCACACTGTCTCTACTACGCTGAATCAATGGGAAATGCAGAACTGTCAGCGCAACACTACACTTTTTAGGGAGGTGGTTTTATTGAATCAACTTCTGGATTGATTGAGTGGGTCTTCACTTCCACTCAGTCGATCCAGATAAATCAATCTGGTGGTGGCAAATTTGTTGCCATCAGTGAAGACATATCCTTAGATTGCATGATGGTACAAACATCTGTTCATGGTCTACATTAGCACTGCCACTATTGCTAGTACCAGTAGGGAAATTTCTGAAAATGCATGTTGTAGATGAGTGAAACTTGTGGTGTTCAGGGACTGTAAATCTAGCCAGCTTGGGTTGCAAAAATTTCAAAATTAGTTTGTGAACAAGTTTAGCTTGTCACTTAAATTTAATTTTATTTTCAAGTTCATAGTTTCAATTTTCAAATTATTTTCAATAGCGATAGACTCAAGGAGCTCAATCTATTTAGTTTAACAAAAAGAAAGTTAAGGGGTGACTTGATCAGTCTCCTACATGGGGAACAAATATTTAATAATGGTCTTTTCAATCTAATAGAGTAAGGTACGTCATCATCCAATGGCTGGAAGTTGAAGCTAGATAAAATTCAGACTGGAAATAAGATATACATTTTTTTAAGGGCGAGGGTCTTTAATTGTTCCAATGATTAATCAAGAGTTGTGATGGATCACTGGTCACTGATAATTTTTCAATCGAGATTGAATGTTTTTCTAAAAGATTATGCTCCAGGAATTATCAGAAAATTCTATGCCTGTGGTATGCAGGAGATCAGAATAGATTATCAGAATGGTCCTTTCTGGGCTTAGGATCCATGAATTTTAAAGGCATTGTACTAATGAATACCAACTGCATCCTCCTCTGCAAGACGTAGAAGTTTCAAACCATGTTATTGTGAGCTATATTGATCTGTAGTTGAAAGGCCTACATTGAACACATCTATGGGCCTGATTTTTGTCCCCCCATTCAAATTGAATACTATCTCAGCCCTGATACTGCAATTGTTAGTTTGAGGGCAGTTTGCTTCATCCATATGGACTCACATTGACACCGATGTGGCTTAGTAAAGATTCAAACAGTCTGCCTAGACATGGCCATTTGCAAGATTGGAGACTCACTCTGCAAATGTCCCATTGCAATGCATGGCACTGCCTGCGGAGTAAGGTGACAGGTGGTGCAGCACAGACTATACTTACATTTTTTTGTAAACAACCTACAGGATTTCTACATATTTTCCCTTTAAAATTAATGAAATTATACCAAAATCCACTGGACAGCTTTGAAAATCGATCTATATTTTTATAACTTTTCTGTTCCCTTATTTTCCCTGATATTTTTCATTCTGCTCACTTGGCTTCATGTTTCATCCAATTTTTCCATTTGCATCTTTCTTTCTGCCCCTCTCTTCTCAGTCTGAGTAAATCCAAATATTTCCAGTCTGATTCAAATTTTACATGTTATTGAATTCATAATCAATCTCAAATATAGTGCCTAAATAATATATAGTAAGCATGATCCTCCTCCCACCGAAGTCAATAGCAAAACTCCGACTGATTTCAATAAAGAAAGGCCAAGCTGTAAATTACAATTATATAATATGTGGCATGTAGGCATGCGTGTATATGTATGTAATATACTGTATTTATGTGCTCCCAAAAACATTCACAGAGTTTTAGGTACCCTTGAATCTGAACAGGTGCCCAATAAAATATTTTCCTAGTAAATGGCTTAGCTTGAATACATAAAGATGAATCTTACCAAAATCATAACTGTTCTTAGAGTGGGGGATCCACAATAGGGTTTGACAACTTCTTATTATTAGAGCTTGGTTACAGTGTCTATGTTGAATATGTCCGATCTTTAGTAAAAGCAAAGACGTCAAGTGGTTAGCACCTAAAAATCACCTATTTTTAAGGTAGTTACCTTGGACATTCTTTTCCAGTTATTTTCAATATGTATTTTGTTAAAGAGCTACCATTTTGTTTCCTAGGGGAAAAAAAATTAAAAAATCAATAGCCCATATAATTACAGGACTTATTAAAAGAACAATTGTTCATAGTCTTATTTTCATTCTACAGCTTCTTCAGCAATAGTTAGCTAACAAGCACTATTCCCACAGCTGTTCATATTTCAGCTGACATAATCGAGGTTGCTGGCACACACACAAGGACGCTTTCTTTTAGCGTCTGCATGTTAAAAACAGAAATTGAAATCGTTGCCAAATGGAAAGGGACAAGAGATTACAGAAAAACATTTTATTTCCAAATTGAAACATTTTATGACAAACAATAGAGTAAAACTCTGTGTCAAAACTAGTGGATAGTGCCCTTTTGAAACAACTTACAGAAATGGGGGCATAAGCAAAAATAATACAACTGTTTGTTCAAAGGATGTTGTTATGTAAAGTGCCATCCATTAGTCAAAGTAGTTAAATGTCAACATGTAGATTTACAGTTTACTCAATCATTTTTATCCAAATGATCTTTGTTTACCAGATGATTTCTCTGTATTTTGGTATTTAATTAGGTATTAAATCATTTATAATTAGAAAATAGTGTAATTTTAAAACTTCATGCCAGGGTCACATACTTAGTCACATATGCCTGGCTGGATTGTTAAAATAAAGAAGGATTTGTCTGTCTCTGGACTTTGAGAGATCTGACGCTGTAGGCTGAATAATTGGTGTACTCAAAAGATGTGTGTAAGTTAAGACTGTCCAGAAGTGTGTTACTCTTTTGAAAATCATTTCTATATATCTGAACATAGCTCAAACATATTTCTTTAGAAATAAGATTTTTAATACAATTAATCCAGGTACAGCAGTTTCTAAAATCTTTAGAATTTCTTAACTTTGTCTAGCAGGCTCATTTAAAAGATATGTATATGTCTTTGGAAATACTGGTACTTAACAAAATAAACAGTGCCACTGAGAGGAAGTAAATCTGATAGTCCAAGACTCCTGATGTAACCTGAGAGGGGGAGGCAGATATGATCAAAATAGGTGTATACCATATTAGCTGCTTCTAGGCTCATCCCTGAATTTGGCACTAAACATTTCTTAAGTTTCCCAGTTATGTACAACCTTATCATCAGAGGAAACCATTCACAGTATCCAAAACATCTGCTTTATTGGGGGAAAAAAATCTCCACATCCATAACAATCATGCACAATCAGCTTTTCAGCTGGAGAACAAATTCTGCAATCTATGTAGATGAATAAGTAATATTCTATTCCATAGATAACAGTCTATAGAACATGAAGGAAAATAACTTTTTAAAAAGTGATTACAACTATTATGGTAAGATGAAAATATGCACTAATCATGTTGCTAGACAATAGGTTTTTAGATGGCAATTCTTCTGCTTTATTAAGTGACCAGAGTGATTTTTTTTGGCACATCGTAAGTCAGTTCTATGTGCTGTCTCTGATCTGCAAAAAAGACACTGTATTTATAAATACAAAACATCATTCTGGTGAAGGAAGAGGAATTGCCGCCTAAAAACAGTTGTCTGAAAAATGTAATCTCACTGTTTTTGACAACTTTTTGGCCTTTCTCAATTTATGCCATTTTAATGGGATTTGGTTTTGTTTAGGTCAGTTTCTCAGGTCTTCACTGGCTGCTAATCCATTTAATCCATACCATGTTTCACTGGCTCTTCCTGTTGTTAATAGTCTAAAGGAAATGAGCCAGAATTTCTGTTGGATAAGCTGCAATGGCAGGTTTTTAAAAGTGTGGGGTGGTGGTAGACATTTAAAAACTGGTATTCTTGCCAATTTTTCTTCTGATCAGAAATTTGTTAGGACTGCTGAATATTAGTTTTGAGGCTACAGAAAGCGCTTGCAGTCATAGCACTGAGACTAAAGGCTGGGATACATAGCTATGACCTTTATGGACTGTGTGTGAACTACATGAGTAAGCACAAAGCTAGACTAAACTTCCCGATTTCTGTTCTGGCATTCACTCTAATCACTGTAAAACTAGATTTGGATTTTCAGGAGGAATGATTTGCTTGTTCCATAGTCCTCATTCAGAATTTGGGGGGGGATGTCCTCAACCTTACACTGAATTATTGCAGTTTTGTTGAAGGAGGGAATATTTCTTAGGAATCTTGAATTACAGGGCTGAAAATACTGAAATAAAAATTCCACAATCCTGATGAGTTTGAATTATCTCATTGTGAGCAATATAGGCTCATAGTGCAAAGTATGTTTGCTGATTACATTATGACTGTAATCTAACCTAGTGATTAGAACTTGCTAGAAATCTGAAAACACATGAAAATCACCTGGTTTTGTATTTCATTATGCAGTTTGAAACTCAGGCCAGGTTCAGTGAATGACTTGCTAAAGTTCACAAACCTCTTTGAGACCCCTTAGGATGATTTATGGTTTAAGATTCAAAATCCAGTGGAACACGGTAGTTTTGGTGTTTGTGTTGCATTTTTGTCCTTCATTTGAACCTGACAATCAAGCCAAAACTTGATAAATTCTCATGTATTAAAAGTGAAGAGAAGGATCACACGAACATATGTGAACCAAACCACAAGTTTTGAACAGCCCACTGATTTGCATCAGACTTCATACTGGACATGCTTCTGATTGTAAAATTGTTCATTTACTGTACATGTGAATGATTCAGCCTTGTGTCATACTTATTTCCACACGTGTACTTCTGGGCAAAGGGACCCTGGTAATGGAAAGTCTAGCTGGAGAGGAGTCGAGCAGCACAAGAACTGGACACTGTTCAGTCTCAGCCCATATTAGGGGGTGGGGGGAAACACTGGCCAAAGCTGGGGATATGGCAAAGGTGGCTGGGGATGTGTTGCTTCAGCTCATTCTCTTAGCAGGCTTCATAGATGGGGCTTTTATGGATTCCTAAACCCAACATACAGTTGCCCTCTTTGGTAACATGGCAATTGAAACACCACCTACCTCTTATAGCCTGGATCACTTCTCGGCTGCAGTAACTCCTGGTGGCTTAGGCAAGTACAATTTGCAGTTCCTGGTGCGAAAGGAAGAGAATAAAGCCCTGAGTGTCTAATCTAAATAAGGGTATGGCAAAGTAGCGGCTATAATTAGCCATTAGACATGTACTTTCCTTCTTGCAGACTGCGGCTAGTACAGCTCTAGCTAAAAAGGCTTGCCTCCACCAACAGCACTTTCTTTTCATCTGCTGCTTTGCTCTCAAGAGACTTTCTTTAGCAGGCAGCCTCAGTAGAATAAGATCAAGTAGCGCTGGCAGTTTTCATAGTGAGCCAGGAAGTCATTTTAATAAAACGGTGCAATGTACAGGATAGGTCCTGCACCTGCTGAGAGGGCAGAGTAAACAATTAAAGGTTAGCATCTATTGGGAATAAATTGCTTTTGGGAATCACTTCAGTTCAGATGTGAATTATATATGTATTACCCGGGACAAACTTTCATTTAAAATGAAATAACTGAGACAAAACTTGGTATGAGCAAAGCAGGAGTTTGGACTAAATAGGAATTTGACACTGAAAGGGAGAGCAGGCAGCTTAATGAATTTTTTGGACTACAGTCAACAGAATCTGTTCAATAACAACTAAAAGAATCATGGTTTCTTGTTTTAAGGAATGAAGCAAATTTTAGTACAATATAGGCCCAGCCACAGAGTAAAATTTCCAGTTAAACTGGTTGAAGACCAGTAGCAGTTTATCCAGTTCACTACAGACACTCTAGAATGTACAGCTACTTGCTTCTGGCAGATTGTAGCATGTCTGTGACCAGTGCCTCAACAGCCAAAGATAGGAAGAGACCAGAGTTGTTTAGCTGAAGAAATAGAAAGTCAGAATTAATTTTAGACACATCAGATTGTTCAGTGGACCCACCTCAGAACTGGCTTCCCTCACCCTCCAGTTGAGGAAGCCAGTGTTATGATGCAAGCAAGTACGTGGTAGACTGAAGATACCAGCTACTGTAGCTGTGACCCACTTCTGACAGAGGCTGAGGAGGTTAATTCCAGGAGATAAGGTTTTAGCTCTGAGACATAAGCAGGCTGCAGTGGTGGAAATGAAGTACTTTATAAATGTTGAAGGCTGTGGATGTGGTGGCTATGAGAACTGTTTGGTCACTTGCCTATGGGGTGTGAAAGTGTAGGACCTCGGGAGACATCTACACAAATGTCTAGTGACTGCTATGAAGCAGCAGGATGTGCTATGTATTGGCTCCAATGATGTATGGAAGTGTAGTAGAGAAGTCCTGAAAGCTAGATTTGGACTTAGAACAGATACAATGTTGCTTTTTCTGAAATGCCTCCAGGATCAGCTGGAGAGTCCAATTTTAAATCTTGATTGCGAAGATGATGAAAAGAGAAGGAATTAATATTTTTTAGGCAGTATGAAATATTTGGGAATGACAGCATATGCAGAAGGAATGGGCTACATTTCAACCAATGTGAACCAGACTTTGGAGTTCAAAATTGATCAAATGAAGTACAATGCATAAATAACTTGTGCATGTGGTGTTATTGAGGCCAAGAATTTAGTAGGATTCAGAAGGGATTCATCCACTCTGTAAACATGAGTTTATGAAAACTAGTTCATGTCAAATAAAATTGAAGGGTTTTTTTTTTTTATGAGATTACCTGTTTGGTTGTTAAAGGTAATAGTGTTGACGTACTATGCTTTCAAATGGTACTGATGGCATGACATCTTGATAAAAAATAACTGCAAACGATACAAACTTAATATGGCACACGTTAAATGGATTAAAAACTGGCTGATAGGGCTCAAAACATAATTGCAAATGAAGAATCAGCACAAGCTAGGTGCAAGCAAACAATATGCATTTTAATATGGCCAAATGTGAAGTTGTTATGCATCTAGGAACAAGGAATATAGGCTATATTTACAGGATGGGTGGCTACCCTGGGAAGCAGTGAAAAAGAGTTGGCAGTAATGGAGTACAGTCCACTGAACATGAGCTCCCAGTGTGGTGCTGTAGCTAAAAGGGCTAATGTGATCCTTGGATGTATAAATGGTAATCTCAAGTAGGAGAATGGAGGTTATGGTACCTGTATTTGGTACTGATGCGATCATTACTGAAATACGGTGTCCAGTTCTGGTGTCCACAATTCAGAATTTTGATAAGCTAGACATGGTTTTCAGAAAAGAGAGATGAAATGGATTAAAGAATTGGCGAACATACTCAATAGTGATAGACTCGAAGATCTCAGTCTACTTAGCTTAACAAAAAGAAGCTTAGGGGTAACTTGATCAGTCCATCAATACATACATGGGAAACAAAAATGTGCTAATGGGTTTTTCAATCTAGCAGACCAAGGTATAACAAAGATCTGATGTCTGGAAGCTGAAGCTAGAGACATTCATGAGGGGAAAAAAGCAAAAAGAAATAAAATAAAATAAAAAAATAATTAATAGGGACGGTAATTAACCATTGGAACAATTTACCAAGGGCTGTGGTGTATTCTGAATCACTAGCAATTTTAAAATCAAGATTGGATGTTTTTCTAAAAGCTGCATGCTCTAGTTCAAACAGGAATTAATTTGAGGACATTCTATGTTCTGTGTTACTCAGGAAAGCAAACTAGATGATCACAGTGGTGCTTTCTGGCTTTATATTTTATGAAGATGTAGCGATTGCAAGGCCAGAAGGGATCTTTGCGATCATCTGGTAGGAATTCTTGTGTAACACAGGCCTAGAATGTCCCCAAAATAATTCTTAGAGCATGTGTTTTAGAATAACATCCAATCTTGATTTTAAAATGGTCAGTGATGGAGATACCCATTATGATCATTGCAACTATAGAAGTGAGATGGACTGGTGTCAGAATTCAGTTGCTTTGTAACTATGTAACCAAAACAGATGTTTTTAAAAATGGTTTCAAATACTTCTTTGAATAGTGTCCCTATGGGTGCTCCACTTTAGGTGTCTGCGTCCCTGCGCTGCTGGCTGGAGAACTAGCCAGTGTGTGTACGGTAATTCCTCCTCAGTTCCCTCTCAATTGCCCCTGGCTAGAGCTGGAACTAGAGCTGTCTGTTTGTAAATCATTAATTCTCTTAGAATTGCTAATTTTAGCTTCTTTTGAAGCCCCCTTTTTTCTCCCTTTGCTTCATTTACATTTTATTTTGACCATTGCTTGGGGGAAAAAAAAAAGAAAGAAAAAAGGAAAAGGACTTGTCTTCCATCAACCCTTTGTTGGGGAGGATTCTCCAGGACAAGGGTATGTCAGGCTCCATGGGCTCCAAAAAGTGCCTCAGTTGTAAGAAATCTATCCCAGTGACTGATGGACACACTCAATGAGTTTGCTGCCTGGGAGAGAAGCACATTCCACAGAAGTGTGCCTTGTCAGCAACTGAAGCCCTTATCCAGGAAGGTCTAAGAACTGAGGCTCAAACTCCTACTCATGGAGTCAGCTCTTCCACCTCCGGAATCCTGGCGTGAGCCCTCACCACACTCTTCCACTTCAAAGTCAGGTAAGCTCAGAAAAATGCATGCAAGCCACTCACATAAGCCCTCTAAGAAAAAGTTGGTGAGTCCCCATAGTGAGCGCTGATGGAGCTGAAAATGTTTCTTGGTTCTATCAGCATCAGAGGTACCAATGCCACTGAAGCCATCTAAAGTCAGAATGCCTAAAACCCAATGGGTGCAGGCAAAGAAGCATCGGTACCACGGGGACGTGAAAAATATAGAGCGTCCATCCCCAAGGAAGAATCCGTTGGTTCGGTCATCAATATCTGTATCACTCACAATATGCCAGGCACCAATAGGCCATTCTAGGAGATTCAGCTACAGACATCAAATTCGGCACCACTGTACTATTATTCATATCAGACTCTACTCCAAGGTCCCAGCCTACAGTGGTGGGTACTGCTTGGGAGTCACCTACAGTGGAGCACCCAAGGGGACATGACTCAAAGTTACTCACCTTGTGCAGTAACGATGGTTCTTTGAGATGTGTTCCTGTGAGCGCTACACAACCCCCTCAGTAGTTGACTCTGCAGTAGGGAAGGAACTGAAGAGGATTGCCCGCACATGCACTGCTCACCAGCTTGATTTAGAATTAAAACAATATTCCCAAACACAATATTTCAGTAGTTAGTGGTTAAAGCTGGGAAATGCTGTACCAAACATTTTACAATGCTATATTTTTAAACTCAAACTTGAAAAGTTATGCAAATCCCAACTAAGGTGAAGTATGCAGTTTTTGTCACCAAATTTCACACGCTGCTCGTTAACACACATCCATAGCCAGCATGTCTGCATAACGAAGGGACCTTGACTTTGACTCATCATGACCTCAGCCCTAGTTGTTCTTTCACTGTTGTTTTTGTACCTGGGGCTTGATCCTGAAAATCCTTAGTCATGAAATTGAAAGGATTAAAAACCAAGGCTACCATAGTGTGTGATCTGTTATTTTTCTGTCAAGGACTTTTTGGTGAAGGCTTTAAAGAAGTTCTCCGACTGTGGTTGTATTTGACCTCATAAAATTGCGCTCATTAAATTGTTGTAGGCTAAATAAGGTGTGTGTTTATGCTTCATGATATACATGTGGATGGGTGACAGTGATTTTGGAGATATGGCCGGTTTCATACCACAAATATATTATTTAAAAAAAAAAAAAGAACAAAATTACTTTTCTTTCCTTGTGGGCTTTTTGGTTTATTTTTATTTAGGGAAAAGCTTTTTAAAAATGTGTGAAGCCTAAAATTGAAAGGGTATCACATAAGTGTCTTTTTATACGTCCGGAGTGAAAAATATTTTTAATTTAAAAATTTTAGGGCTGTGAGCATGCTCGGTGCATAGCAATTTAAAATGATTGAAGTAGCTTGATTTAATAGACTGAATCTCCTTGAAAATGAGGAACTCTTCACATTACACTGCGCAACCTCAGGAGTCAGAACCTGATCACTTCCAAAGTGGAGAGCTTAGTTTTAAAAAAAAAAAGAGTGACGTTCTCTAGTAATTTTGAATTACTCTGTATTACACGTTTTCAGGTCTCTGATCACCTCCAAATTCAAGTGCTTATAAAACTGCTCCAATAATTTTAAATTGCTATGTGCAGAGTGATTTAAAATTGTTAAAGTGCTTCAAAGTTTTTAATAAGTACTTTAATTTAGAAGTGCATTGAGCAATACTCCAGCATAATTTCAAGAGATTATTAAACTAATGTAAAAATTTATCATCAGGAAAGAAAATTAAACATTTTTAAAGGAAGGTGTTAGAGTAACATGTACGTGTGTGTGTGAGAGAGAGAGTGTGTGTGTGTGCGGGGGGAGAGGGCGGGAGATAGAGGAGGAGAAATAGGGGAAAATATATTCTCAAATCTCCGATTAATAGGCTTCTAGTATGTTAATGGAAATCCCCATCTCACGTGAGCAGCTTAAATATGGCCAGGAAGCTTCCCTGAAAGTTATGGTAACATGACAGTGACCGATCAAAGGAATCTATATATCTTGGAAGAGCATAGTTAGTAGAGGAGACCACTCACAAACTATTCCAGGCTGATACACAGTTGATACACTGTGTCATTTTCTATATTGCTGTCACATTTTCTGTAAGATTACTTGACAGTGTTGATGTGTAATTTTTTTTTGGTTTTAAAAAGAAACAAACACACACCTAGTGAGTCACTTAAAATAATTTGATGGAATCTTTTTTTCACTAAAAGCAAGGATTCTTTGTAAAAATGAAGACTAATATTATGAGTCTAGAGCCCTCAAATATATCCCACTGCAAGGGATGTTATTAATTTTAGGCTCAAGTTCACATCCCGCTCACTTCATTTTAGACTTGTATCATGCTTCACTATGGAGAGTTATTGACATCAGAAATGCAAAAATTTGAGACAGAGCTTATTAAAAGCTTTGTTGCCAGTAAGGAAAAAAATCCTTCATTTCAAATGTCTCCTTTGGTGTTGTGCCTCTTGTTTTGAATCTCTTACAGCACATTTTGGACCTGGAGGTTGAAAAATAGAGGTATGCTTAAGACTAACAAGTCACCCCACATTTTATGGAAATCAAAAGGAAAAGCAATAAACACAAAAACTATAAAACACAAATATTTTAAAAAAAATTATGCATTCCTGTAACCCATTGATTTCAATGAGAATACTCCAAGTAAGATCTTTTACTCACGTGCGGCAGGATTGTTCACTATGTTTGTAGTACACATCGCAAATTAAAACAGCTTTGTCATAAATCAGTAAGTGGTCCATGGTAAGCGGCGCTGAACTCCCTCAACTTCAGTTCACTTTGATGGGAGTCAAGAGCATTAAAATCATGTTGAATAACTATTACATTCTTCATGATTGTTGATACTGGAGATAAAGAGACAAAAACAGATGGTTTTCAAACTCCCATAGTAATATTTCTATCAACAGAAGAGCAAACTCAGATGAAACGATGCAGAGCATCTCTTGTAACAAAAGTCCAGGATACAGAACAAGGACCAGGCATATACAATAAAGAGGGGGCAATATAGGCTCCGAATTTGTTTTTAAAAACTACAAATATTTTATAAAAACAACTACTGTTGCGTTAAGTCAGACAGATGTGTGGTGTGACTTTCTGCTTTCAGACCAGGTTTCAGTCAGAGTAACTCCACTGGCTTTGATGGAATTATTCCTCATTGAAACCAATGTTAATGAGAGCAGCTGATGTCCTGTTTGATTCTGCTTTCCAAATCCCATGTGATGACTTCAGATCAAGGGGACACAATAAAGTGTCTATCCTCACTGAAGTCAATGGAGCGATGCTGATTTATATCACTTGAGGATCTGGCCCACACACAACGGGGAAAGCTGTGAATAAAAGTGGGTCTGAACCCAAATTCTTAGATATGAACACCCTGACTTTAGAAAAGGCTTGGGGATCTACATCCTAAACTCCACAAATGGTGCCTGTATTTATTATGGGATGAACCAAAATCCTAGATGTAAATGCCCTTGAACTTTTGGAGCTGGGCAAATTTAATATCTGGATCTAATTTGTTACAATGCAGACCATGTTTAATTGTGAGAGACCTTCAGAAGTGGGTTGATTAGCCTCTTTCCTTGGGGAAATGTAATGCAGTGGGAAATATTTTATTTTGCTTACTGGTGTGAGTCAAGGAACACCGCAACAATTTGCCCCACTGATTAGGCAGGAACATGGCCTTTAAGGGACTGAACAAAAAGATCAATACCCTGATTTCCCTTTCATGTGCCTCAGCCATGATAATTAGGCCTTTTACTTTGTTTTGTATATAAAGTAGGAGCTAAGGTATTGCTGGTAGAAAGAAAAGACTCTTTCTCTCTGCGGTAAATATATTGACATTTTACAGACCCAGGCAGAGAACAACATGAAGACAGTAATGAGAGATTTGACTGCTTTCCATTCCTTCCTTAGCTTTCCAGCTTACTGTTGCTGCATCTCACAGTGAATTATCAGCTACAAAGAAAAGGAACTGTTTAGGGACTGACAATTGAGAGCATTTACAATTAGCTGAATTGATTAACCTTTACAAATGCTGTTACTTTACAAGGCTTTTTCTGACACTAGTTGAACAATATACCTATTGAATAAACATACTACTTTACGCTAGCTTTGATTTGTCTATGACTTCACCAGTCATAAAGCCTGCCTGCCTTAGTAATAGCTGCTGCATGTTCTTCTGAGAACTTGACAGTGGAGATTGACTGGCATTATGTAAATAGCTCTCCCTCTTTGGAGTTGAGGGTGTCACACTGCAAAAACAAGGGAAGTAAATCTGCATATCAGTTGCTTGTGTAAAGCCTAGTCTGGTCTGCATAAACAAAGGGAGTTCTCCTCTTTATATATTTCACCCATTGTGCAGGAGATACATTTTCTAGTCCAAAGGAAAAAGATTGACAGCTAAATATAAACAAATAACTAAGGGGCATTATTTGTAACAACATTTATGGCTTAGCTTACTGATGGCATATTGTTTTGTGTACACAACGCAAAAGAATCTGATAACAGAATTCTGTTTTGCAATGACTAGTATTTTTTTAAACCATTAAATTACTTTGAAAGCTGGTGGTTGTTGTAGTGTTAGCCACAGAGCCCTGAGAGAAAGGCTTCTAGTGATCAATGTCCATCATACAAGTCAGGCACTTGGAAATAATGTGTATAATTGTCAAATGGATGCCTTCCTAACCTCGTGCCCCATAAAGCTGCATGAACACACGGGGAATACCACCTGTGGTTTTTTCTTCTTTCTTTGTTATTTCAAGGGGCAAATTTTTGTGATGATGAAGGTTAATGGTCTGACAACACAGGCTGCTACAGTATAAATTCATCAGGAGTCTCAACAGTGTCCTTAACACTCACTGTACATGGAAAGACCATTTTCTATGAGAGAGGATAGCAGGAACATACATTTCTCCCCCAGCTCAGGCCATGGCTTCTCCTGCACAGAGATTTTGATCCATTCTGAATCATGCTGAATTGCATGTGTTGGCTTTATAATTTAGTTTGTGACTCAACAGGAACAGAATAGAGAATGCCAAACTCATTTCATTAAGGACTGCAAGTGGAGTCACAAATATACCCCAAGCAGTGAAAAAGCCTCTGGCCTTTATCTCGATAAAAGAACTAAGTGTTTTGGCAATTCTCCTTTTCAAGGATTTTGAAATAATATATGGATTATCGGTTAATGTGGAATGACTAGCACAAAGCATAGAAGTGTTGTTGAATACAACTGTTAAAATGAAATATTTTTAAAAAATGAAACAAACTGTAATTTGAAAATACCCTTGGTATGTATGACAATGTGAAAGATTCAACCAAGACTTTTATTTGCTCATGAACTATGTATATTATATGTACGTGTGAGTACATACATGTATATGGTGTGTATATAATAAAAATTATACCTTTCATATAACAGAACTGTTACGCAGTGTATCAGAAGAACAATGATGGCACTCAGCCATTTTTTTTTCTCAGTAACTGCTGTATTTTTAAAAATAAAAAAATCAGGGATCTGCTGTAGCAAAGTCTGTAACATTCACAGCATGACAAACAAATTAGAAAACAGCAGATGCAGCACAAATTAAGATGTATTTAGCACAGCAGCCCATCAGATGTGTGAAAGTCTTTTGTATACCAGCTTTTCAAGGTTGATGTATTGCACTTTAGACAGCTGATAATGAACCCTTCCAGCAATTAGAGGTGGAAATACTGAGGATTCAAAATTGTGCTGTTTCCAGTGCATGTAAGAGCAAAAAACAAAACAAAACAAAAAAAAATCACATACAACCACAAACCCCAGTCTCTTCCTCCCCCCAGTGTGAAGTGTACTGCATTTTTTTGTGCTCCATTAACCAAGAAAATGTTTCAGATTATTCCCATGAACCTCTGAATTTCTCTAATTTACTTTTACATCTAATTCTAATGCAATAATTATTTGATTTCATCACTTAAATGCATATTTGTATGTTATCTGAGTTTTTTGGCCAATACATATGGTATTTATGGTATCTTGCTTATGTGATGCATTATTTAGTAATTTGATGTGAGGACAGTAATTTCAGCAAGCTAGTCTTCAAATAGCAATAAGCATTTTAATGGTTTAACTAATTTACACCATTATGATTTTATCATATTTTGCTTTTTCTTAATACTACTGCACACTCTTCCCCTTCCCTGCCCTCAAACACACACAACAAACCATAAAGGGAGCTCTGCCTAGGTAAGGACTGCAATGTTTTGGTCTTTCATGTGGCTTTTATCTGTGCACCTCTGGCTTGATCCTGGAAGGTGCTGAAAACTCTAAGCTACCAATGAATGTAATAAGAATTGAGTGTGCTCAGTAGCTTGCATGATTGTGGAGCTGTAGAACATGCAGAATGATAATAGATAATAATAGTTTCCATTTATATTGGGCCTTTCATCTGAGCATCTCAGAATGCTTTACAAATTATGGAGGTGCCACAGCAGCTCCGTTCTTAGGGTTGCATTGAGATTTGAAATTGAAATAGGCATTAAAGCTCTTTGTTACGTATTAATAAAAGAGGGTACACTCTCCACACTGCCAGTGATTCCTCTTTGAGTACAGAATGCATTTTCTGTTATTTTAATTACCAAATTTACTCAGTTTAAGTATACTTGGTCTAAAAATGGCCGTGTGTGTGTGTGTGTGCACGCGTGTGCGCCTTTTATTAGCAGAGCACTTCCACGCCCCTCTTCCCACCTCCCTTTTGGAGCTGGGGTCAAACGTTGAGTGCAGATTAGGGCTCTGCTTAGAAATGCAGAGACGAAGGCAGTTCCACACTCTCCCAACAGGGGGAGCCAATGGCAAAAGTTCAGTTTCCCTGCTGGTTGTACATCAGAGAATGGAAGTGATGCTGGTTTCCCAGGGAAAAAAGGGAGGAAGAGAGAACACTTGGTAGCTCCCTCCCATGTCCAGTAGTTGTAAGTAGGGCTGGAAGAGAAGAGCCCACCCTTGTCCCTTGGAATATTCTGAAGAGGGCATCTGGGAGTGAGGAAAGTGAGGAGGAGGACCAGGGAAGAGCAGAAGTGCTGAAGTGCAGAGGGGATATTGAGAGACATGGGAGAGAAACACATAAGTTGGGAGAGAAAGGAGACAAACTACCAACTGCAGCTCCATCTCCAGCCCCTGCATCACATAATCGCCTCCCACAGCCCATCAGCTTCTAGCAATCCCCAGCACATAAGACTTCCTACATCAAAGCTGTATTAATTAGCGATCTCTCTGGGTCAAGGATAATTTCTTTGACAGGTTTTATTTCATTTATTGATGTTCTTGGTGACAGAGGAATCCAATCTTTGAGCCATAGACTCATTGGCAGACATTGCAGGTGGTGTTGGAAAGCAGGGTAGGGCCATGATTGCTGCCTTGACAGTTATCTGTCCTTTCTTTTCTGCTGTTTTGCTGCCACCAGTGCAAGGTGATTTTCCTCAAAAGTGATCTTTCCTTCTCTGACAATCGCCGCCATTTAGCCTTGTCTTGGGCTACTGTCTCCCAGTGTGTGGTGTTGATTCCACATCTCTTGATGTTTGTCATGAGGGAGTCTTTAAAGCGTTTCTTTTGGCCTCTCCATTTCCTCTCTCCTTTGAGTTGGGCATACAGCAATTGTTTTGGTAGGCATGCAACTGGCATACACACACAATGCCTGCTCCACCTCAGATGGAGCTGGATAATTAAGGCCTCTGAACCGAAGATGTTGGACTCCATGAAGACACTAACAGTGTGGCGATCCTTCAACTTTATATTGAGGATCTTCTGGAGAAAGTGCTAGGGCTGGCATTCCAGGTTTTTTAGATATTTTCTGTTTCCCAAGTTTCGCAGCCATAGAGGAGAGTTGGGATTACCACTGCTTTATAAATTAGAAGTCTGGTATATGTTTTAATGTTATGGTTGTTGAACACCTGGCAAGACAGTCTGCTGAAGGCAAGGCTGGAACAGTGGATTCTGTGCTGAACCTCAACATCTATTTTTGCCCTTTGTGAGAGATGGCTGCTAAGGTAGGCAAAGTGTTCTACATTTTCCAGTTCCTCTCTGTCCATATAGATCTTCCTGGTTGAATCTAAGTGACCAGGAGCAGGCTGGTGGAGAATTTGTTTTGCTGATGTTCAGGGTTAGCCCTACACCTTTGTAAGCTTCAGAGAAGCGATTAAGGGCTGTTTGTAGGTTGTCTTTTGAGTGCACAACTATAGCACAATCATTTGGTTATTGTTGCCAATGTTACTTTAGTTCTGGTATGAAGGCAAGAAAGGTTGAAGAGGTTGCCATCAGACTGATATTGGATGCCAATGCCCCATGGCAGATCGTCTTGGATTAGTATTTTCATAGCTGCTGAGAAAATAGAGACGTGTGTGCCAGTACACAACCTTGCTATATGCCAGTTTGGATAACAAAGGGCTCAGAAATAGATCCACTGCACTGGAAGGAGGCAGTTATCCAGTCATGGATGAGTTTACAATGGTGCTAAATTTACTTGGGCAGCCAAACGTTGACATGATTTTCCACAGAGTCTCACAGTTGACAGAGACAAAGGTTTATTATTACATTAAGGTATAATAGGCCCTATAAACCTATGTTTGGGGCCCCAGCCCATGCAATCACATGACGACATCAGAATCTCAGATTTCATTTAAAAACCAGTTTGAAAACTAGAACCAAGTGATGCATGCTGAGTCTGCCTACAGATTAAAATAGATTCCGCAGGTGGGAACTACCCTATTCCTCTTAACTCTGTTTCCACTCCAAGGAGCAGTGGGGTCATTGGAATTTGGGGGAGGGCATACCTAGGATCCCACATTGCCTAAATTCAGATCTGCGCCCTACATACTCAGGAGTACTGGTCTCTGCCTCAAAAAATCTCCAGATTTTTTATCTGAAACTCACTAACGAGGCAAAAATTGTCCTGTGACCCAATTTAGGAGATGATGGTTACAGGATGGTTTTTCAGTAATTTTGTGGACTGCAGACCAAAAAAACTGAGAACCACTGTACTAAGGGATATCTGGAATCTGGCTTTCTGCTTCTGTGAATCTACATTTACAATCAGTTATGAAGTTGAACTGCCAAAACTGGAGAGCCACATGCTTTAATTTAGTCTGAATTTTTTCCATTATTTTGAGTTCTAGTATCTCATTCATTGATCCATCCGTTCTGGTTCCTGTCACTTCAATAATTTCCTTTCCCTGTGCAGAAAAGATTGGACAGCAAAAATGCAGATCTTTCCATCAAACTCCTCTGTTAATGACTCATTCCTTCCTAAATCCTGTTGTTTTGGCAGAATGAAACATCATATCTAACTGTGACATACTGTGAGGTTCATTTCATTGACTAATACAGCTAAAGCTCTTTGAAACTGGAAAGAATAATGATACACAATTTTACTTTGTGGCATTTTTGTTAATCTTACTTATGATAGGGGTGAAGCAAATCATCTACCAGAGGATTTATCATAGTGACCTTTTGGGTGCAAGCAAAGGGTTTATGTCTTGAATAGGCTGCATAGCTTTAAAACTTATTTAGCTTTCAAACCACAGCTTTTGACCTTCATTTCAGTGCTGTGTAATATTGGTAGTCATTAACAGTTATCACTTGATATGATAGTTTTTAAATTAGACAAGATTGCCAGCCAAAGCACTCTGATTGCATTTAATCAGGAAGTGAAGATGATTCTCTCTGGGCAAATAAGATACCTTTACAGTTCTTCTCTAAAGGGAAGGAATCAATCATTTAAGAGTCTTTGTCACCTTTAGTCTTTTGTTTATCTGGTTTCCCAATGATGATAAAGTCCAATAAATAAAATATAGCTTTCACAATTTTGATTTTACAAAACTATAGTATGAAATCATTTTCCAATAAAGCCTAAATAATACTTGTCTTTGGCCAAATAGGTCGCTTTTTGATTCACTCATAGTTCATTTTCAAGAGTTTTATCCTTCTGCTGATGGTGTTCTGAATGACCTCTTATATTTGGTTATTTATTGTATGCCTGTAAACATGCTGTAGCAGTTGAATATGCAGTAGCCTAGTAAATGATAGAAAATCTCATCCCTATTGTAATGCCTGTTGATCTTAAGAAAAATGTATGTGTTCTTTCATTTAAAAGATGGAATTAGGGAGCTTGCTAATGATAGGAAAGTCTCCCTATACAAAGGTCAGAGAGACTAGAGAAGCTATATATACATACATTATTTCTGATTATTCTGCTCTACTACACCTTGTGTAACTTTGCAGGTATTCTGACAGACAAACATTTTAGATAAAACACTTTTTTTCCTGTTTTGGACATATAGGGCAAAATCATGTCCTTCCACATAACCTGTGAGATCTAGACTTAAGTGGAAGACAGCCATGAGGTTGAGGAGTTTCCACCATGCCATCTTGCCAATGGGCCAGGTGTACCTCAGAGGGTACAAACCTTCTACCTTATGGAATTCCCAAGAGTCTTAAGGGAAGCCCAAGGATATTGCGACATCCAAGGTAGGGCTTCTCACTAAGGGCTCTTATCCCACATGGCAACGCAGCAGCTCTCCCTCAGCTTTGCGCCTTGAATCTGTGGAGGCCCAGATATATGGAGGAAGTGGGAAATGTTTTGTTGGCCTTTTTCCTGCTCTGCATGCTGGCGTGCTTTCTACCAGTTGTGAAAGGTTCGTTTTCATGCACAGTGCCTGCTGTAGAAACTTGAGTAGTTTTTAACTGTAAATTTGTCAAGCTTTAATTTTAGCAGCCAGTCCACTTATACTGTGGAGAAATAAACAACATCCGTGCTGATAACTCTCAGAAGATCTATCCTGTGACAATACTATTGTGAAACCTCACCCTCCCTGGTTTGCTTACTAGAAAATAATAAACCTTTCAAAGGGCCAGTGCTTCCTGGGAAGAAAACTCAACAAACCATCCTCTCATCATGATGAAAATGCACACACTTAACATACTTCAATTCCCCCCTCCTCTTCATAATTGCAAATAGCTAATCATAATTAGGAACCATGCTGTTGGGAAAACTGCTCACCCTTGGCACCAAAAAATAGCCTCATTGAATTTGTCATTTTCCTTTTTTTGTATTCTAGCAACCTTTCTGAAGCACTTGCTCAGCTCACAGGGTTTGCCTGCAAATACCACATGGACTCCTACAAAAATAACTCTTCCACTGACCCTTCTGTGCTGTCCCACCCACACTCATTTTGCTGCTTTTTCACTGCAAATTGAGTGCTAATTACATATTATTTTTTTTCTGCCGGTTGTTGGCATGAGATGAGGTATTACCTTATCAGTCTAGTTTCCTCATAAAATGCTTGCATTGTACGAACCTACCTGAAAATTATTTCAGCATAGCATATTTAAAATTATTTCAGTGTTTAAGTACTAATAATCAAGGTGTCCAAGGAAGATTAATGATTAGTGGGGAGGAGATCATGGCCTGTAGTGTGGCCAGTGCCTTCTCACCCCAACTGATTATTAAAACCCAGAAATGGGCCATGCCTAGGTCATTATTGCTATATAAGGTAATCAAACATTTATAAAACATTTCCCTGGAGTACTTTTTTCCGTTTTACGTGTCATGATTCTCACACCATTGACATCTCTGTCACTCATTTGCAGTGTACTTATTTTGAGGGATTAATGCTCTCTGTGTTGAACTATCGTACTGTAAGACTCTCCAAACTGTAAATTGGCTTACAAAGTGTCAGCAAAGTAGGACATTCTTTGACACAAACAAGCCTACTAATTTCAGGGCTAATTTCTGTTCTTGGAAAGAGACAAGCACTTACCTTTGACATTTTGGCAGTTATCTGTATGAGACCATGGCAAGGAGATTTATGCCAAACTTGACCCTTTGATTTTGGCAAATCTGGGTATGGGTGGGATGTGCGTGCCAGTTTTGCATTGTTTTTAAGTAGCCTTGTAAGTTTTGCCTCTTGTTTAACAGGGGAAATAGCTATAACACATTGAGAGCAATAATTTATATTTTTCTTACTGTCTACATTCTGCTATTTTTGATTGGCATGCCATTAGTTTTAAACTATTTAAAAGAAATTGCTATAGTATTTCCATCACATCCAATAACTGAAAGACATGTCATCCACTGGTTTCTTTTAGTGCCATGCATCACCATTCAGCACTATTGTAATGACTTGCCTGCCATTTAAGATGTCTAAACCAATATCTGTATCTTCCAATATCTTCTTGTACTGTAGTTTACAGGGTACAGAAGGTGTTTGAATGATGAGTCTGAATGTTACCTGACACAGTGTGATTTTATTTTTTTTTACCATATTTTTTCTTTTCATTAAATTTAATTAGAACTGTGCAACAGAGCATGAGTTCTTGGAAAGTATCAAGTCTTGTACTATTTGCCTTTTCATTATTAAAGTATATTTTCTATCCCAACCTCAAGGAGATTTGGAGAAATTTTTGTTACTATCTTACACTGGAGTTTCAGGCATTAACAGCTTCCAAGACTGAGCACAAAAATGGCAGATGGGTCACTCAGACAGTGTTTAATTAGATGAAAGGCCATTATGTGAAGGGAAGGAGTAAAAAATGGAGCCAATTGTTCTGCATGGAAAGTCGTATTTCTACATTATGTTGTCCAGCCTGCTGGCATGTGTTGAGGTTGTATTTTTCTGCTTTCTAGCATTTGCAAGAAAATCATTTTCAATTTCAATCAAAAGAAGGAAATGAAATTGAAGAAAACTTGTGCTCAGGTGAGATGTGCAAAATAAAACAAAATGCTATCTCAATAGCAAATCCATAGGCCCTGATGGCTGTCTGTTGGTCAGAGACTGTCCAGTTTGAAAAGCTGAAGCAATATTTAATATTTGTAGAATATTGTGTTTTGACTGCTAAATGGTACATCAGCAGTGCTCTAATAACATAATAGCAAAGTAGAATGAGTGCATGTGAGCACCTAAAAGGCAGAAATTCTATGCAGGGGTTAACAACATTCCTGACTTCCCCAAACTACAGAGCTGGTTCATGGTCCAGATTTATTGTTCTCTCCTAGGGATAAATTTTAGACAGTAGCTTTCCTTTTTCTGTGCTTAAAAATATTATGAAGGCTATTTGTTTTTTAAATTCCCATAATGTATACTATTTTTTATTATTACTATCAGAACAGCCTTCAGGATAAAAATGTCATTAACTAAGAAACCATTATGTTTATTTCAATAATGTGAATGTAATTATGAATTTTATTGACTCTTTTTTAAAGTACAGGTAATATCATTAGAGCTGCTTGAAGTGCTTTTCGATACCATGAAAAAAAATTGGACAAAATTTTCATTTCCTTCAAAACTGAAAACCAGAAAATGATTGTTTTTGAAAACTGACCATTTGTGGGATGTGATTGTTGTTATTTATTTTAGTTTCATGGCCAACACTGAAATTTTTTTGTCTTTTGGCTGAAAATTTTCTATTAAAAATACAGTTTTTTCCAGAAATTTCTGGTTTGATGGACAAGTTGGGTGATAACTTTTATTGGACCAACCTCTGTTGATGAGGGAGACAAGCTTTAGATCTTACACAGAACTCTTCCTCTGGTCTGGGAAACGTGTCACAGGTAAATACAAGGTGGAACACATTGTTTAGCATAAGTAGTTAACACATATTTCAAGGTACTATTCAATGTGAAGTGGGCCATTAACATCTCTCCAGTTACAGGGGTCAAAGAGAGAGGGAGAGAGGCAGCTGGGGAAGGTTCTGGGTTATAGATTGTTGTAATAAGCCATACATCCAGTGTCTTTTCAATCCTTGATTTTTAATGCCTAGCAAAGCTTTTTTAATTAATTTAAGCTCCCAGGTTTGTCATTTGAAAGTCTTGTGCAGGTTTCCTTTAAGGCTGAATTCTAATAGGTCAGATATCATAGAATGATAGAATATTAGAGTTGGAAGGGACCTCAGGAGGTCATCTAGTCCAACTCCTTGCTCAAAGCAGGTCTATCCTCAGCTAAATCATCTCAGTGAGGGTTTTGTCAAGCCGCAGCTTAAAAACCTCTAAAGATGGAGATGCCACCACCTCCCTAGCTAACCCATTCCAATGCTTCACTACCCTCCTAGTGAAAAACTTTTTCCTAATGTACAACCTAGCCCTCTCCCACTGCAACTTGAGACCGTTGCTCCTTGTCCTGTCATCTGCCACTACTGAAAACAGCCTAGCTCCATCCTCCCTGGAATCCGCTTTCAGGTAGTTAAAGGCTGCTATCAAATCCCCCCTCATTCTTCTCTTCTGCAGACTAAATAGGCCAAGTTCTTTCAGCCTCTTCTCATAAGTCTTGAGCTCCAGCCCCCTTATCATTTTCGTTGCCCTCCGCTGGATTCTTTCCATCTTGTCCACATCCTTTTTGGAGTGGGGGGCCCAAAACGGGACACACTACTCCAAATGCTGCCTCACCAATGCCTAATAGACGGGAATAATCACTTCCCGTGATTTGCTGGCAATGCTCTTACTACTGCAGCCCAATATGCCATTAGCCTTCTTGGCAACCGGGGCACACTGCTGACTCATATCCAGCTTATCCACTGTAACCCCCAGATCCTTTTCTGCAGAACTGTTGCCTAGGTCGTCGGTCCCCAGTCTGTAGCTGTGCCTGGGATTCTTCCATCTTAAGTGCAGGACTCTGCACCTGTCCTTGTTGAACCTCATCAGATTTCTTTTGGCCCAGTCCTCCAATTTGTTTAGGTCTTTCTGTATCCTATCCCTCCCTTCCAGGGTGTCTACCACTCTCCCTAGCTTAGTGTCATCTGCAAACTTGCTGAGGGTGCAATCTACCTCCTCTTCCAGATCATTAATGAAGATGTTGAACAAAACCAGCCCCAGGACCGACCCCTGGGGCACTCCACTTGTGACCGGCTGCCAGCTAGACATGGAGCCATTGATCACTACTCATTGACCCCTTTGCTCTAGCCAGTTCTCTATCCATTTTATAGTCCATTCATCCAACCCATACTTTTTTAACTTGCTGATAAGAGTGGGAGACTGTATCAAAAGCTTTGCTAAAGTCAAGGTATATAACGTCCATCACTTTCCACTCATCCACAGAGCCAGTCACCTCTTCATAGAAAGCAATCAGGTTGGTCAGGCATGACTTGCCCTTGGTGAATCCATGTTGACTGTTCCTGATCACCTTCCTCTCTTTTAAGTGCCTTAAAATGGATTCCTTGAGGACCTGCTCCATGATTTTTCCAGGGATTGAGGTGAGGCTGACTGGCCTGTAGTTCCCTGGATCCTCTTTCTTCCCTTTCTTGAAGAAAGACTGATAGTGTTTTTTGTCTTTTACTTTTTTCCTGTGTCTGTTTTCACTCACATAGTTATTGTTGGGGCATTTAGTAGACTGGCCCCTGTGTTGTGACAGGCATGTATAGGACCTATGGATCTTGAAAGGTATGTTGTGTGGGGTGTTGATCCTTGTAGCAGTGCAGACATGTCTTTAGGTTTTGTATCTGTTCTGGCAGGGTCTGGTGCTGCTTTAGTTGGTGTGTCCAGGTCTGTGGGGAGCTTGCTTCTGATGAGGAGCTTGGAGAGGTTGGGGATTCTTTGAAGGCCAGAAGATGGGTTTCAGGAAGGATTTCTTTCAGGATGGGGTCCCCAGTCAAGTATGGGTTATAGTTTGATACCCCATATGGGGTCCAGTATGAGGTGGGAGGTGACAACTACAGGTGTGCGGTCAGAGGGTTTTTTTTCTGTATTGAAACAGATTCTCTCAGGGCATTTGAGAGGCGCATTCCATGATGCAATCTACTTCTCTAGTGGTGTGTCCTTGTTTGGTGAAGGTGGTGTTGAGTGTATGTCCCCCTTCCCTTCCTTTCCCTCCTTATCACTGGAGGGGAGAAAATGGGCCATTTCACCTAGAAACGTGTTAACTACTTATGCTAAACAAGCTTCCACCTTGTATTTAGCTGTGATGCTCTGAGTACACGTCTCAGACCTGAAGATCTCTGTGTAAGCTCAAAAGATTTCTCTCTCTCACTGACGGATTGGTCCAACAAAAGATACTACCTCTCCCATCTTGTCTCTCTCATATCCTGGATCTGACGCCACTCCAACAAGACTGCATACAATTAATTGCTGACCATGATGTCTCTTTTGTTTAACATGGTGTAATCTCCAGGGCTGTCTCAATTGAAGACAGCAGTGGCTACCACTGTCAGGACATTGTAACTTTGATAAATGAGATGGCAGGTGACATACCTTTGAGTTCAGTGAGCTGCATGTGACAGGTCTTGAAATCCTCCCACCCTTTCCCCTGTTTTGTATAAGCAATTTACATGTAACTATGTTCTCTCACGTTAGGTGTTCAGAAATAGTTAAGTACCATATTAGCCCTTTGTACCCTAGCAGTGGGATTGTGCATGTGTGTGTGGTGGGGGGTAGGATGTGACAAATAGCACCCTGCATTTGTGGTTCACTACAGAACATTCATTGATTTCTGGACCCCAAGTCTTCAACTGATTGTTGTACGTCCATATTCCTCAGTACTGAATTTTGCAATTGCATCTCTGTTTTAGCTGAAACATGTAAAAATTAATGTAGCCAGACAGTTCCCTATTGGCTACACATATGAGGAGATTCGAGTGTAATTTATTCCTTGTGTAGTTAATTGTAACTTATGTTCAATAATTGGCTTACATTCTGCTTGTTTATCAAAGCATTTTATTAAAAAGTACTTATTTTTGGCCAATCCCCTCTTGCTCCCTTGAAAACCCAAAGAATATGTGAATTTATTAGTATTTTTTGAAAGATAGACTACTAGCAGGCCCAAAGTTAAGGGTAGGAGTTGACATCAGCCCCACAAATTCTTGTTCAGAGGTCTGCACTGTGGGTTATAGGGTAAAAATTTGGTCCTTGTATTGTAAAGGGGAAAAATATATTCCCTGGGTTTTGCTATTTTTTGTACTCAAAATGGCTTCAAAGCTCTCAAGAGCCAGGAAATTCTGAAATCTAGTTTAAAATTAACAGTATGAACAAAATTCCTGAAGTGAGTGATCTCAGTGAAGTTACTCTGGATTGACACTGATGTAACTGAGTTGAGAAACTTGCCCTAAGTCTTGAAAATGTTCCTTTTTGTTTTCCTTTTTCCAACCTTAAATTTGCCTGAGTATATTAGTAAGCACATCAAGCTTAAGATAGTCAGGAGCTGCCAGTAACATAATATCCAACAAAATATTTGAGAGGAATTGTTCACTTGAGCACGGCATACATAGGCCATCCTCCAGGTGTGGATTGCCATTGTCATAGAGTCCACAGGTTCCATGGAGATGCTCTAGCAGAGGGAGTGGGTAGGGGGCCAGAGCTCCTATGGGGGCCCTACGTTTTCTATGAATGGCTTGGGCCTCTTGTTACTCCCTTGGGATCCACTGGTTTTGGGACAAGTCTTGGACTTTGTTCTTCAGAGAAGAAGGGAGGCAAAACATCTTTCTTCCTGTCTCCAGTGATGTGGGAGAATCTTTGCAAGACTCTCCTCATGGAGATTTGCTTTCCTGGACCTTCTTCTGCTGGTTGGCATAGCAGGATGCACTGACTCCGATCTGAAGTTAGATTTGCTATTTTTCTCCAGAAAAAACAAAGGAACTCTGATGTATTGATTACAGAGTTGTGTATTTGAACAGGAAACTTGGAAGAGGAGAAACTTGCCTCCAAACACCCAAGACTACTGGTACTTCCTACTTCTCCTTTTCTTTTAATTTTCCATTAGATTGTGTTTTACTCAGCTGACCTATAAATATAGCATTTGAGAGATATTGATAAACTGGAAGTAATTACAAAGTAGGCAACCATGATGAAAAGGGCCTGGAGGAACTGGCATTTGAAGAAAGAGCAAGAGAATTAAATATATATAGCTTGCAGGAAAAGGAGATTAAGAAATGACATAAGTATCTGAAGGATGTGAACGCTGAGGGGGGAGGAATTTTTAAACTCAACGATAGAACGTGAAATTTTGCAATGGAAAATTTACTCAATTCCTGAAAACCTGGAAGAACAGCTGGAATCTGTAGTAAGCATCTAAGAAGTTCCATAGCTGGTGATGACCATTTAAAAAAACATTTGTAAAAATTCTGGTGGGGCAATCTAGGACTAGATAAACTACAACTCACTGTATTTCACCTCTGTTATCTATGATTAAGTACCTTTTAAGCAGGGGGGTGGGAAAGCTGGGAATGCAATTCTATGAATTTACCCAAGATATTTTTGTTTTTTTCTGTTACTAGCTCAGAAGTGTGTCTAATCCTCCATACATGAAGTGAATAATGACCATGTATTCAAATTTGGGGGGACACAGTCAACAAACACATCTCACTCCCCCAGCCTCCCTCCTTCTCCCTTTCCCTCTCCACCTGCACCTCCCCTCTCCTCCCCCACCCCCTAGTGGATTCCTGTTGAGCGCAAATAATGAATTTGTGGCTTTTTTTTAAAAAAAGATATTTATTTAATGCTTCATTTTCATTTTGTTGCATATTGGATTATGTGAGCAGTAGAACAGGGGGTAAAAGGTCCCCAGAATAATTATTAGGGAACTTTGCAGATGAAGGAAGAATTAGCAGGGGAGTTAGCAGGGAAAGATTGCGTTAAACCTTCTCTTTATCCATAGAATACAAATAATCCGTGCCTTGTAATGTATTAGAAATTTTGAGTACAAATATGATTTTTTTTAACCTGGTATCAACAGTGACACTAATTGTATTCCCTGCAGGTAAAGATACATTGTTTATAGCTATTTCACAAGTCTGAGACAATTCACTTAAATGTCAATGGAAAATAATTAAAAAAATTCAAACCATTTATAATCACATTGAGATAGCAGTTTTAAAAGGTGGGAGTATGTGAAATCATGCAGTGACTTCACTGTGATGTATTTAAGGCCCTTCCTACAGGATTCGGTGGGTGAAGTATAGTAATGTTCCTTTTGTTTATAGAAAAGAAGCACAAAGTAATACAAATCCAAATGGTAGTCTAGTTGGAGTTAGGCACAAGCCCCAAGCCAAAATCCCTGAGTTTAACTGCCTAGACTGTGTGTGCACTGTGGGGTAAGTAGTGTGGACTGAACTCTAAACTCAGATCTAGATCTGAATTTCCTAGCTGACTGTTCTCTCAACCTGAAAGCCTAGAGCTGACTACCCTGAACTTTTTGCTTTGTTCAAAATCTTGATCTGAATTTAGTTTTTCTCTCTGAAAGCTACCTCTAGCTGGAGAGAGATTATATCCCCAGCTCGAGATATTAGTCTGCTTTCTCCACATGCTCAAGCAGTGCCTTCCCAATCTACACTAGTTCTTTTAGCAATGTAGTGTCCCGTGCTGGAGGCTTTCTTCACCTGAGGGGAAGGCTTCAGCATCAGGAAAAGATTCTGGCAGGGGGCAGGTAGTGGGGAAAGCCTCTGGCAGTTCTCCGGGCCTGGGTGCCTTTCCTCACTGCCTGCTCTCTGCCAGAGCCTTTCATTGACACATGTACATAGCTACATGCTGCAGTACGGATGCAGCCTGCCAGCCTTTCACGGTGGCATGTACCTATATATATCCTGCATGCCACTGCCACCACAGATTTGCAGTATAAATGTAGCACGTGTAAGAGAAAGAACGGCCTATTTCAGTGAACTTAGTATAACTTTGTCTCCCATTTATACATATAATTAGATATATTTGTTAGTTTCCTCTGTTGCACCATACATCCAATCTGACAATTCTTAGATTAGATGGATAGATGCTTTTGCAAGACCTGCCTATCTGACTGTCCATAAGGATGAATCTTGCCTGCTAAAATTGATGGTGGTGATTCACAGGTAGCTTGACAACCAAAAAATTAGAGAGAGGATTGATCACTACCTATATTTTGGTCTATTTGACCATGAAATTGGAAGTGGTCATCTGGGTCCTATTTGCCTCTTCAGCATATAAGGTATTTTTTAAGCCAGGGGGTTATCTTACATTTGTCATGCATTCAAGACGAAACTTTGTCCTTTGTGATATCTCATCCAGCAGGCAAAAAACATTCTACATGCGCTTACTGGAAAAATTGAACTTTCACTAATTCAATCCAAATTTGCAACTACTGTATTAATCTTGCTTTGCAAGGGAAAAAACATGAGTCAAAGTTGGTCCTCTGTTTGCAATAAATCAAATTACAGTACCTTACCATTCTCAATGAATCATTCACTGCAAGCTATTCTAATCCTGCATATGTTCAAGGGCTTGAATATGAAAAATGTAATCTTACCTAAAGAACAATGGAATGTTCCATAAAATAAATGAATACTTAAATTGGAGATAGACCTGAACTAAAACTCTGTGTCTGAGATTTGATATCTCTGCTGTCTAGGACTAATACTCATGATGCAGGGCTGTGATTAAGATCTCAATTTGATATTTTTTCCCCAGAATTTAGGTTTTTGGGTTTAACCCATTTTAGAGAGAGGTTTGAGCTGTGAACTAAGGTATAAAGCCAGACCTGAGTTTGGTGGGCTTGACAGAGGTTCATCTCTAGCTATGTCAACAACTAATTTAAAGAAGTGCATGGTGGATTCAAAACTTCTCTTTCTTTTCAGAGCAGTAGATCTCGAAATTATTTCTAAATTCAACTGCAGTATATTGATTGATAGAAATCTGAGGTGGAGAGTTCACAGTTGAAGGCTGTTGAAGCTTTTAAAGCCAGAGCTGCAGAGGCTAGAAAGGAGTGTTTCACAGACAGCGCTCACCTGAGACACTTTCTGCCCCCCCAAAAATGCATCTCAGAGACCGCTGAAAAATGCATCTTGAGCAGTATTTCTGACATTACATTTTAGAGGTGCAGCAATTATTATCCAAAGCAACCATCCTCCTACGGCCAGTTGGTGTGTAGCGGGAAGGGCCCTGATCATTCTTCCATCCTACCTGACTCTACCCATTGTTCTACTAGCATCCTGTCCCCTTTGTGTTTTGTGATTGATTGCCATGAGCATTGGCATTCTGGCTGCTGCCTGCACAAGGTGAGGAAGAGTTTCCAGCTGTCCCCTTCCTCCTTCATGCTCACCTGCACCCGTATAGCCAGAATCTACCTGTATAAAAGATTTGAATAATCAAATGCACTTCATGCCTCATGTTACTTAATTAGTGAGGAGAAACGTTAGCCTGAATATAGATATTCACTGAAGTTGTGTAGACATTGTGGGTTTTTTCCCTTCGCTGGTCTAGTCACACTATATATATTTTCCATAAAGCTGAAATATTATAAATCACTTTTTAATATCTTTCCCTGAACAAGAAAAAAATTATCTTTTATATTATAGACATGTAAATTTTACTTAAGAATACAAACCTAGTTTGAGATTTGATGCTGTGGCCATAAATCATGTACAATAACATTGTAAATGAGATAACTGTAACATTATATTCTCTGGGCAAGGTTAATAGATTCAGTGCAAGCCTAGCAAGAAATTGTAGCTGACATTTCCCCATTTCTTTTAGAAAAGCCTTTATAAATCCTCAAGTTGTAAATTGGACTGGATTAGGTCCCAGTGGAGAAAATCCTAGATTTAGTGTTTTTAATTTCCTAAGTTACTGAGTAGGAACCAACTTTATAACTATAGTCAAATATGACTAGGGGACTCTGTCAGCTTGCTTTTGTTACTCCTAGCCAACACCTATACTAGTAAAGGGAACCTACCAATTTTGCAAGCAAATGTTAAATTACAATATACCCAAATATACAAATAAAGGCTTTTCCAGGAGGAGGATAATAACTAGAGCTAAAGCATCCTGTCAACTACTGCAGATGACCTTGTAAGGTGATAGAGTAACATCCACCTATAAACAGCTACCAGGAGTCTAGTTTCGTGTGTCAAACAGAACAAAAACATATATTTCAATGATGCAAGCTTATTCACAGGGAGTCTATTATTCCTGCAGTTTGGGTGTATACAGTAAATTCCATTCACATTATGCCATTTAAAGGAAATGGCAATTATTTTAGTCATTCTGTGACCCGGTTGGGTCCTGACTCTGGTGAGGGAGGGGACTGGGGGAGAGTAGAATAGGTGGCAGAGGACTTACTTTAGGCATTAGTCCTGCTTATGACAGTGAAATACAACATGTTATGCTCTCAGCTTTTAGAACTGGGGCGCCATCTCAGGCAGAAACATAAAAATCCTCTATTTAACTGTTTCAACATCATGCATAATTGGGTGGGTTTTTGCTATTAATTTCACTTTCAGCTTTAAATTAACTTTCAGTTCTAGGGCACCTTTTTAGACATTTTTATGAGACCTAATTTTCCTGAATACTGTTGCTGATTTCAGAGTACAATGCTTCATCACAGGGAAATATTTAAAACTATCTGCATTTTTAACACAAAGGTAATCTGTCCTTTGGAGATATTTCACATACAAAGATTAATAATTTACATATGTTGCTATGGCAACTATATATCAAAGTATAATAAGTCTAGACTGTGCTATTCATGCCCTTTGAAACCAAAATCAAATGTAAATATCAAGTTTTTGACTAGAGCTGCATAGAATAAATTTATTGAAAGCTAAAACAATAGTGGGGGGGAAAATCACCTCTGAATTGTCTTCCTTTAGAATGAATTTAAGCTAATAGGAGGCCTATAGGTGTTTTTGTAAGTGTTAATATGATAAACTCTCAAAATTGTGCCATGGATTCGGTTACATACCCACTTAGGCAAGTTCTGGTTCAACAACAACAGGCATTAATGGCTCCCATTTCACCTATAAATCCTAGGAGTGGATAGGTAGGAACCTAACACTCTGGAACATTAAATGGGCATCCTCATCATTTTATTCATTATACAGAAAAATGGGGGCAGCAAAAAGCATGTTGATAGCACTAAATGCACCATCACCGTGGATCGTGACTGGGTAGAAGGAGGTGGATTGGCCCAGTCCAAGGCTAATATGCTATGTTGTGATTCCTGCTTAGACTTTGCTAGGTAAGGAAAATTGAACCTTGGATTTTCTGCACCTACAAAAATGTAAAGGTAGGGTTCTGAAAATCTGATCCTAATTGCCTTATACCATTTGGAAGTGAGGATTACAGGATTTCAGATGTAAAGCATTTGTTCTAGCCAGTGGTTAAACAGACCAAAATAGGATGTGAAGCACATCCGTGGCTCTCGCGGGTGTAGATGTTATGGAGTGACTAATTGTTGCATCATACAGTGGTGGTAAAAAACAACATGAGGGAGAAAATGAGCATGGGAGAGGAAATGTCCCTGGAAGGAGTTTGTATCCTCAAGCAGTCACCTAATGTAGTCAGACAAGTAATTATGTGTGTCTTGTAGGGGGAGGAGGAGTTCAAGAGCAATATCTCTGGTATCTTTTTCCCTCATTTCTGTAGATTCAATCTCTTACTGTTGACCAAGATGGAGACTCTGTACTGCTAAGAAAATATAGGAGATTTGGGACTTCACCCTTGGGAAAACTTTGAAATACTTCCTGTATTTTAAAGGATTTGGAAGTGCGACACGTGAGTAAGTGGGTTTTATGAAAAAAAATCGATGCATTGTATGTTGTTTATCTGAGTTTCTTTCCCCCTAAAGTGGAAAATAAGTTGGCAACAGTGGCTCGCCTTCTTCCCCTTCCTGGAGGGAAAGAAAAGGAAGCATAGAATGAATCTTCCATTATGGAAGATGAGGTGAATAGATGACTCTATTTCAGACACTTCCTCTCTGCCTGAATAGAGTTGCTGCCCCACTCACTGGCAGTAAGTTTGGGAGCAACAGAAACCCCCCTATCAGGCTCCTACTTTACTGTTTGGGGACACCTTGTCTCACTAGCCAGAAAGGACCTCCAGGTGAGCAGATCTCCCATGTATATGGGAGTGGGTCGGGAGCTCTTTGGGTGCTCTCTCTTGCATTAAATGCTAACTTTGCCTCTCAAAGTCTTTTTGAAGAGTTGAAGTTGTGAGGAGATGAAAGACAAGAATGCAATCAAAAGAATAAGGCCTGATACCGCATGAATCAGTGTTGACAGAATACATGGTAATAACTTCTCAGATGGAAGTGTCTCATCTGAAAGCTGCTTGGGTTGTGTGAAATGAGTTGGTGACCTCAGTCAAGTTCCTAGTGAGCTCTTGTTTACACCTCAAAAAACCCATCACCTTTGGCACCCTTGCTGTTGATCTTCGCCAAGGACTCCAAAATACCATCTTGTTCTCTAAAAGTGCTCCCACCAGGTTGGAACTGAGGCATACGGGCATGGTAATGTGAACAAGCTTGCATTGCCACAGCAAATACTTGGAACAGTTCTGCAGATCAGCTGAGCACTTCAGGCTTTTGCAAGGTCAAACTAGCATTTTCCAGAAACGCTATATTAACTTAGGGGAAAGCAATCCCAAAACCTTGCAGTCTTTTGTTTAAGAAAAAATCTTTGCAGTGGGGTAGCTCTAAATTATTTAAGATTTTTTTATGCCATTTTTCATTTGAAAGGTTCTGAATATTGCATATTAAAAATAGCTTTCTCAGCTGAGGCTCTGTTCTAAGAATCAGATGCTGTTTGTAAGCAAGCTCCATACTGGATATCTAAAATCTTAAATATTTAAAGCCATTATGCTTACAATATATTTTATATTCTTCCTTCTCAGTAGTGAGCACAAGACTGCAAAAGCACACCACTATTCTTGTTTTAGATTGATTATCTTCAGAGAATCTGATAAAATTTTTTTGAAAGTATTTATTGTGAAGAGAAATCTGTTAATGAATTGTTAACTTCACCCCTGCAAGGTAATATTAACGACATTAATATGATGATTCTAAAGCAAGCTGTATTCATTATTTCCAATGACATTTTATATGTGTAGGTATAGAGTTATTTCATTGTCCAACATCTTAAATATATTGAGTATATTAATATTTAGACTAAAAATATTAATAGAAAATGATCTGATGCTATGACGGTAGGCTTAGTAAAAGAACCTACTATATTTCTGTAGACTGATAGATCCATGAGGCAAGGCAAAAGGTTCTTTCAGATCCAGTGAAAACTGAACTTGCAACAAGACAAATTGATCTTAAGCAATTATTATTTTTGTCTCATTCATTTTTTTGTGATAGACCTTTTAATGTATTTGGTTGTGCCTTTGTCATGGAGATCAGTGAGAGTCAGTATGGAATATGCATGTGATCCTTTTGAGATGATCATTTTGTTACTTCTTTTGCTGATTTCATAGTGCTTGATTTCTTATTCTTAATGTTGCATCTACACTATTTTTGTGTGGTAATTTAACGTATAACTGGATAAAATTGGCCAAATTGATCACTTGTAGAATTCCACTGAGAAAAGTGAAGAATTTGGCCCCACAAATGTTTGAGGTCATTGTAATTTTATTTTATTTTTTTTTTAAAGTGCAGCAGAGGAAAAGTCTTTGCTCTGAAATGTCTGTTCCTGTCTGAGGTGGATTTTAACACCTTGAAAAAACAAATTCAAGAGTTGGATTCAGCATTGTTGTAGCTGTGTTGGTCCCAGGACATTATAGAGATAAGATTGGAGAACTAATATTTTTTACTGGACCTACTTCTGTTGGTGACAAGCTTTTGAGCTTACTCAGAGTTCTTTTTCATGTCTAGGAAATGTACTCAGAGGGTCACTGCTAAATACAAGGTGGAACAGATTGTTTAGCATAAGTAGTTAATGCATATTTCAAGGGACCATTCAATGTGAAGTACAAGAGTTAACGTTCTTGTAAATATACCAAAATAATTACCAAAAGAGGAAACTAGTCTGTTGCTGGATAAAAAGTTTAATGGGCTCTTTCTGCTCAAATTGATCTTACTCATGGGACTTTCTAATTCTAGGCACCACACAATGCAATACAGTTGTTGAACACCATGCAATTCCATGGTGCCAATTAAATGTTGTGATTTTTTTTTTTTTACACGTTGCCCTTTTCAGTTTATGTTGGTGAATTTGTGTTTTATAAATTCTTTCATATTGATGATACAGTACAGGTCTTTTAGGATTATGACATTAATAAGAGGTCTCCAGGCTCTAGCTCCCTTTCAGGAGCTGTCACCATAAATTCCACTGCCGTATGTATCAGCAGAGTACATATAATATATATAAAATTTAATAGAAGCTTTAAAGCCAGCTTAAAAATCCTCAGTGGAGGGCAGCTTCATAGGTGGATTTAATATTCACATGAAAAGTCCAAATACTTTGTCCTCCATTAATCAGGAGACTTACTATGCGTGTCTTCCACAAAGGCACTTGTATCAAAAAGCATTTCTCAGTTTTTAATAAGTCCTTAGTAAGTCCATCAGATGCAGGTGGTCTTTGTAAAATAAGATGAAAATTCCTTCCAGAGCAGGGTGCTCTGCTCTGGGATTGTGGAGAGACAGTGGGTTTATTTGCAGTCTGGGGGGAAAAAATCTGGGGAGGTGACTTTGCTACCTCTGTGTCAGAGAAAAAGTAGGAATTTCTTTTGCATACTTCACAGTAGGGTTATAATTATGTAGAAATTCTTGATGGATGAGTCTGACTGCAACAGACCATGTGTTCCACCACCCACACTTTCTTCCTTTTTGACAGTTTGTTCCAGAACTATAGCATTTTGTTGGAGAGCTGGGATGGGAGGGACTACTTCCTCACTATGATGTCTATTATAGTAGCCAGGGAATAGGCTGTTTCTCTAAATCTTCTACTACTTAATCTCTTGGCCAGGTAGAGTTTTCTGTAAGTAAGTTTTTAAATATGGCAAGAGATTTGATGAGTGGAGTATGATGGAAGCTATTTGCCTTGGTGTCTGTTTGTCTTAGGTTTTTATGTGGTCCCCATTACTTTATGCTCACAGTTAAACAGTTAAGGCAGGAAAGTACCATTATTCCCATTTGATAGATGAGGAACTGAGGCACAAAGAGAATAAATGACTCACCTAAGATCACATAGGAAGTCTGTGGCAAAGTAGGGAATTCTCCCCAGCTTTCCTAAATCCCAGGCTAGTGTCCTAACCACTCTTCCTCTATCCTTCTTGTATCCTTTCTCTATGCCATGGGGAGAATTCTCATTTACACCTGGAAAAAGAAGTGATATGAGGATAGTTCTTGCATTTCCTATGTCTCATCCAACCTGAAGGCTCAGACACATGACACCACATGTTGTAACTAAACCAAAATGAAACCACAAAAAATCAAGTTCTAAAAACAAACTTTTATCCAGAAGCAGCAGAAAAGTGTCTTTGCGTGGCCTAAAAGCCCAAGGAAGTTTTGTTTCCATATTAAACCTGTTAACCTTTTTTAGCCCAGACAGTTAGACAATGTTCATGGCCTTGCAGGTTGTTTCTGTTAGAAGGAGGAATTGATGATGGAGTCTCATGTATTTCTTTTGGTGTAATCCTGTTTGTTTACAATGAAAGTTCACAAGGAGTTGTTTCCCTGAACACATTTGAAATCAAACAGAAGGCAGTTTTTTTGCCCATAATTCTAAGCCTCTTTTCAGTGCAGCACTCTGCCCAAAAAGCTGCCTTGGCTTTCCCTCAGGGCCACCTTACCAGTGCTCTGTTTCCCTTGTCTCTTGGTTCTCATTGGACTTCTGGTTGCTTCTGACTTACAGATACATAAAGTTCCACCAAAGAATATGTAGTCCCCTGTATTTGCATTCAGACTCCCAGGAAAAAACCCTTTGACCTCATAGCTCAGCTCCTACTCCAGCCGTACATAACACACACACACTTCCTCCTACTACACCTATTACAGCTCCATGCATTGTCTCCATGGATTCCAAAATGGTGACTCTGTATGACTCATCCCAAGAAGAAAGAGAGAGTTTACAAATTACAGTTGATACAAACTTAACTATTTATATAGTGTTTTTTGTCAGATTTTTACATCAACCCAAACTAAGTTTACTCCCATCCAAATCTCCTTGCAATTTTTCTCTCCATGTCCCATTTCCTTTTGTCTACCTGGGAGAAGCTCTTTCAGTAGGCCTCTAAGGAGTGGCATATTGTTTTTTATGGAGTTTGCTAGCTGGCATACTCTGAGTACTTTTTTTCTAATGGGGAATTCATATCTGTCATAACTGTTCCAGCCTCAGTTTCTACAATAACGTTTCCAGTTTTGGGGGGAAGCTGCCTGCAAATCCTGTCCCTGTGTTACCTCCTCAAATGGTCCTTATAGATAATTGGGTTTAGTCTTGGGCCCCAACTATATTCTGCACATCACTTAATTTATTAAGGTCAGTACTGTATAAAATCATTCTACTGGAGTGATGTTAAGATAAACAAAAAAGTTAAAGGAGGATGTGAAATGAGGGTATGGGACTGGCTTAGACTGAAAAGATTCCGGTGGTGGAGAGTCTGCAGAAGACAAACAGATGATAGGAGGATGCTGTGACCTGTCTGTGTCTAGGGCAGCCACCTGCTAATTCCAAGGTCAGGGCAGGCTCTAAAAAGGGAGCAGATTCTCCCAGTACTGATGGGTGACACTGAAGTCAGGCTTCCCAACCAGCCACAAACAGTGCTTCTGATTCCCCCACACTGGTTATTAAGAAGCTGCTATACAAATACACACAGCCCCCTTTACTCCATTTCAGTGTCTGGCTCCCAATCAGCCCCTAGGTCCAGTAAAGAGACTAGTTATTTAAACTCTATGTTCTTTACCACAAAGGTACTCTCTGACCCCAAAGGGCCAGCCACAGTACCAGATTAATATAAGTTTGGATCTTATCCAAAATACCACGCTGCCAGCCAATCCTTTAGTAACTAAAACTAAAGGTTTATTATAAAAAGAAAAACAAACAATAAGAGAAATGTTAAAGGATTAAAGCAATCAGATACATACAAATGATTTGAAAATCCATATACCTCAGGTTTCTAGAAGAATTGTGGAGTTTGCAGGCTTGTATAGTCCCTTTGGTATACATCCAGTACTACATGGGTCTCAGTCCTTCGTTTCACAGTCTCAGTTCAGTTGTACATGAATTGATCCAGAGATAGCTAGGTGGCTGAAAGCCACACACGGCTGAAAGCAAAATGGACCCAAGCCTCAGCCTTTTATGTACTCTGGCCCTTGCCATGCTGCTTGTGGAATTTCACAGGCACCAAAATGGAGTCTAGAGTCACATGAGTAAGTCCTGTGACTCATCAGGTATTTCCTGGCTTCTCCACCTGGGCCCCTTGCACCTGTGAATGTCTTAATATAGCACATGAACACAAACATTATCACCTTACTTAGCACATTATAGCCTTTCTAATGGTACCTGACATGGCATATCTCACGTGAATCACAATTATTTTGATATACTGATGTCAAACAATATAATAAATATAATAAACCCCCTATCCAGCCAGCGTGACAGATGCCAAAAAAAAATCACAGAAATACAACCAAGGTCAGTGAGACCTAGAGGCTGGCTAATCACCAGTTAGATGGCAGGACATTGTACACAGGGACATGCCGAGGCTCGGTTTGATGGAGGAACAAGCCTTGGCAGTGCTGTACTGTTCTCTGACTCTAAAGGTGCTTTGGGATGAGAAATAGTAGCATGATCTAAGTTCCCTTCCAAGGCTTATTCATTTTAGAACTTCCTTCTGGTCTGAGATCAATAATGCCTCATGATGGATTTCCACGCTGATCTGTAAATCATCATCTTTCTTTGCTATTGGTCACTGGTGAGATGGCTATTAAATGGGCACAATATCAAACTTGTGGTGGACCAGTGCAATATAACCTATATCTTTGGTGGATCCTGACTTTCTTGACCAGAAAGTCTCATTACGCTGCTCCTTGTTGAAGTGTACAGCACTGTGCTGAAATAATCACCAGAGAAACCCTAGAATCTCTCCTTTGCCCCTTTCTCCTTTATAACAAATTTTCTGCACCAGTGTCTACTGGTTCCCCTTTTTAAAACTGTGATTCTCTTTTTTTTTTCTGTTTGATGTTTGTTAGAAACATTCAACAAATGACCAGGAATCCGTTCCACTTTCAGATTTGCAAGAACTGGAGCAGCCGAGATTCGCCTGAGATCCTGGGTCTCAAAGCAGGTCTCAGGTCCCACTTGCCACCTTTCTTTTGATGGAAAGCTGTGATAGGATGTAGCAGAATTATGGGTCTGCCTCTGGAGAGAGGACAACCTGTTCTCTACAAACTGATTGCCTACAATTTTTTTTCAGTTGATGTCTCGCTGGTTCAGGGGTTTTCACTAGATACCTGAGTTGCTCTGTCCTGGCCGTCTAATGGCTTATATAACAGGAATATTCCATATAAATGGAATATTATATATTCCATTCGAGGAATGGAAAATCTGCCTTATGAAAGGAGACTCAAAGAGCT
>ML675612.1:9169799-9219106 GCA_007922155.1 Mesoclemmys tuberculata | reverse complement strand
GGTGCTGGCTGGTGAGTCTTGCCCACATGCTCGGGGTTTAGCTGATCCCCATATTTGGGGTCGGGAAGGAATTTTCCTCCGGGGCGGATTGACAGAGGCCCCAGAGGTTTTTCGCCTTCCTCCGCAGCGTGGGGCACGGGTCGCTTGCTGATCGATTCCCTGCAGCTTGAGGTCTTCAAATCTCACTTTTGAGGATTTCAATAACTCAGTCATGGGTTCGGGGTTGTTATATATGTGTATGGGTTTTGTGGCCTGCCTTGTGCAGGAGGTCAGACTAGATGATCATATTGGTCCCTTCTGACCTATGAGTCTATGAGTTAACGCTATCTGAGTCTCACTTGATCAAGTTTGTAAATGGTGAAAATTTAGGGGCTTCTCCCCATTTTGCAGTTTGAATTCAGTTGTTTTACTTAATTTGCCTCTGGGCTCATCATTCCACATACACTCCTACATCACCCAGCCAGAGAAGTAATAGTTTAAAACATGCTAGATCCCATTTTAATGTGACTTTCACAGAAGAGGACATATAGTAGAGCCTCAAAAACATGAATGCCAGAGTTATGAACTGACCGGTCTACTGAGCACCCTGCGAAACTGGAAGCCATCAGGTACCAGTAGGGGTGTGGGGGGAATACAGTGCAGAGCAGAAACAGTCTGGGGTCTGCGCTGTTCCTGCAGGCCATGGACGCTGATTCACCCTCTCCTACCCCAGCCCACGGGAGGGGGATGCTGTTTTTATTTTCACGGCCCCCACCCACCAAGCCAGAGATAGAAAGCTGCTGCAGCGGGTTAGGCTGCAAGCAAGGAACTGAAGATTGCAGCCAAAGCCTGGCCTGGGGTTCGAGTGGGAATCAGTTGTGCTCTGGAGGAGTTTTAAAGGGCCACAGCCTGTGCACTGATATCATGTGGCCCAAGCTTTGCCCTGGCTACATTCCTGGATCCTGCCAGCACCTCTGGGAGTGTAAGGGGCAGGGGAGGGGGGGCTCTGGCAGCAGGCTGGCACTTGCCACGGGCTGCCTCTGGAGCGTGGCAAACAGTGCACTGGGCAGGGTGAGCCCTGGAGAGAGGTGGCTGGGGCTTGTGGTGCCAAGCATGTGGGGCAGCCCCCCCCCCTCTCTGCAGCTCAGCCGAAAGGCAAGAAACAGGAATAGGGCAGGGAGCTGCTTGCAAACCAGGCAGTGCTGCGAGGTGCCACCTTTGCAAAGATTTCTCCCACCCTTGGCTGCAAGACACTGACTGCCGGGTACTGTGCCATAATGTTTTCTTCGGAGTTATGAACAGCCTCCATTCCTGAGGTGTTTGTAGCTTTGAGGTTCTACTGTATTTTTAAAGTGGCAGTTCTGCACCATATTGTACTGCTCATGCCTTAGTGTTTCAGTTTGCTTGGGTTGTGTTGGGAGAGCTCTTACACCTAATCCTGCTGTCTTTCTGTGTATAAACTGTCATCAGTCTATAGCTACAGTCTATGCTACAGTATGTGTCAAATCTTGTGATGTATCTTATCCTTTATGTTGCTTTAGGTTTGAATCCTGGGGGACAAATTCTTCTCTCATTCACGCTGCTGTGAATCTGGGGTAACTCCATTGACTGTAATACAGCTAGTTACCTGAGAACAAAATTTCAGTTCCTTTGAGTGAACGGATCAGATAGATATATGTTTATACAGCACTTTCTGCAAGATAGGGTATTTTACGGGTGCAAAATGCTGGGCAGGGAGGTTCAGTGTTTTCTTAACACCAATCACTGCTGTGATTAGACACGGTGTGATGGAGACTGTCTTGCAGGCAAGACATTAGCATTAGAACAGTCCTTTTGTGAACATGCAGTCGGGTCAACAAGTACATGATTATAAATTAGTTTGGTGGACTAGTGCGGCCATTATCTGGGTCGAGTGTTCCTATTTCATATAATTGTTTGCTGTACCTGAATTAATTTGAGTGTTTAAATTCTGCATATTAATTCTTTGCATCAGGTTGTAAAACTTTAGGTTAATCCCATCAATACTTTTCAGTATAAGTACCTTAATCAAACAACAGCTTTATAATTAGTTCTGCTTCCTGACTGGATATAATTTTTGCTACTTTTATTGTTCATAACTTATTCCAACTTTTAATCACAGTGATTAAACTTTGGAACGTCAGCATAAGTGGACTCTCATAGAAACCAGGATAGCTAAGAGACAGGTTTGTAAAATCCAGGATTTATAAAGCATGGTTTCCACCCCACATTTTATTTTACCGTATCACGAAGAATGGCTCTTCCTTGTGGATTTTTGTCATAAGATTAAGATGGGTAATTGAAAGTAGTAGGTGAACATTTGTATTAAAAAGAGAATGTAATTTAAATAGAGAATTCAACATATTTTTTCTGTTGGGCGTGAAAGATGCTGGCAGGATTTGATTTTATAACAGCAAAGAGCATTCCAACAAATATCCCTTATATATAGTAAACCTCATGGTATGTAAATAATGGTTTAACTGCTTAAGATGTGCTGATCCATTCTCCTTTTTATCTGTTTTCCCACTGAGTATTTGGATGTGCTGTACAAATTATCTCAGTCAATAAGAGCATTCAGATGCTCAGGTTACATGGTTTGGGAGGTAGAAATTTAAACTGAGTCTTAAATTGACATTTAACTTAAATATATTAAAACAGTTATTTGTGTTAATTACATGCAGACCAATTGATTATTAAAAACATACTTATTGAGCTTTAGCAGAGCTGTAAGGGTAAGGAACCTTTTACAGTGTTAAATATTAATGAATATACTTTTAATAATCAATTGGACAACATTTAACATACAATATCTGTCTTAATACATCTAAGTGAAATGCATCTTTGAGATGCTTACTGTAGAGTTGTTACCATTTGGAATTAGTCCTATGCAAACAAGTATAAAAATAGGTTAAAATTCTCTGTGGATTCCAGTTGAAAGGATTATAACGGTGCTCCAAGTAATATATTTTATACTTTAGGTTGGCTTCTTGGCTTGAGGGAAGCTGCGTTTCTACTAAACCACAATGGCCAAAAAGAGACTGCTTAGTGCATATGTTCAGTTTTTGTTGAATGCTGACTCTAAGGGCTTATTTTGTCTTTTTTTAAATAGCTAACACAATTAAATACACATTGAAGAGATATCAGCACCATCATGCTGGTAATGGAAAATAGTAATTGAATTATTATTAAAAATATAGAAACCTTTTATTTGTAAAGAAGTCCCAACATGTCTTTGTTCCTAAGTTCCAATCCTGCAACTGATTCTACTCGGGCAGATCCTCTTCAGAGTCAGTGACATTGTGTGCGCACAGAAGTCTCCTTGAGTGGGGGTTCACCAACATGGAATTGATCATAAGATGGGGATCTTTGTTAGACTAGAGGATTGGTCTACATTGCTGGAGAAATTCGGCTACTCTATGTAGCTTGCGTTCTTCCCCTCGACTTCCTAAATTCCATCTACTGCGGTGACTCCACTACGTTGTGCTGATGGGAAATGTCCTCTTTTCTCTTTCTGTGGGGGTGGATTAATGGCATCCAACTTCCAGATTGATTGAGTGGGGCTCCACTGCTGCTCAATTGATCCCGCAGAATCAATCCGGCGGTGCCAACGGTGCTGCCATCAATATAGACATACCCTGAGTGCTACTCCTGGCCGACTCCTGGAAATGCATACATTTTTGACCGATGACTAATGCATTTTTTGTGTTTAAAAATATTAGTCCCTGGAAGGAAGTACAGTAATGTAACTCAAGTTGGTTAATTTCATGTCTGAGGTGACTTTCTGAGTGCTGGGTGGAAGGATGCGAAGGCTCCGTCTCAGAAGAATCCCAGGGGTTCGACTTCATGCTATGAAAAGTTGCTGAAGATGCACGCTGTCAGGAATCAGGGCCTGAGTCAGGAGACCAGCTCTTAAGGCCAGCAACAGTGGCAGTTTGGTGGCTGCTCACAGCATTTGCTCACCAGCATTGCCTCACTCCAGGTAACCTGCTTCTGATTTCTGACTTCAGCTGTGACCCTTAGGTCTGGCATTGAGTTTGTGATGCTGGTTCTGACCCTCCGCTGTGACTCCTGGCTTCTGACTCTGTTTCTGGGCTCCGGCGTCTGTCCTCTGACTAGAGCTCCAATCAGGTTCTCCTAACTCTGACTACCAACTGCTGCTTCAGTCACTACGAATTGTCTGTGTCCCGGTCACTGACCCACACAGGAGGCCTTCACACCCCTGTGTCTGGTGGGAGCTAGGTTCCAGGCTAATTTTGGAGAAGATGTCTGGAGGTAAAAACGGAGGCTGAGTTAAGCTAGGGGAGGGTGCCACAGTGACAGTGCATGTGGAGGGTGGGGGATGTCTACAGCCATTGTTTCACCCTTATTGCCCTCCTTCCTGCTTGGTGGTTGGGGGTGGATTTCATCCTCCAGACCTGTGTAGTTTCCTTGTACAAAATCCAGTGATTCAGGCTTTGGAGAAGGGAGGTGAATTGTACTCATCATGAACAGGTGTTTTTGCTTATATTAATATTGCTCATTATGCTTTTGTATCATGAGAAACATTCTCAAATGGAATGATAACTTTGTCTATCATGAAACTGTCGCTAATATGAAAGCAAACAAAGCTTAATATGGCATATGGAAAACACCATTACACTCAGGGTTGGAGAGCAGTTTCCTGCCTGATTCACATCAGGTCTTTCAAACTCCTCACTGAAGGGGGTTTTAATGTGATTGGACTGGCAGCTGATCTTGGCTAAAGCGTTCACAATTAAATTGAAACTATATTGCACATGAAAGAAATCAGAATTAAAATAACAGAAAGTGACATAGGAAAGACTTGATTACAAGAACACTTATTTTCAGTGTACAAACTTTAATCTTTTTGCAGTATCTTCCTTCTTTATTTGCTTGTGGATCTAATGTTTTAGCATTGATACTTAGCTACTTTATTCTTCTTTGTCCTTGACTTGCCATGGATTAGTGAATGAAAAATGAGGTTAAAAGGGGAACATTTCCTAAAATTCTACTTTTACCTTGTTTGATTTTTCTCATTGGTATTGCATTATCTAGTCAAAAAGACTTCCTCCAGCAGCCTTTTGGGAAGTGTTCTTTGTTAAAGGAAGTCTTTTATTTCATTCCGCCAAAGAAATGAACCAATTTGATATGAACCTTTTATCTCAGGGAAAGGGCACAACTTCTTTATTTTCAAGGTTGTGCATTTTTTTCCACTGTAAAACATACTATGCTATTGAAGCCATAATTATATGTTCTTGTCAATCAATCTTAACCTACTACAGCATGGTTATGGGATTTTATCTTAAAAAAAAAAAGGATTAAAGGCTTTGAATGAAATGAAAGGTACACATAGTAAAGAAAGAATAATGCATGTTGTTAGATTTCTAGAGAGGGAGGGGGGAGATTACCAATATTTAATTTTCACAGGAATTAAAGAATTATTTAAGGATAGGTGCAAAAATGTTAAGGGGAGTGACACTTTCCTTTCCTTTTTGTTGTCTTTGTAACTACTGCATAAATTAAATCTTTCACGTACTTATGGAGTGTATATACATTAAATCAAATTTAGAAATAATACTTAAAATAAGATTAACAATAATGAAAAGGGGAGAGGGGGAAACCACAACCAACTCGGTGTTAATATGAGACTGTGGTTTCACAATGAGGAAAGCATTTCAAATTCTGCATTAAGGTTTCTTGTGTTATCAATTTCTTTTTATTTCAGAATTTGATAATCAAAACCAAAAATGCGTTGCTGATTAGTGTGTCCCCGATGAGAAAATAAAATACAAGAATATTTTCCATGCATTGTGAAAACTACAATCTTGTGTTCCCTTTTCCTTTTCTGCTTCTGCCTTCCACATGCTATTATTTTTAGTGAATCAAGTCCTGACAACTGTATTCTGTTTTTACTGAATCCATACTTAGTCAAATTCATCTTGACAGTCCATGACTGTGTGGCAATGGGGAGCTGAAGAATTCAGGGCTGCTATCTGACACATATTGGATATGATACTTTTGTATTTGCCCCTCCCCCGTTCATCCCCACAGTCCTGCCGGGGATTGTCATGCATCTGGCTGGGTTGTGGGGAGGCAGCAAGGATCTTTTGCAGTTTCTCCTCTGGGCTCCTGTGTTGCTTGCACAGAGAGCAGGGAGATTTTCTCTTCTAGTCCTGTTCTCAGTGCTGCCCCTACTGGTGCCAACGGGGAAGAAAAAGTCAGTGATAGGTTGCCTCAAAGCCTTGCTGGTGGGAAGGTTGGTAAAGATTGGGATTAAAAGCAGAGTAATGGGATTCACAGGTAGAATAGGAAGGCAGTAGCAGGCTACTCCAAGTATTCCTGGTTCCCACTGCTCCCCAACAATCAAAGGTACATATATGGCCCCAGTCACCAAAGTATTTGAGCACCTGCGTGTGTTATGTACTTATACTCCTTACACTCCATTATATATACATATATATATATATATATATATATATATAACATATATGTGTTATGTACTTATACTCCTTACATATATGTGTTATGTACTTATACTCCTTACACTCCATTATATATAATGGAGTGCCATTATACAGATGGGGAATTGAGGCACACTTAGGCAAAGTGACTTGCCTAAGTATCACAGGAAGCCTGTGGCGGAGCATGGACTTGAACCTAGTTTCCCAAGTCTTAATCTACTGACTCAGGCTAGTGGAAGAATGGTTCAGTGGCTGCTTCAGGCTCTCCCTTCACTCCCCAAAAAGTCCCCCAGGCTGCCCTAGATTCCCTCCACGGTCCTGGGCTCCACAGGCTTCTCCAGGCTGCCCATCATCCTTGCTCCTCAATCCACAGCACCATCACCATACATGCCCATTCTGAGAGAACAAAGTGTGACACTTTGAAGATAGATGACACATTCAGAGGGGACAGAAGGGAGAATCGGGCTAATGTGTTTAACATGTTTTTCCTAATTCTCTCTGCAAGACTATACTCTTTGGCAATTTCCTTCCCGGCATGGGCCCTCTGGTTTTTGAAATCTCCCAACAACAAAATCTGCACAAGTTGTAAGCAAGGAGTCAGGAAAACATAAATGTCTCCTTTATATAAATTAACCAAACCCTCAGATATGTGTCTTTATGATCTTGGAGTGTGTACAATGATGTGGAGGCACAAACTGTACAGTGCTTGCATTTTCTTTTTACTGGTATCCATATCTAATGTGTCAATAATGGAAATATGTCTCTCCTTATCCTTGTCACCTCCTTCATCTTTCTGCTTTGAACCTCCATGTAATTGTGACCCAATGCCAACTAGTAAGGAGCCCTCCATGCTGTAACTCACATCAGGCCTGACACACTCACTACACCTAAGACACTGTCTGATATTTATCTGAAAGGTGTCATGTAAGGTGTTAGATGTAAGCTGGTGACAAGTTAGTCCTGAAAAGTCATTGCTTGATGGATGTACAATGTGTGTATGAAGAGTTGTATGTGTGCTGAAAATAGGTTTATAAAATGTCTTTGGAAGGCACCATGTGATCCCTGCCTGCTCTAGACAAAGCAATGTGTATTTACCTGTCTGATTGGATTGATTACAGGCAGAGAACAATGTTAAGTATATTTATATATAAGGCAAACAAAGGCATCAAACTAACAAGCAAGAGAGAAGACAATTTAGTGATCACATAGGGGATAGAATCTGCACTCCGGGAAGCCTTCCTGGTTCTTGAGGCAGAGACAAGGACTTTGTGTAATATGAGGAGAGCACAAAGGTACTTGGGGAACAGCATTTTCTGAGCTGTGGAAGTTTAATCTCTTAGCCAAGAGGGCTAGAGATACTGGTAACTTGATGTAAGAGAGAAGACTGTTTAGGCAAAGATAACGTGCTAAAATTAAGTTTTAGGCACTAGGAAGCATGTTTTGTTTTATTTGTAACCGTACCTGTCTCTCTTTCTCTTGCTTGTATCACTTAAATGTCTGTTCTTTGTTAACAAACTTATTTGACTATAAGCAATTCCAGTTATGTTGAAGTAAAGTGTTTTCTTCAGTTAATTGGCAGGCTGGTGTGTGCTCTGTCTCTGGAGGCAGCAAATGTAGTCATTTCTGTGAGTGTACAGTGAGAGGGGCTGGATGTTGCAGAGAGAAGTCAAGTTGGGGGAACTTGTGATTTGGAGTTCACAAATTGTTACCTGCAAGACTGGGGTATTTCAAGGAGCTGGCTGGGTGGTGGACAAACTGGTGTGTAGCAGGGAGCTGACACAGTCTTATCTCAAGTAAATCTCACTCTTGCTGAGATAGTGAGGTAACACAGTGGCTTAAAGTTCTGGGTATCATGAGCAGAACGTCACAGTAATGGATAGGAATGTCTTTCTGTGCAGTTTGAGAGGAGGTTAGGAATTTATAGATAAATGTGTTTCATGTGAAATAGGCACATTCTGTTTTTCCTTATTAAAAGCAGTGAATAGTGTATTGCATGCAGAAAAATGGAAACTTCAACATTTGACTGAAAGTCACACAAAAGTGTGATCTAATAGGTAAAAATTGGAAAATGATAATTGGAGATCAATTCTTGAGCTCAGATTGTGGTTGGATAGAAGATAGTCCTGTTACATTAACCATATCTTTTTATTACTTTATTCTCTATTCTTAAATTCACTTTTTATTCCTTTATTCTCTATTCTTTATTCACTATTTCTTAAAATACAGTATTAGAGTTTCTTGAGGTAATCTCTCTTAAGTAGTGAGATAAAATAAACCCTCTTATTAAAACACTGTCCAAGACTGCCATAACATGCCACTGCTTTTGGCTCTGAACTCAGCTGAAAACCATCAACATTTTCTTCATTATCCCCAAATTCCTTTGTTCCTAGAACAGCTGTATAATGCACACACACATGTTCATATTCATGCACACACTATTTTCCGAGTTGACATAATCAAATCATGTTGTAGTTGAAGCTAAAACAGAAGTGAAATAAAATGAAACTACCTCTTAGACTAACTTACTATCTATTTAATCACTCTCAATGTTGATAAACATTGAATTTCTATTAAGGAATCCTTTGCTTCCATTTACTTTAGTGGAAGAAGTACTGCTCTCTAAATTGCAAAACTAAACTGCAAACTAAGCAAATCACCAAGTTCTGTGTTGAATTCCTCCACTAACGAGGTTATCTATATTTGAAGGTAGATAGTGGCATGGAATCAGCACCTTGTTGATACTTTTTATGGCATCTGTGAAATTCTCCTCTGTAAAGATACCCCAGAATGTGTATTTTTGTGCCATCGCTGATGCTTTGGTTTGCATGAGAACAGGTCTGAGTGCTTTTGATTAAATGAAATTTCATCAAATCTGGAATGTTTTGGCTTCAATTAAATCTTTATTGAAATAAGTTTTGGGCCTGGGAGATAGACACTCTCACACACTCTAGCCAGGAAGATAGGGCATCGGCCTGGTATGTGGGAGACCTTGAAGGATGTTCAAGTCCTTGCTCTTCCTGATTCAAAGCAGAGTTTTTCATCTCAGCTAAATGATTCTCACAAAGCAGGGACTCAAACCTGTGTCTCCCACACATCTCACCACCCCTCCCACACATATACATGGCAGACATTTCAATCTCTCTTCCTGACTCAAAGCTTCAGTTAGAAAATGGACATCTTGACATAGTTCTATTTTTGGAAAAACGTCCAAAACGTTTTATTTCTGTTCCATTGAAGAATGACAATAAATTTTGAAACCTCAAGTTACCCCAACACAAATTGTTGTTGTCCGGCCAGCTTTCCATGCAATGTTGTGATGAAATGATAGCCTGGGTCATTTTCAGAGAACTAGCAATACAAAACAAGACTTTAGAGGGGGAAGAATAACTAAATACGCCTAGTTAAAACTAACGTCTTTGCTGAATGCCTCCATAGCTTTGTTAGAGGTGACATTTGGCACATAAGCCTAATTTTATCTTCTTTCATTTTAGTGCTACTATTCACCTTTCAAGTCAAACTATACAATTCTAGAAAGCAATCACATGGGGCCAAAATCTGCACTTATTCCCATACAACTCCATTAAATGATACTCTGATCTGAAAGCAGAATTTGGCTCTTTATCTTGAAACTGCCCTCTTAGAATATCATCTTAAATATGTATACATTCAGTAAGTATTCCTTTACTCTTTACGTTTGTTTAAAGCAGTTTGCTAATGTTGGTTGGGTTTAGCTGAACATACCGTGAACGGTATTGTGTTTCAATCTCTGTTACATTATAGAAAGCCTTGGTTGATCCTTGAGTGCAGTGTGGCTTGTCTCTTTTGAGCTCCCAGGCAACAATAACCTCTCATCATGATTACAGAGCCTCCTGCAGAAAGATGGGCCTAATCCCAGTGCTCCATCAACTCAGTAATCTATTCCAATCAGGACTTGATGGATTTGACAGACCATCTGTAGCCAAGTGAGACAGACTCAAGGCAGATAAAAAGTAGAGATGCTTGCAAAATCTTTGGGAAAAGCTTTCTACTGTTACACTGATTATTGTGCAAACAAAAATGCACAGCCTAAAAGAAGATTGGATTAAAAACATCAGAATGTACTATTAAAGAAAAAAGAAATGAAAGCAAGAGCAAAGGAAAATGCATTACAATTTTAAAACAGTATTGTGAGCAGACATTTATATTACTAAGATGAATTCTCTGTTATTCTATTCTATTCTATGAAGTTTCTTCTACAGCACTTATCACGGTAGCATCTTCATGCCTCCTGACAACTACCCTGGATGCCTGAAGTCTGGGGTACCTTTGTTATTACCCCCTTACCTATGGGCCCAGTCCTACAAAAGGTTCTATTTGAGAGGAGCATGACTTCCACATGGTGTCCTATTGACTTCACTGGGTCTACATCTTTGCAGGATAGGGCCAAAAGAGTTGCAATGTCATCATTATTTTCTATAGCATAGATTTAAAGTTTTCTTGTCAGAGTTCTTTTGTCACCTTTCCCAGTATCTCTAAACTCTGATGCTTTAACTTTCTCAGGTTTCTTTACCTTCTATACTGACTGCCTTTACCTGATTTCAAATGGTTTCCTTTAAATATTTAAGTTAAAAACTACTTATGCTAGCCACAATAGGCTTTTATATATCTTCATGCAACCAAAATTGCCTATCCAAGGAGTGGATATGGAGTAGTGGAATAGTACCTCACATTTTATCTAATTTTTAAATGTTTTTTCCTTAGCAGAAGTGAAAGAAAACCTACTTTGCCCCCTCTCATAAGTTTACCTGCTAAAGATCCCACCTATCTACATCACAAAGTGAAACAAACTTATTAAAATTAATGATAAGATGCATTAACCACAAAGGCAGCTTTAGTGGGCAACGACCATCACTATCCTGGATACCTTTCAGTTTGCTGGCAGGTACTTTTGGTACCTACATCAGAGATGTCAAATTTCAAAAACAGGCTTCAAAGTGCATTGAAACAAACATGAAATCCTTTTTGCAAATACATGAAAGTAGTAAATACTTGATCCATAATCACTGATTGTGTAAAATTTCAGCATGCATAATTTACAGGCATTTCAGGAAAATAAAACAAAAGACCATGAGTCTTCTCTCCTCTCCTCTTTCGCCCACTTCTATCAAATGCCCTTCTATCTCCTTTACAACTGTTAAATTTCCCCTTCTTTCAGTCCCCTCCTTTCTCATCCTTGTAGACTTCAACTTCCGTGATGACCATGGCCTTGCTTTCTGTCCTGCATCTTCTCTTTGACACATGATAGTCAGTCCTCTGGATCAGGTCTTTATGGGATCTGCTGTCCCCCTGATCTTTTATCTGGCCATGTGAGACCTGACCCAAAGACTGCTGAAGTCAAGGGAAAGGCTCCTATTGACTTCAGAGGGCTTTGATCGGGCTTGTATTACTACCACCATTGTTCCAGTGACTTCCAGATTTCTTTCTCCAGTTAAAACCCTCCATTCAAACTCTGACTCCCTCTCTTACATTTCTTCCAGGATGTTCAAAAATGAACTCATCTTTCCTCTTTCCATGAACAGTTATGTACACAAGGACAAATTAAAAGTGACAATACTCTCTTGCTTCACCTGCTGATGTATCAGATAATATATTTTAAAGCATAAGCTCTGGTTATTACTCTGTTTTATTTTTAAAGTAACAAAAACTAAATATTTCTAATTCCCAGGTATTTGAACGGTTGTTGCACGTTTTCCTCTGGGCAACAAAGCAGAATGATGAATTTAAAGTGTTTTGTTTGTTTGAAACAGAAATTATCTTCTGTGATAGTTAAACATTACTTTGTGTATTACCAAATCTATTTTTAATATAGCCTCTGGCATCTCACTTTGGTTATGTCCAATTTAATTGCTATTGGAAAGGTTTAGAATTACTCTAAATATTTAACGTAAAACAGTTACTAAATGAATTATAGCTGCTTTTAATGCCTGGTAAAAGTAATGTTAGTGAAAATAATGGAGAGATATCAATGTAGTGGCTGCTTTTTCTATATACACTTTGGATGTTCCTTATCTTTCAACAGCTCAGCTTGCTACTGTGATTTACCAGCAAGATTTAAATAAAAATTCCTTAATCCATCCAGTCTACTTTGCCTCAGGGATAAACTGTACACAGTAGCTGTTAATCTAAAAATTTTATCTAGGATTTCAAAGAATAGGTTCACAAATGATTTTGAAATACATTAAACACTAGGCAAATGTTTCCTATTCTCCTTCATATAATATAAACCTCAAGAAAAGTCTCCATTTTTGTGTGTGTGTGTGTGTGTGTGTGTATGAGAGACCCTTTTGTTCCTACTAAACTCTCAGGCACATAATGAATGCAATCTGGAGAGCTTTCAGTAAACAAATATATTTAAACAAACAATGGTAGCAATTTTGAAATGCATCTTTTCTTAGTGCCTTCCTTCTGAGAATTTCTTTTGAAATCCCATGCGATGTAACCACAGCCAACTATAATCCCATGTTTTCCATGGGCCGCTTTTTTAACTGCAGTTTTTTGAGTATGTGCTTTGGTTTAGTTCAGGTTTTGCAATCTAATCACTACTGTGTACAGCTGAATTCCCATTGAGCACTAATAGCATGTTAGAAGGGAGTGTGAAAAAAGTCAAAGGAAATGACTGTCTTTAATAAATATAAAAGACTTTCTCCTTCTCTAATTTTAAATTCAAGGATACCTTCACACGAATAGATTCAAAGCCAGAGAAACACACAATAAAAGGTCTAGTTATACGGTTTGTTAAACACAAAATAGAGCTGTACTGCACAAACCGTCTGTCTGTCATGACTGGAAAAGTAATAACATGTTTAGAAGAGATCACATTTTAATGAAGATGCATCTGATACAAGGAGGAAAGAGGAAAGAAATTCTTCTATCTGACCTGTCATAATAGACTATACAAACATATTCATGTTCATTTTATATAGACAGCAGGGGAAAAAATAGGCAAAATCTAATTTTACAAGTACACTACAACTGGAAATTTCTTCTGTTAGACCTTGACCATTGTGTTTACTTCCCTTTATTCCACCAATTCTCACAAAGATACTTTAAATGTTTATATCTGCATGAAGACGTTGCCAACCCTATTTTGCTCTCTCTAATTCACACACACTTCCTTCCATATCACCAGGCAGAATAACTGATCTGATCTTAATATTGGGGGAGTTGAATAAATACTCTAAAATGGCTGCAAAACTAGCTTGAGAGCAGACAAAAAAGGGTAGTTATCAGAGGAATTATTCGTCTTGCAGTTTATTGTGAAGGGACAGTACAAAGGGGGAAAACCAGACTTGTGCAATGTAACAGAGAACAAGGAAAAACATGCAGTTATTCTTTTGTCAGTTGTGGGCAATGCTTTTCTTAGGCTTTAATGCAGATTCTTCAGCGAGTGGATATAATAAAAACAAACTGTTTGAAAATAAATTAAGTACAGGAGAGGTTTTTGTAGTAGTTGGGTAGCTTTTTAAACAGCATTTTATATTGTCACACGTTTTCAGAAATGTAGGGATTTTAGCATCTTATTCAGCATTCCCTTGGTGTGTTGCACATGGAATTGAACAAAAAGGCACTTCTTTCCTTTTCTCTTCTGGCACTGAATTGATTTGAGGACTTGATGTGTAATTTGTGGTCTCTGGAGGGGGGAAGAAGATGCAGTAAAGGTGATTGAAAACCACTATGTGTGGTTCATACAAAAGGAAGGAGAGATGACCGGAAGAAGAGAAGGAGGATATGGGCTAAGAAAGAGAAGAGGAGAAATCCAGGAAGAGTATTTTGGTGGGGAGGGATTCTTCTCTTGGCACTGTAAGTGGTGGAAAGCAGTGCAGAGTTTTAGCCTTTCACCAGGTTGAAGGGCAAGTGCTCAAAGCTGGGATGGGTCACCACCAGAGCACAGCAAATAAAAGGCCAAAGGTGTTCTTGAGGTCAGAGCCCTGAGGAGATGTGGACATGAGAAAGGAAAGACAGAGCAAGAAGGAAATGCAGACTGCTTCAGAATGGCAAAAAAAAACTGTCACTATTCCTGTCTCTATCAAGAAGAAAAGCTCACCTGAAATGACTTTACTTTTCCTCGTGCCTCCTCAGAGTTTGAGCTTCATAAGTGACTGCCAGGTTCTAAGGAGCATCTTTTTTTGTGAACCTTGTCATTGCCTTAAAAACCCAATTTAAGGTTGAACATATTAGGCTGAAATCCTTCCTCAATTAATAAGGGCCCTGGGAATATTTTCTGAAAAATTCAGAAAGGATGTTTGGCTACAGCTCCTAATAATATCTTAGATATCATACCTGGAATGTCTTGTTTTCTAATATTTGAAATTAGAATAGAAATGATTCCAGAGGAGAAAAATATTGTTTCCCCAAGTTATTACAACAACATCCAAAACAACAAAACCCCCTTAATGTGTTAATGACTTGTTAAAAGCATTACACCTCGGCAGTTAATAATAATGATAATAATATGGGTTAATAATATGGGTTATTTTACCTGTTAAAACTAGTTTCTTGAAAATTGTTGCTCATTGGATGAGAAAATGCTTTCTGTGTAAATTTTTTTTTTCTGAGTGTCTATGCAATGGACAATAGCCATATAAAGGGGGACACAGACAGTAGCTACAGGTTGTTCCACACTTCTAAATGATCACAATGAGCACACATAAAAAGGCTTAATTTGGGGGAGGAAATACTGCTTGAAGTAATAAGGTTCCAGTTTTCAAAACAAGAGCAGTGAGACTGCATTAAAGGGGCAGTTCCACTAGTTTAGGTCAGTGGAATCTTTTTTTATATTGAACACAGACTACTTTATACTACTTTAATCATGATCTGATTACTACTTTTAAACCATCAGAAAGTTAGGGGAAGGTTCATGAAGAGCCCATGGGTGTCTGTGCAATCTCATGCATGGAGAACTGCATATACAAATATTAGTTAGAAAGATAGAGACTAGTTATTACTTCTAATCTGATGGGATACATATTAAAGAAAATTCTGCTAAAAATAGTACACCCCCATTTAAGGGTATAGAGAAATAAGTACAGGCTTTAACAAGCAACTTGTCTTGAAAATCTCTTTTTGTTTGGCACTGGTTTAAAAACATTGCCTGGAACAGGGGTTCTCAGCCTAGGGGTCATGATCCCAAGGGGAGTAACAAACAAGTGTTGAATTTGTGACTATCCTGCATTTCCTATGTGTCTACATTGGAGGGGTCTGAGGCAGATTCCGGCTAGGTGGAAGCCCTGATGTGGAAAAGAGTTCCCAGTATGGAAAAACTGCACCCCTGTTTTAAACTATGATTTAAATCACAGTTTGTGGTAGAATGAGGCAATGAATTAAAAAGGTTTTCAAATTAAATGTACCCTTGTATAAAAATCATTAACTGTAATTAAATGGGGGAATAGGGTATGCAGTTTCCAACTAAGATATGAATGATTTACACTTAAAATTATGTTAAAAAGATATGTGATTCTGAAATAATAAATAAAGGAAGACTAAGCCCTGTCACCACGGTAGTTGAAACTAGAAACAACCATGTTGAAATGTTGCTAATAGTATACTATCTATGTGGTTTCTCTGGTCACCATGAACAGGGATCCACGAGTCTAATTCTACTTTCGGAGATGCATGGATGTCTACCTTTGACTTCAGTAGATATCCCTATATATTTGAAATTATGTTAAAGCTTTGTTGTAAACCTATGCTTCAGAGTATCTAAGAAATATATAGTTTGACCAGCATAGTTTTCAGAAAAACAAAACTCTGTCTACACATGACAAGGAAACAATGATAGAATCCTGCCAGCAACAACATGTTTAAACCATGGTTTCTAGAACGATATTTATAATTTCTGCTACCGTTTTCGACAGGAGTGTAAAAAGGACATTAATTAGCTTCATGCATATTTCATTTTTGTTTTACAAGAACTTCTGAAACCAGCTAGTGAAGCAGTTGCCTTTTTCTCTTAAATATGTTTTTTCTTAGAATAAAAAGCTAATTTTCTATACAAAGTTTAATGGAAGATTTATAAATGTAATAATGTCAGAATGACTTCTGAGATGTAGTTAACCCATGAAATGTTCTCGGCAAGCTGCAATATTCACTAACTATAGTAATTAAACCTACAGTAAATAATATTTTTTATATATTTAAAAAAAAATATTTTAAGCATGCTGATAGTCTTGGCAGGACTCGTGTTCTATTTGTCTGGCATCGGAATGAGATGTGCAATTAAAATCACCACTAAGAGGCAATAACATCTTTATGAAGATGGCTTTGTAAGTAATTCAGGCCAAAAAGCCTCACTTAAACAGCTTCCCATTCACTTTACATGGCATCCTTTACGTACTTTATTTGGCTATGAAAGAATCACTGTGAGAGTTGGAGTCTATCTTTTTTTGCGAACATACATACAAAAGTGTTTCTTTGATAGATGCTTGCACTGCTTAAGGTTGTTCAATTGATTTTGTATGTTGTCCTTACGTTTCTTGGAGGGAGATCCGGCAGTGGGCAGATTTAGTTTATTTCGACATATTGCAACATGGGCCAAATATGGTCTTTAAAAAATCCATACAAATAAAAACGCGGCAACAGCTTAGGATCTGGTTTGAGCTCTGTTATAAAATCAATCCTGGGTGTGGATCTGTTACTCTTAACTCAATTTCTAATGAACTGTATGTATGACTTGAATAATAAGAGACACTACAGTTTGACTTATTTAGAACCAAATTGCATTACATTCCTCTAATACAGCAACAGTTTCACAAAGGCAAGCTCAAACACAGCATTCTACATCTTAGACTTCTATGCATATTGTTAAATGGTTGCAATTAATTTAGAAGAATTGACCTTACTAGATGACTCAGCATAACGTGATTGTGGCAATGGTGCATGAATGAACTTGTGTATGATCTATTACTGTGTAATTTTCCTTTTGTCAGGTTGTAAAATCAACAGAAACCACATTGTTTATGAAGACCTTATAGCAGATGGTATTGTTGAATAACCGTGTCTAGATAAAATCATAATTAACCATCTTAACAAAAATGTCAAACATGTTACATACTTGTATTAATGGGATTATAGTGATAAGCAAATAAAAATGTAAAAGTTTTCTTTGAAGCATGTTAGTCCACATGCTCTAGCTCTCCCTCTTGCATGTATGGTCTGCATGCTATGTTATGGAAATGTCATCAGCTCCTTAGTTAAAGTTGTCATGTGAGTTGCATGTTTTCACGTTTGTGAAAGCTGTTTTCATTCTTAAGTAATTGAATTCAGTCTTCAGATTTGATATAGCAATGTTTCAAAGGATAGTTGGTGTGTATTTGTGTGCATATAGATGTACTAGTGCAGGCATGCAGCTTTTCTGTACTTAAAAAAAAAAGAAGCAGCTATTTTGCTTTTCTTCCTCATTGTGTAAATTATATGTGCATTGTTTATTTAAGCAGAGCTAATTATCTATGGTATTCTATGCCCTGAATTTAACCTGAAATAATTTTTAAAATGAACAACCATTTCGTTCATTTGAGATATTTTTAAATGCAACTATTTGTATATGGTATGAAAATGATAGAAGAAAAAAATATAATCTAAATTTTTCACTACTCTGTGCAAAAAGCTGAATAAATAAGTATATGTATTAAAGGTGACATAGATAGATGAGATTATCTTAGCTTTTTTGCTTGACAGCATTTTCCCACAACATATGTTCAGTGCTATCAGGGTTATTACAGAGAACCCTGTCTAATCAGGTAGACAGATTCACAAACAGTGACTGGAACACATGGTGGCCTCTCAGTGTTAAAAGGACCATCACAATCATTTGTAAACATGGTCAGCTAATGTGAGTATTTATCATTTTGATTGTTTTAGCCAAAGTCTTCAAGACTAGTAATTTTGTCTGTTTCAGGGATTTGATAAGGAAGAAGCTTGTAACTTGGCCTTGTTTGATGCCACATAAGAACAATGAAGGAAAATTCTAATCTTTATTAATAGGCCTCATATTGATTACATTTATTAAGAGCTTTACATGTAAAAATAATTTGAGAGCACAGTTTAAAAAACAGGGCAACATGAATTATGATTAAAGGCAGGTATAGTCTCTTTCTGCTATTTTAAATTAATACCAAATCTTTTATTTATCAACTACTGCGCCTGTGTGAAAAGGTTAAGTAAATCTGATTACAGGGAGAAGCAGTTCAAGTTCTACATGACTGATGTAGCCAGTGGTAAGTGGTTTGCTGACCTAATTTTACAGCTGCTCAGAGAATAAATTAGTAAACAAATCTGTGTCTGCATCTACAGACTGAATGCAGTAGCCAACATGATGATTATTGCAAGAGATTTCTGTGATATTTGCACAAGCTCTTAGAGATCAACCTTCACACCCTTTACTAGATGAGCCAAAGACTTGTAGTTGTAGGGACAGAAAGAAATAATTTGCCATACACTTCAGCTGTGTTTACTAGAGCAGCAGTGAGCTCTTTGCCACTCTTAATTTTCCATAAACTTCCGTTAGGATCTTCCTCAACTGATCAGCAAGTTGCTTGCTTGCCAAACAGGTTTTCATAACTTCAATAGGGAGTTGTTCTCATTTTAGGTTCATCAACTCCTAACAATATCAATGTTAGAGTCTCTTAAGTCATCTAACTCATTTCCTTGCTAGTGCAGAATCATTCCCTAATGAACATTTTCAAGTTTTCTGTTGCATTCCAGTTTTGAATGTCACAAGTGATGGAACCTCTAACTATTTCCCTTTCAGGAAGACAAGGATTCCAGGTCTTCTTCCTAAGAAGTCAAAGGCAGTTTTGCTATTGACCTCAACGGAAACATGATTGGGCCTATGTTCTACAGCCAAACAGAATTTTCTGACATGAATTTTTCTTGATATTAAATTTTTCCCTTCTTGATTTCAACATTAGTTTATTATACCACCTTTTTATTTGGGGAAATTAGTCTTCCCCTCCATTAATGTTTACACCTTCATATTTATATATATAATATATATATGTGTATATATATACACACACATATATATATATATATATATGTGGTCTGTTCAGTGCGCCCTTAAATTCCAATTTGGTATTGGAACTTAAGCATGTGCTTATCTTTAAGCATGAGAATAGTTCTATTGAAATAATCCCTTACCTTAGTTCAATATGTAAAGCGGGTATTTGCACATTGAAATAGCCACTTCAATGTGTAAATTACAATTTGTGTCAGTAGACAGCACATTCAGTCAACCATACACATATATGCACATAACACCGTGCAGACCTTGTGCCTACATGGCTGTTCTGCATGTTGAGTAAATAAAAATGAAGTATGTAACCCTCTTCTGAATTTTCAGTAATTTAATTCCTTGTAAGAAATCTGCCCCTAACCACCATTATTAGGACAGGAACACTGTAAATAGATTTAATTTATGTTGAGTAGAACTGGCTGGGAATTTTACATCTGAATGATTTTCGGATGGGCAAGGCCCTTCTCACAAAATTAAAGTTTTCGACAACTTTTGCTCTCCCCCACCAAAAATATCTAGTTGCCCACTTGTAAGCTTTCCATCAGCCCCACTGCCCTTCACTCATCTGCCTGCTGTGGGAGGCAGAGGTGAAGAGCCTAGGCGCTCAGCTTTCCAACAGCCTGGCTGCCGATCCTTGGAGGGAAACATGAAATTGACAAGGCAGGCAGGCAGCAAGCTATACCATTCTATTTGGGAGAACCAAAATTATTTTCATATTTATACCTTTTGTCCTGAATTGGGATTTCTCCCTTTCTCCCCCCAAAAAAACCTCAAACTTTTTTATGGGGCAGAAATTGTTTTCTGGACAGCTCCACCTGAGATCAGTGCTTGGGTGTGATATAGTACTTGCTGGTTGGCAACTGACAGTATGTCACACACTGGCTCCGCCCTCAATCCTTCCGAAAACAAAAACCTGAGTAATTTAAATAAATTTCTTCCATCCATAAATACAAATCAGCATAGGTTATATCCATAAGTATAGTACATGTAGGTTATAGGTGGATCTGCCTGTTGCCATTAGTAGGAGAATGGTTCAAATGTAATCTACAACACTTAGTGAAATCTTGTTGTCTCTATCCATAGCTTCAGGTCAAACTGGAGGATAAAACATGGGGTGATTTGGAATGCTTTGCTTTAGATTCCTTGTAGTCAAGGCATTGGACATATATCTGAGTTAGGTCCCTGGCAATTGGAGATTCTTGCAAAGCATCACTGGATAGAAGTTTTTCTTACATTCTCCCAAAACTAGGAAAGAGTAAAAAATTTCCCTTTTGGATGTGAAGTTTTTACATAGCTCTAACTGAAAGTGGAATTTCTCTTTTTATGTTCAAAGTTCAAACAAAGATGGTGGGAATTAAAAAAAACAACATGAGGAAATAAACAACCTGAATCTGATTATGAAAAGATGCTATTTTGTGCCCGGTATATTGGAGAGCACAGAACTCCACCGGATTGGCCTGTTAGACTAGTCAAGGTACATTGGGAAGTGAAAGGGAAATATAAGTTCTGAATCTAAGCTTGGTTTTTCATTCCTCTGGCCTACAGGAGTTGAGTATATACTGGAGATACTAGTTTTATCTAGCAAATGCCCTCAGTGTGTGTTCAGATACTGCCTGGGCTGTATCCATAATATCTGAGCTGATACCCTGTGGTCCCAATCCTGCAACCTTTCTACGCACTTCAATGAAAGTTCTGTGCATAGAGTGATTGCAGGATTTATTAATGTTTTTAAAAAGTCCTGTGTTCTGTAAGCTTCAAGTGGACCTTTAATATTGTTTTAATTCAGGTTCCTCTGTGTGAATATATGAGTACGTCCTTAATAGTTTAATTAACGCTAGTTTTTTGGCAAACACAGACCTTATTTGTTTAATACTTATTTGTTATATATGCAGCAGAGCTATTACCAAGCAAATGGTTTAGTGACTGAATGTGTATTATATTTTTAGTGGTTTTATACTAGTATTTTATGCTAGTGCTGGTGGACCAAACATAGTTTTGCATGTAGCTTCAACGGTTAATGCTGACCTATTTTGATTCTAGGGGACTGCATATCTGTCAACATTTGAAAGCTAAAACAATAATAAAGAGGGGAAAATTCCTCCTCTCAAATCAAATGCATCAGACTAAGAATGCTTATGGAAGGGAAAAGTATAAGAAATATAAATATTTTGCTTAACAGTAGGTGCTGTCCCTCCTGAATAGTCATGACCATGGCAGCATGTTTCACCTATAGAGAAATTTCATAGACATATGAAACATCATAAAATATTAACTAATTCTGATTTCTGGCACTGTAAAATAAGTCTCTATGCACTGTCAGTTTATTGTAAAATGAGCCTTCCCATCCTTTCTGGTTTAAACCATATATACGTAGTAAATAAATATCTTTGTATAATCTTTGGCAAGATTATGGTTTTCCTACACCTGAAAAAATGTACAAATCCATTATTCACCACACATTTCCATGCCTCTATTTTTCGTTTTCATACCACTCATTGTCAATTATACACCGAGAGAAAGCATAAAATTGACAGCGAAAATCAAGAAGATTTTTAGCTATATTTTTTGTTTTTCTACATGGGTTTTTGTGGTCCAGAAACTGGAATTGCAGAAGGGTATAACTAATGTGTGGCCCTTCATGTTCATCTACAGAAATGCAAATGGAGTCATCAGGATTTTTGAGGATAAGTAAGGGTCAAACTCATGTCTTCTCCAGCATCTGACCACTTTACCACCTAACTACAGGAGAATTTCCTTCAGGTAATAATTTTACTAGGACTCCAATCATATTTGAACAGATATGATATACCATCCATAGAGTAACGGTTAGTATATTACGAAAGGATAAGCTATATTTTTAAGTGAAATCTTACATGTAAATACTTTGATTACACATACAGCATCTGGAAAGATAGCTGCTAGTATCTATTTTATCTAATCTAGGTTTTTATAACTTGCTCATCACCATAGTATTTGAATGCCTGTTTAGGGGCCTCATCTAAATCCAACTGAAATTATTTGGCATTAGACCCAGCCCAAACTGAGCATTTACACACTTGAACTAGATACCACTTAGCTGTAATTGGGAAAGCACATAAAAACCACACTTTTTAGATTAAAAGGGCATTGTCAAATGGTTAAAAGCCAAAATTTTCACTTTCCTTAAAGTTATAATCCAAAACACCCACCTCGTTTTTTTGAGAACTATTTAAACTGATCGCCATATTTGGGGTCAGGAAGGAATTTTCCTCCGGGGCGGATTGGCAGAGGCCCCGGAGGTTTTTCGCCTTCCTCCGCAGCGTGGGGCATGGGTCGCTTGCTGATGGATTCCCTGCAGTTTGAGGTCTTCAAATCTCACTTTTGAGGATTTCAATAACTCAGTCATGGGTTCGGGGTTGTTATAAATGTGTATAGGTAGGGTTTTGTGGCCTGCCTTGTGCAGGAGGTCAGACTAGATGATCATATTGGTCCCTTCTGACCTATGAGTCTATGAGTCTATGAGTCTATAAAGAGGGCCAAGATTTCTGTGGGACCTACAAAAAGGCAATGTAAAATGGTCCCCATTTCCCCACCATGCTGCTTCATTTAATTCTCAGGTGTTACTTCTGGAGTTCATCTGGTATCTGGTCTACTCCTTCAGCTGTAATAAAGGAAAACCCTCTCACGGCTTTATTGGGAGCTCAGCCTACATAATGACTCTGAGATTGGCCTGTCATTAGTGATATCTGTACACCAAAGGGATAGTGAACCACAGGGGCTATTTTATTTCAAACACCTTTGGAAATATTCTGGAAAAAGTCTGGCCAACTCGTGTTTGGTTTCAGTCAGAACAAGTATTGCCAATAGTGGGAGTTAGAGTACATGTATGTTTTGGAAACAATGAGCCCTTTAATCGGCTGTTAAACTACTTATTTTTCTGTTAGGTAACACAGTAAATTTGCATCATTTTGCACATGGAGATCTGGTTGATGTTGTTTTGAAATTCTGCCCCTCTCCTTTTCCCTCCTAGCAGGTCATATACTGTATCATGAGGAAGTGAATTCTGAATTCTGTGCCAGTCATTTAGAGTTGTGGTGTAACATGACAGGTTTTCATCAACCCCTTTACAATGGGTTGACAATTCCCTTCATTTAAATTCCTTTCCCTCACCACGTCAAAGCACAATCCTTACAACCAAGAGGATTGAGCTGACCATGTACTTTGAAACTGCTGTCATCCGTCCACTAAGCAGTTTATACAATTGGTGCACAGTGTACTATTCCCTCCTTGAGTGCTTGCAAGGTCACCTCTGCAATTCTACAACGGTCTAAATGGTCTTGAAGAGCCCAAGGATAGCTTGTTCCTGATGTGGCTCAATGGCTAGTTGAATAGGGATGTTCTTGTACCAGATGGTTAATTCCCTCTCAGCAACAAACATAGTTTCTTGTTTTATTTTCTGTTTTGTCTGAATACAGTAGAAATATTTTAAATTAAATAATTTATCCTTATTTACTTTTTAAATGACACATACATAATTTGTTAGTAGCCTTAGTATATCCACACTTGATTTCATGATGTGCAATTTTTATTAGAATAACTTATAACATGTCTATATTTTCTTTCTAGTTACTGTATATGTGGCAAAGGGCTCCATCCTGAAAGCTAATCTTGTTAAGATGTTAAATAAGGATAATTTATTAAACGTTTCTGCATTATTCTATTATTTTTGAATAACAAATGAAAAGGCTGTATTAAAATGGCAAAACAGAAAAATGGACAGTTTTTAGTTTAAAGCACACTGTGCACTCTTATTATTGTTGCATAGTGACAAAACAAAGGAATTACACAGAAGTTTCAGAAAAATATTCCACCAAATTAAATGGGCTGTTGTATTCTAAGATGATGTTAATTTAAACCTTATTTATATTAATGTAAACAAATCGCCGAAGCAGAAGTGAAAATGGGAGCAACATCTATTAGTAAATTCAACCTATTATTCTGGCAGTGTTATAGACATATCATTAATTATACTGCACGAGTTACAGCACTAAATCACTTAGTGTAAATCTTCAGAATGTTGACCTTAATTTTGGCTATTATCAAAAGAATGCTTCATCTAAAAGACCTATCAAAATATTGATTTGAAACTCCAAGTATAATTGGGGTTTTCCACAATTATATTGTCTTGCGAAAAGGAATGGTTTGCATCATACTTTGTCATTTCTGGGCAATTATTCTTATAAGAATAAAGAGGATTAAACTCAGATCATTTATCTGTTGACTAAAACAAAACCCATATTGAGTGATTACTGGTTTTATTAGCAATTTATTTTTTCCTCTGTATCAGTGTAAAGCAAATTCTGATGCCATACACATTGGATCACAATTGATAAAGGATTTATGATGCTAATCATAAATCCATTTTTGTGCTTGCCCTACTCAGCAGATACCATGCAACATAAAGCATCATTTGTAATATATTTCATATATGTGAAGTGAAGGTATAGTGTAGTGTTTTATTGTTCTGTCTGGTATGTTAAAAATTATGAGCTGATTTTCTGGCTAGTATTGACTGTTTTTGCTTCATCTATCACTCGGGGGGGGGGGAAGGGAATGAAAAGAGGACTTGCTACTTTTGATAAATTGTTCGTCATGAACTTATATGTGTTACTGATATTTGTACCAAATGTAAAAGTAATTGTTTTAATACACTTATTGATACAGTATACTGAATGCAAAAATATAGAAATATAAATAAGGATACATACTAAAATAAATATATGTATAGGTCTGCATTAATATAAGGACACAGCCTGGTCTAGTGGACAGAGCACTGGACTGGGAGCCATAAGTTGCAGCCCTGTCACTGATTAGCTGAATTAACTTGAATCACTTGATCAATCTTTGCCTTGGTTTTTCCCTCCCATCTTTTCTCTGTCTTGTCTGTAAGCTCTTCAGGGCAAGGATGGCTTCTCCTAATGTGACCAGATGTCCAGATTTTATAGGGACAGTCCTGATACTCAGCGCTTTTTCTTATGTAGGTGCCTATTATCCCCGACCCTCTTCCCAATTTTTCACACTTGCTATTGGGTCACCCTTCTTCTCACTGTGTGTTTGCACAGAACCTTGCACAATGAAGCCACAACTTTGACTAGGGCTTCTAAGTGTTACTGTGTATTCTCTTAAAAAAAAAAAAAAAAAAAAGTGAAATCCAAAAACTATGTTAATGTCTTATTAAAGATGCACAATTAAAATCCCAAAAGGCAAAATTCAAGTTCCAACAGGAATATTAAGCTCACTGAACGTTTTATGCCCTGTATGTTTTATAGTACGCATTATACAACATAGGTCCAATAGTGCTAACTGCTATATTACTCGTTAGTAGGTGAGCAGGATGTGGCTTATAATAAAACATTATGCTTTGCATTTAATGTGGGGTGGATGCATTCATTTGGAGATTGATAGAGTTTAAGACCAGAAGAGACTATTACATCATCTAGGCTCATCTCCTATGTAGCATAGACCACTAAATTTTACCAGTTGAGCCCAATAACGTGAGTTTGACTGAAGCATATTTTCCAAATGCAGTGCTGCAGCTGGAAACTTGGTTTATGGACATTCTCCACTTCTTGTTTGTTTTTTCTGTTTGGTTGGTTTTCTGTTGAGAAAGTTTCCTGTGCTTAATCATGTGAGTGTAACCATGGTTTCGTTTGGCTCTCATGAGTGGTGCAGTGGTTTAAAAAAAAAAAAAAGTGGATAAACTAACCTAAATTCAACTCCATGTTCCCCAAATGCAAAGTGGGTAGAGTTTACCATCAGCTGAGCTACTGGCTCTCACCTAGTTCCAGCATCTCTAGATGGTGTCTGTGTTTTTCAGGATAGCAGGGACCTCTAAGGACTTCCCTCTTTCTGCTAGAGGTGCCATGGCAGAGGAGACACAGAAAAAAGATGGATAAACTCACTCCCTGACATCTATCTTAAGGGAGAAGAAAGCTGAGGGGAGCCAGAGAGTGAAAGCACTCAGTGCCAGCAGCATCACCAGGCCTCACTTAACAAGTATGGTCACTATTGTTACCACCCCACAGCATTTGTATAAATTAATTGCAGACCACAAGATATTGATTCTGCCCAGGTTGCTGAATCTGTAGCAACAACTTGAGCCAGAATGGACTTTCTTAACTTTGCACCCCTCTTCATTGTCTGCCTACCCCTTCTGACCTACCAGGCATTTAACTGGGTCCAGTTCAGGGTTAAAGTATTCAAGCTATATAATCAACATTTTGGGGGATACCCTCTTTAGTGTAGCTCTTAGGACTTCATTCGCTTCTGAATGCTCTTGCGTATCTCCCCCTGCCCCCGCCCCACAGATAGAGGTACCAAGAGGTACTTCAATCTGTGAAGAGTTAAGTTTTTTCCTTTTCCATAAAAGATGTACCAGTGAAATCATTTACCTCTGGGAGCTGGCCCATTTAATCTTTATCTGAGCTGCAAATAGTGAGGTACTTACATTGAATTCCTATCCTTGTTCTCCTGTAATCTAAACTGTGCCACCATGATGCTGCAAGGAAGACTTTTTTTAAAGGCTGGCACTTCTGGCAATTGGTTGTGACAGACAACATTTACTTCCTAAGCCCCCAAACAGGCAACCAGTCAGACCCACAGCATCCCGGAAAGTAGAAACACAGCTCATTATACCTCAACTACAGGGAGGGCATGATAACAATAGTGTCACGATGGACCCCCAGATGCTTGGGGTGGCTTTAAATTGAAAGTGGGAACTTTGAGAGCCAATTGGATTCCCTAAATCCCCTCTCTCCCCCAATATAAGTCAAATAAAGTCCTTCCTCTCCCTCAGACACTCTCCCATGTGAACTTTGATGGATGAGGAGGGGCTCAGCTGCAGCATGTCAGGGCATGAGCTCTTCCCCACCCCATCTCTTTCCTCTTTCAGGAGTTGGTCAACCCCCTGCTAGGGTGACTAATCTCTCCACCACCACTACCTCCCATGCTGAGATGGACAGAGGTATTGGCCAAGCAAGAAACTCTATTTATAAATAAGAGTTGGAGGCCACTCTTGTTTTGGATCTAACTCAGCAGTTGAACTCAGATTCAGTGAAAAAATTGCCCTACTCTGAAACCTTTAGTGAGCATTTTGAGGATGCTTACTACTTCTGGTGGCAGGGGATGAAGGCAGAGAGATGCTGTAGTAGTTGGTGTTTGAAATAATTGTATATCTTCTACTTTATTTGCTGTATGTGCTTATTAATCTAAATTCCATGACCTCCACATATCTTATGTAGGTGTGCAACTTTGTGGAATGCCAATAGGTTATTTGTGAAGCCTAATCTGACTGCTTACAAAGTGTGACTTGTTCTACAACTGTCTTTCTATTGAGTAGATTTTATTTATTTTCTGGAGCTTTCCAAGTACCAGACTGTAATTTAAATTCTAATCCAAGCAGCAGTTACACCAGGGTCACAACTTTTAACTTGTATTCAATAATACCTTAGGCGTAAGGGTCCCCAAAACTTGGGGACACTGCTCGGATTTCACTACTGTAGTACTAAGTAAACGATGTAAGTTGTTCCTTGGCCTTTCAAATTTTATTTTAAAAGAAAGTGATACCGGTTTATTTGTTGTTTTACTGAAAAAATGAAGCTATTGGGGTGACAGGGAAAGAATTGTTCACAGCCAAGTTGTCCTATTAAGTAACTTCTGACATTTTGGGCAGCCATGCAGTTGAAAACTGTATTGCTGGAGTTAAGATTTTAGGCTACTGCAGGTAAATAGACTGGATGTACAGGTGAACGGAAGATGAGGATGGATTGCAGAGATCCCATCCAGAACTCAAAAGTAGTAGTATCTCTAGAGTTAAGAGGGTGAGTAGTGTAAGTAGGATGGAGCAAAATAAGAATAAAAAGAATAAGTAGAATAAGATATAATACTCAAGACAACAATTGACGAATACGTACTTAGCTGAAAAAGCAAATGGTTTAACTTAATTTACAGTAGTATTCTCTTTGGAAGTCCAGATATGTAGAACAAATGAGTAGCAATAACTTCAGCATGTAGGATACGGACTGGTTGAATAGTACAAAAAAGTGATTTGTGAATATTATCAAGGATTAAACTGGTGACCTCTGTTCATCTTTATCTGTTGGATCATTCTGTTATTCGCAGGTATTTCGATATCTGTTGGATGGTCATAAAAAGGGTCGCAAATACTGAAAGCTTCATCACTTTTTGCAGCTTTTGGAGTGGAAGAGTATCAATCTCAATCTATTTGTCATAGGCTATTGGTTGTTCTTTTGTCCTAAAATGTTTGGCAACCAGTGAGGGGGCAGAAACAAAACTGTGACTCAGATCAGTGGTTCCCAAACTTTTTACTAAGGGGACCCACCATTACAGTATGTGTGTGTGTGTCTACAGTATATACACACTACTGTTTTTTAATGTTTGTTTAATTCAAACATGAAAGAAAAACATATGATCATCTTCCTCTCATCCTCCCAGCCCTATCCCATCTTATGGACAGAGAGTTCTAATAGGGTTCCTGCTCCCTGTAGTTTGAGGTTATCATTCTTTTAAGTGAGAGTGGAAGATAGCCTGAAAAGCCATGTGTTGTAGCCTGTCTCTTTCCTGGGAGAGAATTAGTCCCTCCAAGGTTCTTTTTTCTGGGGGGGACCTAATTGAAACAGCCACCAAATAACCCCTGTTCTAGCAAGGGGCCCACACCATGCCAGTCTTCATCTCATCAAGGTGAGGAGTGAAATCCTGCTCCCCTCTTTCCACCCCCAAAGACTCCTGGTTGGCTCTTCCAGCCTGGTGGCTCTCTTTCTCCCAGACCTGTCCCCTCCCCAGCTGGCTCCCCTCTCTCTTCATGTCTGGGCCATGCTGACTGTCTGCTTTCTCTCCATCCACTTTCCCTGAGCTGCTGCCCAGATTCTATTCCCCACACCACTGGCTGCTACCCAGGAGAAGTGAAAGTTAGATCTGGGTGACCAGCAGAGCAGAGAAAAAGGCCAGAGCCAACAAGATGACAGACTGCAGCCTGTCCCAGGATAACATGAACATGCCATAGAGGCACTTCCTCTAGGAAGCTGTTGCTTGCTGCCCAGGGGAAATGAAAGAAGGAGAAGGGAGGTCATCTGTGACCCATCTAGACCCTTCTGATGATTACAATATTAAAAATGAAATATTAATAAGCAAAGCATACAATAAATTTGTCCGTATGAGTTATTCAGCAAAGTTATGAATAGAGATGGTCAAAAAAATGTCTACCAGTTTCCCATTGGAACATATAGGTTTTTTTGTATCACAGTTGAAATAATTCACAGAATGTCAGTTTCTATTAAATTTTTAATAGGAAATTTTTTTTTCATATCAATGTGGAAATTCATTTTGACTCTTACATTATATGAAAATATTAATTTTAGTCTATTTACAGTTCTGATTTAATATAATAGAGAAGTTGAAACGCAAGGAATTTATATATTTAGAACTAAACAATTTGCCACCCTCAATATTTCAGTGGTCCTTAATTGCAATTTTTCAGAATTGCCTTTTTTTTTAAATATCAGAATTTTCCAGGGAACAGAAATTCTAGTTCCTTAACAGCTCTCTTTATTAATAACAAATTGACACAAGATTTCATTGCAACCAAGCTATTAGAAAGATTCAAAAGTCACAATTATATGGATGATGAGAGCATTCAAGTTGCATTATGTAGGGGAAAATATATAAAATAATATAGAGTATAAACTTCCATGCTTCAAGGCATGGGCTAGTTATTAACTGATGGGATTTAGGAACTATCTTTTACTGTGAGCAGGTTACTTCATAATAATGCAGTATAGGGTTTCTGGCTCCTTTCTTTGAAGCATTTGGTTTAGGCTGTAATCAGACAAGATGTTACATTGTATGGACCACTGGTCTGATCCAGTAGTAGGGCAATTCTTATGTTTTACTGACTACATTAAAAGAAACCAAGATCAGGTTGCAAATAGTGCTGTCATACAATTAAAAATATTAATTGCAATTAATCACAAGATTTAAAAAAGGTTGTGATTAATTGCTGTTTTAATCGCACTGTTAAACAATAATGGAATACCAATTTAAATTTATTTTAAATATTTTGGATATTCTACATTTTAAAATATATTGATTTCAATTGCAACACAGAATACAAAGTATACAGTGCTCACTTTACATTATTTTTTATTACAAATATTTGCACTATCAAAAATAAAATAAAAGCAATACTATTTTTCAGTTCACCTCATACAAGTACTGTACTGCAATCTCTTTATCATGAAAGTGCAATTTACAAATGTAGATAATTATTTTTACATAACTTCATGCAAAAAGTAAAACTTTATGCCTGGGAGTTGAAAAATGAAGGGCCATATGAATGTTTAGCATATCTGGTATGTAAATACCTTGCAATTCTAGCTACAACAGTGCCATGCGAACACCAGATCTCACTTTCAGATAACTAAGAAGCAGGCAGCATTATCTTCCATAAATGTAAACAAACTTGTTTTTCTTCATGATTGTCCGAACAAGAAATAGGACTGAGTGGACCTGTATGAGTTGAACTGAAAAATACTACTTTTTCTTTTTTACAGTGCAAATATTTGTAATAAAAATGATATAAATGAGCACTGTACACTTTGATTTCAATTGCAACACAAAATACAATATATATGAGAATGTAGAAAAACATCCAAAATATTTATAATAAATTTAAACTGGTATTCTATTATTGCTTAATAGTGCAATTAAAACTGTGATTAATTGCCACTATTTTTTAAAATCTAGTTAGTTTTGTGCTAATCGCATGCATTAACTGCGATGAATTGATTGCCCTAATTGCAAATGATCTGTGAACAGTAAAAAGAGTTGCAATACCATTCATAATGACTAATTCAAGTAGCTCTAGAGCATGTAAATTGTAATATAATGTAAAAAGAAATAATAAACCAAAGCAAGTATTATGTAAAGGAACATAGATGTTCTTGGAATTCAAGGATAAGCGATGGACACTATCTGTACTTGTTTCATGTGATAAGAAAAGGAGTTTGTGAAACCCTCCATTTTGGCTTGAATAAATTGATGCTGAATCCAGACATTGATTTCTACATTCTTGGTCAGAGAGAGCAGACGTGATTTAGTGTTGTTATTTAGCCAGAAGGCTTTTTCTATGCCTCCACTGCTTCCTGAACTACACTCATTTATCTGCTTTCTGAGCTTGGTTTAAAATTAAGTGCAAATTCGGCACTGAGGCCATTGTATTTAGTTATTTACACTTTGCTGCTGGCACAGGCAGTATGTAGCCTTCCTTGAACTCCACAGCTACCTCAAATTATTGTATCACATTTGTCTATGTACAATGTTTTTTGTAAAGTTTCATGTTTCATGGCTATGGCAAACACCTTGTTAATTTAAAATTACTTTGCAGACTTTAACCTCCTTATTAAATTCCATTATTTTGATGTGGTAATGCATGATCATTATGTGTAAATCTTGATGGAATCTCTAAAGCAGAAAATTCACCAACAGTAATATTTTAGGCATGTAAAATGTCTTGATCCTTGAAATGATTAATCTGATTTATATTACTTTAAATGTGTGTTTAATAAACAACTGAGAACAAAGTGAAATATGATATCTATTACTTTTAATTTAATTTAATATATATTTAATTTAATTTAATATATATTAAAAGTAATAGTATATATATAAATAGTATATATATAAATGGAACTTTCATAATTATAGGAAATGTCAATTGCAGAATTAATTGAATTAAAATTAAGAACTCAACAGCACTACAGGGTAGAAATTAAGAGGAAAAAATACTAGGATAATGGTACCCAGGGTTGACATGTGCTTTGGTGAGGAACAACATGGAATAGCAAGTCTATATGTGCCATCATTATTGTGGAAGGGAACTATATCACATACAATAACAAATAGGAATGTGTTAAATAAATATCATAGTCCTGAAATTCAAGATTCCAGTACAACTATTTGGTATTGATCTCTTTCATGCAAGTTAAGAGGAGGGAAATGTCTATGTACAATAGGAATTGCCTACTATACAATAGGGGTTAATCCTAGGACTATTTTTGTTCCAGAAATTCACTCTTTCATTACTATTTTCACAGCCTTAGTCTAACCATCAGTTCATTTGCATCCATTTAAATATCTCTGTGACTCCTTGTACCTTTTCATGACATTGGTCCCTTGTAAAAACTAGGTTAGCTTTTGGCATAACGTGCTCTGTATTTATCAAAACAAGTTCTCAGCATTATAAAAGAGCACTAACGATGTTACTGGGTTTTTTCCAACAGCAGTTGCAAACCTAACCAAAAATTGTATACGTTGTCTCTACACATTGTCTGAACATTTCCCCCTAATTCTAGGATATTTTCAGATTTCCAGGCATTGTAGGTCCAGGAGTAGCTGTATAGAGAAAGTTAGTAATGTCCATATGTTGAATAAGGGAACAGTTTCTATATAGTAATCAGCTAAAGTTGTGTCTCCCTGTAATCACACAGGAAGAATAAATTTGGTAGTGCCTACATATATCACTGGCACATTAAAAATGTCTGACATAAATAACCTGTGTGTTTATTGTTTTGGGGCATGGACACAAGACAAACACAGAAGTATGGGTTAATGGGAAGGTCACAACTTTATTAAATTAACCATTAATTGAACCTAACCACTACCTGACAGGGGAGTTTGAGTGGAATTGAAATGATTGGATTTGAAAAGTTCTTGCATTACATACATAGACAAACAGACATCAAGTTGAATGTCAGGCCTCAACCTGCTTGGCCAACAGAGCAAAGTGAAAAAGCAGAAATTGCATCATAAGGCATCATATTGACATACATGGATCACCATCAGGATTAAAATATTTAGATTCATCACATAGACCTCTGCCACTCAAACTAATGGAGTAACTGTGAGTAGTAGGTTGTCATCCTCTATGTGGGCCACACTAGAAGGGTTGGGACACTTCATTAGTGGGTTTCACAGGTATTTGCTGAGAGTAGCGGAATGGTGAGAATAAGGAATCTTGGGTCCCAATCCAGGCTCCGCAGAGAGTGTATTCTAGTGACAGATTCTTCTGCCTGTTCCTTGACAAACTTGAGCTCTTCTGGCATAAGCAGTTAGGCTCCACAGCATCCTGCAAATCCACCAAATAGTGCTGTGTAGGCAGGCCCAAAGGCCTATCTCTCACCCTACAACACAGGGACACATCATACCCTGATGCGAAGTGCAGAAATGACCTACATATAACAATAGGTAAACAGGGATGGACACGGAGAATCTGAGGGATTCTCAGAGAATGGAGAACAGCAGGCCACAAGGTCCCCTAATAGAAGTGTCTCTTCATGTCTTGCTTCATTTAAGCCGACCTCAGTTAGCAGGATGGACATTTCACTTTGCTTTTTCTGACTGGAAACATATGGCTGACTAGCACAACTGGAAAAAAGTTTCAGGAAGGTTCAGTATAAATCCAAATAAATTGGACAAACATAAATAGAACATTCTTTTACTGTGAGGTATTGTGCAAGTGCAACAAGAGAAGAATTGACTCCAAAGCTGTGTACTGTATGATTTATTTGCTATGCATACTGTACTATATAGATTGACACTCTAATGACAGAAAATGGAAATAATTGAGGTTTGTCCCTAAAAATGTGATAGGCTGCTAGTGGACAGACTGTCAGATTGGAAGATGTGTTCAAAATCATCATGATATGGATCAGTTTAGTTTGAATTCCTCTCTACTGGTATCAGTCAATGCAAATTGTAGATCTGTTGCCTACAGTTGAGGCACAAGGCAAGATATGATTTCAGAAAAACAACCTTTATTTCCACTTACTACTTCCATTAGTTATTTGAATCCCATTAATGTGTGGATATGTTAAAACGGCTTTGCGTCAACTAATATTACTTTGTCAGTATTTCTGAAGCAGCATGAAAGTTTGACAGCTGTTGCCTTTCAAATCAAAGAGTGGCATTTTATTATTCAGCTCGCAAACTGGTAGGGGCATGAACATGTAGCTTTCAAGTTCTATGCTGATTTCAGATGTGGTACAGTTTTTTTTAGTTGCTAACATCAAATGCCAGGTTTAAGCGAGAAATAGTGAAGGTTCAATACTTTTCGCCTAGTAGCAAACTGAAACTGAATGTGGAAAATAGTAGCATGATGTGTCTTTCTTTGGCTCCTTTAGAACAGGTTTCTAAAAAAGCTGCCTCACACATCCTTGACTTCAAATCAAATATTCAATTTCCCCAAACCCTACCATCACATTTAAGAACATAAGGAGCAGTTAAGGTCTCTTGTTTTGTTAACTAAGGTAGGTGCTTGATGTGCAGGTTTTTCTGCACTAGCTTACCACTGATCTTGGTGGTTGCTGATTTAAAATGACTGTCCACTGTAAAAGATAGGATGAGTGGTAGCTCAGTTGTCATGTTAGTTCAGTCTAGGCTGTTTCTTTAGTTAAAATTGACAATTGTACTGAGTTATGATAGATTATGAGAACTTGACTGGTGCATGGTACTGAAGGTGGATTCAGCTGAAACCATTAGATTCATTTTATGAAGGAATCTAGGTTGGTTGGGATTAGGAACTGAAGTTCAAATGTCTAGCTCGTGTAGAAATAGAAAAATACAATATAATGACAGATAAATTCTGCCTTTGCTGGTCTTACTGACTTCAATGAGAACTGCACTATTATGCATATGGATTCAGGGCCTACATGTGTAAAGAATATCATTAGCAATTAAATTGACCAGCTCCATGGAGAAGTACAAATGGTTTAGAGTTTTGAAGGTAGGTGATTTAAGATTTGTGGATTAATTTTATGAAAAGTGAACGAAAAGTCATTTAATATCACATTTTGATAAAACAGTATTGAAGTATTTTGATGACACACCTGTGTTTCAGTTGTTAAAACCTAATTTGTTAAATATCTATACCTTAAGGTCTAATTTTCCAAAAGTGCTCAGCTCCCAGCAGGACCCATTGCTCTCCATTGAGCATTCTTCAATGCTTGCTGCTAGCTGCTGACACTCTTGAAAATTTGGCCACTTACTTACATGCCTACATTTGAGCTGCTGGTTGCTATCCTCTTTTAAAAATTGAAAGCCAATTGTGTATAAGCATATTCAATCTTTACATACAGAAAAATGTACAGTATGTCTGTGTAACACTTATCTTTGCAAGTGAGTAAAAACCTGATAACCCTCATAATAACCCCTAATAGTTGTAATGGAGCTTAAACATCACACAGTTCATTGAACATTTTGATTTTCTGAAATGAAATCTCTAAGATTTTCATTTTTTAAAATTAATCTCAGGGCTTTCTGTCTCTTGGGTTTTTTTGTGTTTTGTTTTGTTTTTTTTAAAGGATATGATTTAGGGGAGTTTGCTTTAGGTGTTTTTTGGTGGTGATGTGGTTTGCAACTAAATGTGGTTGACGTATTTCTGTGAGTTTTAAGGATGTGTGAAAGACTGATTAATTGTTCAATGTATTCATGATTTAACTGAGAATTTTCTATGAGTGACAAACTCATATGAATTATATGTTATCAACTTTAGGGAAATCAAAACCAGCAGTTTTCAACTGAGGGACTCAGGTAGCTTAATTAATTTTACCAAATAAATTTAATTCCACTGAAGTAAATTTAAAAACTAAACACACAACACACATGCTGTTACCCTAAATTTTAAAGACGATGATTTGTTTTTGGAGGCTGACAGAATACCAATTATATTTTGACATATCTTCCTGTGAGCGGCAATACTATGTATATAATAATGATTTAATAGCACCACATGCTCTGTAAACCTCAGGCTCAATACTAATATAAATGATGAGTTTTGGTATCTAACCCCAGCTGGTACAGTCAAAGCCTCCTTCTCTCTGCCCTCTAACAACTGCAAGGGGAAGCTGTGCATGAGAAGCCTTTCAGTCTTAAACCAAATTTTAATGAACCATAGCCAGTGTCCCTAGAATTGCAGTTACTTGTGTCTCTGATGTACAGGCATTCAGTGACCCACAAGAGTAAGTAATTTCTTACAACTTTATACTTCAGAGACTGCCTCTGTATGGTTTAGGGAATGAAGGGCTTGGCTGTGTGTGGTTGCATTCAATCTTGACAGTTTGTCTAGTGATAGATATATTTGTTTCCCTTTTATTCTTACAGCTGTATCCTTGATTTCAAATTAACCCAATTCCTGCAGTTAGCTGGGAGGCTACAGTCTTGAAATGATGCCATTATAAACGTTTTCAGAACCTGAGGTATAATGTGGTTGTCCAGTTATCCTAAGTATTCCTGAGTTTCAGTGACTGCTTTATTGGGATTAGCCATGCTAGCGTAAATTTGTGTCACTACTGGACCCTGCTTTGCCAGCAGGTGTCTCTGTGGGCAATGGCCTTATTCCCAATAGTATGGGAGAATCCGAAGAAGTATTGACATTTGCCTGCAAAGGGCAGGCCTATTAATTCCATCTTGCTGATCCCCATGGCTGCACAAATTAAAATACCCCAGGAGGACATGCTGCAGAACTCTGAACTGGGCCCAAAGCAAGACAGTGATACTGTGAATTTGACCAATACATAGTCCTAGAAGAACCCAATCTTCTTTCATGCCATGCCATGGCAAAGTAACTGTCCTTTATATTGAGAGCTAATCTCCTCATGGCAACAGACAGAGGGAAAACAAAAATGCTCTTATTTTTCACTCTTGGCTGCTGATGTGATTAGATATTTGGCTTAAAGGTAGGTGTGTGTGGGGAGGTGGGGGAGGTATTACAATGGTGTCCAGAGGCCCCAGTGTATACTATGTCCCTTTGTACTAGTTGCTGTTCAAATATAAAGTAAAAGACAGTCCGTCCCTGAAGAGTTTACAAATTAAGACTTCAGTCCTGCAAAAATTTATACATCTACTCAATTGAGTAGTCCCATATGCACAATGAGCAATCCCGTTGACTTCAAGACCAAATTATAAGCATCAGCACAATACTGCATTTGATATTGTACTCACGATCCTGAATTACAAGCTGGCTAGGTGCAGGCCATCTCAGAGACTCCTTTTTAAAGGACACATCATGGCAGCTGTATTCACTTGACTGGCACATTAAGACTAATGGAGCTCAGATATAAACTTGAGGAGAACTTAAGGAGACTGGGGTTATAGCCTTTTCTACGGTAGGTCCTAGGTTCTGGAAAACCAGCAAAAATAAATCAGAATCCCACTCATGCCATCTTAAAGTCCTGTGTTAAGACCCAATACTACATCATCCCATTCCTCCTGGAACCTGAGTAGAAAAAAGTACAGTGGTATACTCAAAGATAGAGGGCTACATTTAAACTAAAACCAAAACTGCCTTTGGTGACAGGTGCTCTAGAAATACCTACAGATATAGAGAAGACAAGAATGCAACAGGTGGGCAATGGGTACATGTAATGAAGGCCAAATTTTTCCATTACATTTCTCCAAAAGAAGCTTTATAATCAACCACCTTAATTGTCTTCTCAACCGCATCAATTCTCCATCTTCAAATATAAATATATTTCCAGGTCTGTTTGTGTTAGTGAGCTTTTAAAAAGGAAGCCTATTTTCTGGGAAATAAGAGTTTTTCTAGGGTTCTCCCTAGGCTCAGATTGTGCCCAGCCCTGTGTAGGAACAAGTATGGCACAGAGGGCATAAGGAACTTTCCTCCCCAAAGTGGCAAGAAAAGGACAGAGCTATGCCCTTTGCCTCTTTCTGCACCAGCCAGCAGAGATGAGAAGTCTCTTCACCCTCTTCAGGAGTAACTGTCCATGCTCCAGGAGCTATTCTTGGGACAGTGCAACTCATACCATCCACAATGTGGGACTGTGCCTTAAAGGTTAAATAAAAGTACATTGCTGTGGTATCATATTTCCTGGCATGTTTTATTCTTGGATGCTTAACTTATATATAATAAAGAATATGTCTGCACTGCAGTGCTGTGGTATAGACTCTTCCTACATCAACAGAAATGGTTTTCCATCAATATAGATAATCCAGATCTGAGGAGCAAGAGCTAGGTGGATGGAATAATTTTTTCCATGGAACACCGGCCTCATTCAGGGCACAGGATAGATGGCGCTCACTTGATGAGCCACTATTCCTAGCCTCGTTCCCAGAAACTGCTGAACTGTTTTGGCTGACATTATCTTGTAAAAAAACCAAACAGCCTGTGACAGACACCTGTCATAGAAAATTTCAGCCCAAACAGTTAAAGTTTATCAAAATTATAAGCAATTAAAAACAGGGTCTTATCATGGGAAGTGTTGGGCAATCTTAATGAGCAGTGCTACCAGCCCCATCTATAAAATATAAAGTATCTATAGATAATAAGGGTCATTTTTATAGTTGTAGATATTATTTCCAGTAATTTGCTTTCTAGCAATATATGTTTTGTCAGTCTGACCAATTCTTTCAGAAAAAGGAGATATTTTGGATGTGACTTTTATCATGGAATCCCATGGGAATTTATCAATGCCTCCTGACATCTAGCCATTTTATTGTTGTGCCTTCTATCTCTGGAAGAATCCAAGTTCATAATGTCAGCCTTTTCTTACGTAGCCCTTTAAAAAGGTAGTGATGTCTATCTGTGAATTGACGGTTGAGCCAGCTGATGAGACTAGATTAGATGTTTTCCAAAACATCATCCTCAGTAACTGTATTTGGTACCTCTTCATTGATTATGATATATTCTCTTGCTCCAGGAACACTGCTCTTTTACTATTTCATTAGCAGATATCACATAAGTAGAAAAATTAGTACAAATCTGGGCCTGTAAACCTAAATATACCCCAAGAAAGAAGGGGTGAGGGGGGATCAAGTTTTGAAATAAACAAAGCAATTAGTTCATGTTAAGATTCAATGGATTTAAAAATTGTGTTGTAAAGAAATAAATCCTCTGAATTATAATTAGGGAACATAATCTTTAAACTCAAAACATACGGTGTTAAACTTAGCTCACTGTGTAGCATAGACTTTGTACATAGGGAAATTTCTTTTTAGAGAAAGAAACAGTCAAAAGTTCTGTGTCTGATTATTTTACTGAATTACCTTAACTGTTGCATTGTAAATTTTATGCTGTGTAGTACAGTAGACTCATTTCAGGCAAAGCCTCTAAATATATAACAAAGATACATAAAAGAAAACACAAGATGGACATACACTAATGTATAAAGTGCACATGAGAGCTTTCCAGTATGCTTCTAATAGACTACTGTAGACTTCCAAGGATTGAGTCAAGGGTTTCAGGTCAAAAGAATAAAGATTTAGCAGAGCACTTTTGGCAAAGGAATTATATACATGGTTCTACTTGAACTTCATAAATTATAATTACCAGTCAAGGGAATACATTGCATGCATGAAAAATAGATTTTCAATATATGGAGTTAAAAGTGAAATAATTTTGCTTTGCCTCTGTATTTAATCATGACACATTTAAACACATTCATGAAAATGGGTAAAAAACGCAGATATCCTAGTGTAAAAATGTTCTTACCTGCTTGTTATCCTTTAGTTTAATTAAACAAAATGAGTTCCTATTATTAATTATATAGCATTTGCCATGAGTCCACTAAAGGCTATACATACACTACAACCTAGAAGTGTGATTCCCAGTCATATAGACACTCATGCTAGGTCTCATGTGACCTAGTATAACATCAGCAGACCCCGGTCATCATTGGTGAGTGGGATTGAACCTGGGACCTTTGAAGTTTAGTGTATGAGCCTCTAGTGCATGAGTTAAAAACCACATGTCCTTTAGTTAAGGCTGTAACAGACTCATCAATCTCTAGCTGGGCCAGGTGCCACTAGAGGGAGACAGAATGCCACACGAAGCAGGCCTGGATTACAGTAGCACACTATAAATATTAGTGAAGTACAGGAACTGACAGCAACAGCATGGGCTACATACGTCAAGTACAAACCCTCCTGAACCCTGCAGTATATATACTGAAGGAGGCTAGCCGGTGACACTGCTGCCCATGGTATTGCAGCTATACTATTATTTTTAGCATGTTGGCTCAGATGAGAGCTAGCACAAGTATGTCTAGATGGCTTGGGAATCACCCCTAACTTGTAATGTAAACATAATCAGAGACTAATAAAAGAATACATCTATGTCCTGAACAGGTTGCAGCCTAATCAAAAACAAGGCACTGAAGCTAAAAATAAAGGGGATGGATAGGAGAAGAGAGAATGAGGCTATAGCAGAAAAAACTGTTGTTTTTCATGTGCCTTAAAAGGATATGTGGGGTAAATGTGTTTCTTTGTTCATGTTTCGTTTTATTGTTGAGGACTTTTTGTGTCATAGGAAAAAAATAGTTTTTGGAAGTTATTTAAATAAAAAAGAAGGGAAAAGCTTGGTGGACTGGAATTGGTGGCATGGAAAAAGGCAGCCTAAAAACCAAGAGAATTGTAAGTAAGGGTATGACAGAATTCTTAAACCATCTCATTATTCCTGGGTTTTCCCAACGGAAGAAATTCAGTGTCTCATAATGCTGGAGAGATGTTCCTTACCCATCTTTGTGCTTCACAAATAGGATAGGAATATAGTACAAACATATGTATCAGAATTTTTTTCTTCATAGCATTTAAATTCCAAATTTTGTATGATTTAAGGATCTCAGCAAAATTCTGACCCTTCACTCAAAATGGGATATAAAAAAATTTAAATTTCAAAATTTTCAAGGGAATGGAAATTTGGGGAAAAAATTGGTTTGGAAGTGGTATAATGTTTTATTTAAACATTTTTGATCAAAATGAAACATTTCAATTTTGTTAATGTTGAAATGTTTCATTTTCCTTTGTTGAAATGAATCAAAATGCCTTACTATAAAGTGGGCACACAATTTGCTGAAAGACTATGCTCAGAACAGTTATCAATGGTTTGCTGTCAAACTGGGAGGATGTATCTATAGGAGCCCCACAGGGGCCAGTTGTGGGTCCAGCACTAGTCAGTATTTTTATTAATGACTTGGATAATAGAGTGGAGAGTACACTTATAAAATCTGTGAAAGATGCCAAGCTGAAAGGGACTGCAAATGCTCAGGAGGACAATTAGAATTCAAAAGGACCTTGATAAATTGGAGAATTGGTCAGAAATAAACAAGATGAAATTCAACAAAAATAAGTACAAAGTATTACACTTAGTACTGAAGAAAAAGGATCTGGGGGTTATAGTGGATCACAGATTGGGTATGAGCTAATAAAGTGATGCAGTGTGATAAAGGTGAATATTCTGGGTGTACTACCAGGATTGTCATATATTAGACATAGGAATTAATTGTACCTCTCTATTTGGCACTGATGAGGTCTCAGCTGGGGTATTGTGATGTGTTCTGGGTGCCAAATTTTTAAAAAGATATGGAGAGATTCCAGAGCAGAGCAAAAAAATAAAAGGTTTAGAAAACATGACTTATGAGGAAAGGTTTTTTTTTTTTAAAAAGAGTATGTTCAAATCTTGTACAAGGAAGATTGAGGAGGCACTGGATAGCAGTCTTCATATCCCCATGGTGCATTGTCTTATGGCAGTTGTAGTTTTGGCCCCCCTTCTCTCCTGTGTGTCAGGTATCCTAGATGAACTATATTTCCTTATGAACTATATTTCATAATGCATCCAATCATGTGACTCCAATTACACACTACACAACTTGGATAGAAGGAAATTGGGTGCTTATGGAAGAGAGTCTTCCAGTGAGCCTGGCCTATAGAAAAGCAGTCTGTTTTTTTAAATGATAGGGTCACCTGCATTGTTCATTTCGGACCTCAGAATCTGTTCGAGATGGAAGAGCCACAGGGAATTACTACAGAAAAACCTTTAATAATGGTGGTGGGAATGGTGCCTTTGTAATATACCTTACATTCGTTAGCTGCAAGCCTCTGAATTTTGCTCTCTGTTTATAGCTGGGGGAGAAAATAGACAACAGCTTTTATACTCAATTAACAAATAATTCCCAAATAATTCATGAGTATTTCTATGACCTTTAATATGTAATCCATGAAATATTTCTTTCGAGATGCTTCATGCTCTGTTTGTTTTAATTCCTTGGCACTAGAGAGGTAAGCATTAATCTATGGGGTGAAATCCTATCCCTACTGAAATCAGTGGCAATATTCCCATTTATTTCAATGGGATCAGTGTTTCATCCATCAAGGCCATCCCCACTAACCTCAGAACCCAACCCAGAACATGCCTTCTATGATTCTGGTCATAGAGGTTCTGAAGCTGCCTTGTGGAACTTGTACACCACCATTTGGGGGGATAGCAGAGCGCTGAATTTCCACCCATCAATTTCCATTTGGACTGTGATTATTTTTCAGATTTTTTGTTTGTTTGTTTTTAGCCAATGCCTAAACATTGCCTGCTTTGTTTTAGTGTTGTCTTCTTCAGGGGCGAGTGGGGATACTGAAGTATGTTGGAGAAGAAACAACAAAGATTGAAAATTCTATTTATCTTCTTTCTAGCATGTATCCCCTTTTTATTTAAAAGATTGAAAAATGTTGTATTCTTCTTTCTGCCCTTTCACAGAACCTGTCCACTGGCAAGAGCTAAGGATAAATAAAGCACTGCCTCTCTTAACTTGGAAGGTTTTTTCATTTAAGCTTTTGTGTCACAGATACATTATGAACAGTATTGATTTTTCTGACCTCAGTCAAGCAACATGAAGACTTTGCCTAGATTCATCCTTGCCTTATATTTGTCGTAAATCTAAGATGTGCCAATACTATATATTTGAATGCTTTGTGCACATTAGCAATATTGTAAAATCATATTGTATTAAGTGACAAGCCACTCAATTTATTACACAATGGGTTCATCTTAGCACTACATGTATTATGAATAATAAAACAGTTATTGATCCTAATGACAGATTATTATAACATGATTTTTAGTTTAGGCAGGGCATTTGCCCAATTCTTGTTGTACAGATATTTGCTAAAACGGCAGAGCCACAGGGAGCTTTCCTTATGCTATAATGATGTTGTTTATCATAATTATGTTGTGTCAGCACACACATATAGGTCAAATTGAGTTCAGAAGTATAGTTATGTTTTTTTCTCAAAGAGAGAGAGAGTGTGTTTAAATGCTTCACTCTCTTTAAAATGAACAGCAGTTACATGGATACTGTAAATAATCTCTTGTCAATGAAATGAGAATATACTTTTTGCCTTTATAATTCAGACAATAGAGTTGCCACAGAACGTATTGAGAATACTGTTAAACAAATAATAGTCCCAACTAGAGTATGGGCATTGTTAAAATGAAATGGGAAGATGGTGTGCTTTAGTGTTTTAGTAATTAAGTGTATTTGCAGCTTGTCGTTACCTTGATTTATTAGTAATAGTGGTAAACGTAAGTTGAAGTCCTAAAAGGATTCTTAGGAGAGTTGCAGTGAAATATTCTACAAATATTCTACAAATTCTATTTCCTGTTTTTTGAAACCATGCAGGAGAAAATGTGACGTTTTACTATGTATGGTCTTACTAGTAATTAGTTTGGATAGTTGCAACTTCTTTCAAAATATGCCAAGAATAATCCTCCTGCTGGCTGGAAGATAAGAGGGTCCATCTTCAATTAAACAGACATGATATTTGTGCATATAATTAACAACACTAAATATAAATTGTCTGGCTTCCATACTGTGGAGCCAAATTTCCAGGGCATGCATGCTTTTTCAATGCTGAATTTTGTCCTGAATTTTTTGATAAGTGGACAGTGTGTTTCCTGGCAATACCTAGATTTCGTATGTAGTGAGAACAATTGGCACTTTGGACTGATCTATATACTATACATTATTCCAGCTCAGATTTTAAAATAAAAAAGCAGATAAACATCATGTCTAAAAAAGAAATTATGGAAAATGAGTCTGAAAATGATGGTCTTTTCTGGCTTGTGCTGTACAATCTACTGTCTAGACAATGATTCACAATAAGGGGATGTAGAAACAAAGTAAAAAGGCTTTAAACTTGCTGCAGTGATGATAATGGAAATAGATGCTTTTTAAACCATGAAACTGTCTTTCCATTGCTTTGAAACAGTCAATTAATTTACATTCCACCTTGGTTTAAGTGAGCTGATCAAACAGAGAATCACTCCATGAATTCTTAGTTCTTTGGTTCTCTAAAGGTTAATGCACCGTCATCCTTCATTGATTTGAATAGTTCAATTGTTAATATGTTAGAAGAAAATAGATACTTAAACTAGATTTTAACATAGCTTTCATTTCTTCAAAATGTAACAAGCACAATACTGTTCAGCAAAGAAAACTGGTAATTATTGATCTTCTTTCTTCATACCCCTACAAAACAAAACACACCAACCCACCACAGCAACCCAAAAATTCAAGAAGGCTGTGTTCTTGGATAGAAATAGCAGACATTATATATATTTTGTCCTTCTGTTGTTTTATTTTGCCTTTTGCTCAGCAAGATTTAATATGTACACTTCTTAATACCAGATCATTAGAAAAGATCAGCCTTGTTTCAAATGGCAAAAATCCATCGGGTGGAGACTTCATGTAAATTACTGTCGAAGTCCTCCACCAGCACGGCTTCGAATTCAGATTGGCTCTTGGTTGTTACAGAAGTTTGTATGTTCCAAACTTATTTTGGTGAAGCCATGCATTTCCCTTAATAGGAGTCAGAGTTTGGAAATTCTCTGCATATAGATGTCATATGGTCATCTATAGTGTCAAATATCAATTTAAATGACATGTTGTAGCTCTCAAATTGATTGGACATGCGCCCATGAGCATAGGTGCCAGGTAAGGATGATTTTACTAGGACAATTTGCATAACAAGCAACTGTCATCTCATTAGCAAGCAGAGGCATTTTTGCTACATGCTATTTAACACATCACTCCTGTTCACATTTCATTGTCTTTAAGATTCATCTAGGTGGCTTTGTTGACTTTATATTTTCATTCCACACTGGTCATCCTGTGTCAAATTCAGAGGCGTGCAATTGATGATTTAGTAAGTAGGAGAGAGTTATATGCTGAATGGGTGAGAGGCAGGGGTATGGCTAAAACCTATCTTATCCTTCCTGTTGATTGCTGCTCTCGCCATAACTGCATCATCTGTTCCCTTTCCATAGAAATTTAACCAGTTTACAAGCCATAAACATATGTCATACTGGTGCCTTTCCCAATCTGCTGCAAAACAGTCCACAGCCCATTTCTGGCATTTGACTTTATTAAAAGAAAATTAACAGGATAAGAACAAGTTCAGATCTAGCCTTCTCCATAGACTTGGCTGCTCCTTGTTTCCTACCTAATGATAGTTCAGCCCACACCCTAGGTCCTCCCACTCAAATGCTACTTATGCTTCCCCTATTTCTAGCTTTGGTACTCAGTGAGTCAGATGACCCCAATTAACCCTTTCCCAGAAAAATCAACATTGGCTAACTGGGTCTGGTGTTTCCAGTAAATATTGCCAGTCTGTTAACTTATCTGAAACATTTGTCGCCTCTGGTTTTTGCCCTCTGAAGGTATGGAAAAGGCAAAGTATTCTGTGCTTACACCTTATGGTGTCCCATCAAACTGCAGACCCTTTGTTTAATCTACATGTGTTTCCCATTGTATCTTGTAGAGTGTAGTAGTTCTTCCTTTTGTCAGCTGTTTGCGACAGAATTTCTCATCATACTCCTAGACCATTCACAAATCAGAAATGGATAGCAGTACAAACTAGATGCATTGTGTACAATAAAATACATGCCATCTTAACTTTAGCAACATCTATGTACATTGCCACACTGCAATGGAAAATTGAACTGAAAGGCAACTAGATTGCATTTGATCCAAAGGTATCAATTTAGGAAGACTTTGCGCACGTAACAGCTTCCCTCTTGTTCAAAATAACCCTTGAAAAACAATGAGTCATTTCCTGTTGCTATGGCTGTACATTTGTAATATTGCCATGAATTCTGTGTCAAAACCTAGGACTTTTAGACTATTGAGTAAAGTCACTTACTTTTTTCACCTCATTGCTGAGCAAGACTCCACTATGAATCTTTGAATATTTGGTCCTTTTTTGTTTCTAGAGTAAGGGGGTTTTAATAGGTTTAAACTCCTAATTCAATATTATTAAATTATCTTAAACCATTTATGTTGTAAAAGGAAACTTATTTGACTTTTCTCATAATTTCCTTTGACAAACAACTAAGGCTGGGTCTATACTGACGGTGGCAAATTCGCCGCTGTCAAATCGATTGCTCTGGATCGACTGAGCAGTCTGTGTAGACCAACTCAGTCGATCCAGCAATTGACGTAGGAAAACCACCCTGGTAAGTGGTGTAGTGCTGCGTCGAAGGGAATGCTGTTCCCATCGGCGCAGCACAGCGTGGACAGCGCGTGGAGCAGACGCAGCAAAGTCAACGGGAGATACGCAAGTGATTTACGTCACTTGCATATCTCCTGTTGACTGCGTCAAATCTGGAGGGTAAGTGTAGACCAGGCCTAAGACATGATTGTGAAGCCCTTATTCATTGTATCAGTGAGCATTTACAATTAGTGGGACATTTACTTCAGTGGGACTACTCCCTTTAAGTGCTCACCAAATTGAGTAAGGGTTGCACCACGGAGCCTTCTAACAATCTGCCCAGGACTATTTAAAAGTAAAAGAATGATATTTGCATTTTTTTTTAACCATGACTTTTCCTTTTTTTTGACAAACAATGAAACTTACCTATTGCCTCTACTGTAAACAGGATGGCACTAAGTTAGGGATAGTCAATTACTTTTTGTCAAGGTCCACATTTCTTGGTCAAGGTATAGCCGAGGTCCAGACTCCACAGGAAAAAAAAAAAGAAGAAGAAAACAACCAGTAATGATGATAAGTAAATAAAAGGATTTCAGGGTCTATTCAAAAGCATCTGGCAGTTTGGATTAGACCTGCAGTCCGCCTATTGACTAGCCCTGTACTAAGCCCTCTGGAATATCTTGCATCCTCAGCCAAAAAGAGCAAGTAAGAGAGCACACAGTATTCACGGATAGCATAAAGATACCCTCTTCTCTGACTTGTAATTGCCTTTCACTGCGTTTTCTTCCAAGAGGTCACGGATGCTACATGTGGCAAGAGCTAAACACAAGATAGCGGCTTATTATCTGATTTAGATGCTGTACTTGCACAGACTACAGAATGCATATTCTTCAGTAAATTTCTGATATGGAAGACGGGTGTTTTAATTTCTTTTGCTTGAGGACAATTTACTGTCCAGGATAGCAAATACATACCATTAATCCTAATTTCTTCCACAGCAGCGAAAAGGAACATAGGCAATTATAATTGTTACCCTCAATATGCCGAGAATGTTCAGTTTACAGTCATGTTTCTTGAGCCTATGAGAAACATCACTGCTCCTAACATGCATTCAGAGTTTGGGAAACTAGTGTGTTTCATTTCCACAAATATCCATTTCCTATTTTTAGGAAGACTATGCAATCTCAGACATCCCACGTTAGGTATGGATGTCTAAATCTGAATCATCCTCCTTCCCCTTCATAATGAGACACCTAATAGGTGAATGGAAACTCTGGTGTTTAAGTCCAAGTATCCTGGGCATCAGTCCAACAGACCAGCTTGTGTCATTTTGAAAGGAAATGATGTCATTTTCAGCAGTCAAGTAGTGTGTAGATAGATGATCATCTTTGCATTTCATTATCCTTCCACCTCTTCCTCATCCTTGTCTTCCTTGAACATGTTGATATGAAATGAATGTCCTTGCTTGGAGGAGAGATTCCAGTGGTCCAAGTGCAGCTGTAAAAAAAAAAATGTAACACTTGTTAGGACTAACACTACATCATTCTCTAATGCATTAGGTCATCACCTATGCCACTGGGAATTGTGCATCTTTCTAGATACTATGTTTCTCTTCAATAGTTCTCTTCATTTTTTAATCCTTTCTATTCCCTTCCAGCCAGCCCCTTCTCCACCAAAAACAAACAACCCACAGAGGAAATCATGATCAAGATTTTATAATTCGTAGTTCAAACATCACTGTGCAAATGTTGTTTGGCTTGGAGGGAAGAAATCATGTTCCAATGAAAGAGGAAAAGGAGGTATGGAGTTTCAAATATTTCTTAATATTTATTATATAATGCTTAAAATAACACATAATACAAAGGCCTATGTCAGTTTTGTTGTGCTGGGCATAAATGTAAAAGTAGGCACAGTCTCTGCCCCTAATACCTTACAAAGTAAAGGTTCAATCATGGCTTTGCTTTGAGGGCTGGATAGATTTTTGCTTTGCAGTTATAGAAACACCAGCTTTCCCCAACTGTCCTTCAGCTTAGCCATCACACATTGTCTGGGTCTCTGTCAGCTCTTGCAAGAGAGGCTCTCAAAGGGACTTGAAGAATTTTATGTTGTTCCCTCTCACTCACTTTCTGTCCACATCTCCAGAAAGCACCTTACTTTTAATCTATTTGTCCTTTGATCACATTTTGCACCTGTTAATCATTTTCATCCATCTCAAAAATACACTCATGCTTCTCTGCGACGGGTACAGCCTTACCAAGAGTTCTGAACTGCGAGGAAGCAATAGGAGTATAGTATGAGGAAGCTCAGTATGGCTAGTAAATGGATTTAACGATAACTGAGGAGCTGTAAAGTGTGTACTTTTTGTATGAGACTAGAATCAGAAGCTGGGGTGAGAAGCTGAGGGATAAGGATGGAAACATTTCTGTTTAGAGTGAAGTGTGTGTGTGTGTGTGTGTGTGTGTGTGTGTGTGTGTGTGTGTGTG
>ML675612.1:8989106-9169789 GCA_007922155.1 Mesoclemmys tuberculata | reverse complement strand
GTGTGTGTGTGTGTGTGTGTGTGTGTGTGTGTGTGTGTGTGTGTGTGAGATAGAGAGAGAGAGAAGATTTGTGAAGAAACCAAATAAATAGCAGGACAGTAGCATTAAGGTAAAATTCTACATATGAAGGTAAAAGTGCTGAGTTGAATGGGCATTTATTCTAAGTAAGAGCTTCGGGGTTTGGCACACAGAGCAGGAGCTTAGATTTCCCCGCCACCTCATAGGAGAGGCATTTGTCTGACACTGATAGACAGCACACCTTCAAGCTGTCAAGTTTGCATAGCTGTTCAACTTACAAAATCAGCATGTGAGGATCTCTTTCCCATCTATGAAATGAAAAACTGACACTTGAAAACAGCAAAAACATGATTTGAATGCCATTAGAGGCTCTTCCTACACATTTTGTGTTACAGCAGCTGTGTGTGTAACCAAGGAACATCAATTGTCTTATGTTTGCTTTAGAAAACTGAGTATAGATCCCTCAGGCACAATATTTGCAGTCAATCCCATGTGAGATAGAAGCAGCAGGGGAGAAAGTTAAGCAAAGAGAACTATCTGATGGCAGAGGCCCTTCAAATAAAATTTTTGATTGATGAGAGAAATGGGCAACCTTCAAACCAAAATCAGATTACTCTACACTAGTTTTCCAACTGTTAGGCCAAGTGCGGTTTCTTTCGCACTGAGAAACACTCATAACGTGTGGCTTACTTGAAGATTAGTGCAGAAAACATAGAATCTCCCCTAACTCCTGAAAGGCTGTGTGAAGATGTTTCAAAAAAGCTGGTTGCAAAACTCATGATTCCAAGTTCAGTCTATTTGCACTGCTTGTATGTGTGCAGAGAGGCATAGGTCTGAAACCCGAGTAGTTTTCATTTTGGATGATCTTGGTGTTTTTGTTTAGCTTTCAAGAGTCTTTGCCTATGTGTTGACATCAGTACTCTTTCCCAACATTTCTAATGAGTCACTGCATGGAAAGGAAGGGTTAGGGATTATACTGGATTGTGAGGGGACACAACTTTGAGTTGAAAAACTCTGTAAAGATGAAGTCAAGGAGACTGTAAAGACTTCCCTGCAAAAATAGCAAAATTCAGAGACCACTATGACTCTACACTCTTACCTTGTCCTTTCCCTTGCATTTGTCTGTTGTTCATCTGTTGGTTATTGTGTAAATCCCAGATTATAAAATAAGTATTGCCAAAACCAAATGTTCAAAAACATGAGTCAGGCTCCAAAATACCATGAATTTGGCTTACCAATCACAAATTATTTTTTAAAGTAGTACATTTTTTGGTTCTTTTAATTTGCCTGCTGGAATTTGAGCTTTGACATTACACTGGGTACTCCTTTTCAGCTTCCCCCCCCCCCACAACAAAGGCTAGAAATAGACTTTTAGAAATATGAAAGGTGCTGGGGCTTGAAGAAAAACGTCAAATATTGTGAGGGGCATTGTGATATTGACACCATGGGTAGCTCTCCGGGGCAGAAACTCATTCCTTTGTTTTGTATAGACAATACCTAATACAATGGGGCCCTAATCCTTTTTTGGAGCCCTCAAATGCAACCAAAATAATACATTACAATAATTGCACCTATAAACTGATGACACCAGGACAAATCCTGAAGTTCTCACTCATTATTTACTCAGGCTTTACTTTGAAAACAATGGGAGATCTGTCTGAATAAGGAGAGTGCAACCACTTCAGGATTTGGCCCAGTAATGGGTTTTGACTAAGCTATTATTAATTGGTTGTCATTTGTTATAAAGTTCCATTTTCATTACAAATTCAATGTCTTTGTCCTGCTAATGACTTGTTAATTTTAGGGGCTTTACCAGCAGGTCTAGATGGTGTGTTAATACATCACTCCTGGGGTTATATTTTCCCCTTTCTATTCACCAAACTCTCTCTGTAGTGGATATCCTCTACTGCTGCAGTCTGGGAGACAAAACGTCCTCTGTCATTGAGACAGCTGCCAGTTTTGCTCTTTAATCAGATATCAGGAAGCACTAATAGCATAGATTCTTCTCCTCAATGTGTCTCTGTCTGTCTGTCTTATTTATATTACATTCAACAAGTGTATCTCTTTTTATTTAGTGATCTGATTTTTTTTGGCAAAGTATCCAAGAACATGGCTTATTATATATATATATATATATATATATATAATAATATATATATATATTATTTGATGAAAGTTTTTATGGAAACACTTTTCAACCCATAATTTATTTCTGAACAATTTGCTGCCACTATTGCTTTTAGCATTAGCCAATGATAATTCACCATTTACCCTGTGTTAATGTTCATCTAAATCATGCGGCATTGTTTCTGCAACATAACTGGATGACTGAGAACTAGAGGAGGGCTTGAATTAAGTCACTGGAGCTGTCCATCACTGAATGCGTAGCTTTTATTCAAAGGAGTGTTTGTGACCATTTATTAGCTCTAGTGGTTGGTAAGTCACTGAAGTGGCTTGTATTACAGTTCATTGGTGCATTTTAAGTACTAAATTAGAAATAATTTACATGAACTCTCCCATTAAAGCTTTGCGAGGTCTGCATGGAATGATCTCTTAAACTTACTTTATCACAATAATTTAAATTGTATCATCTTATAGTATCTAGATCAAGTTCCTGTTTTGTTCCTTTAGGTTTAAATGATACCTGGTGAATAGCCTGATCACTTTTGAAAACATATGGTCCACTCTTGAAGACACAAATTGCACTTCCCTTAGCCAAGTGGGTCTGTTACAGTCCAGAAGAGATTCAGGGCCAGCGGGCAGCAGGCGGCATTTTCACGTGCTATAACTAAACCCGATGAGGGCAACTTTATTTTTTCCATGGCATAAGGTGCGTCTTCAGATGTCCTAGAGAAGTCCCCTTGCCAGGAAGATTTGTCCATTTTTGTGTGTTTGCTGACCATGTCTGAATTCCATGGGGGAGAGAAAGTTGCTGTCACCTTTCATAATCTCCCCTTTTCCCTCTGACTTTCTGCCACTGGCACCCGCAGCTGAGGTGAATCTCAGGCCCAAGATGAATATAACCCAGAGTTTTCATGTATACTGAAAGGTTGTGAGATTTTAGACTGGAATGAGCATACCAATGTAGGGATATAGAAAGTATCAGATTGTAGGAGTATTGCTGATTTCAGAGGCTGAAGAATAGTGTTCCTTTGGAAAAAATATTTAAATATATTAAGACAAACTATCAAGAAAAGAGGGAAAATAGTAATGTTTTTAAAAATTTAGAATTTAGCTGTCTATTTCTCATCAGATTTTTCCTGTGACCAGGAATGGAGCAAAGCAATTCTAAAGTTGGCTATAATTCTGTGCATTAAAACAGCTGGCAATTGACTTTAGCCATAATTATTAGCTTCTTACCAGTATTTAGAGATGTACATTTAGAGATATATTATAGACATTGGTATTTTGAACTTCTTTTTTTTTAGGCTTACCTACATTGTACCATTACTTTCCTAGAGACCTTTTCTTCACCTTTATTTAGATCTTCCAAAAGTCTATAATTACTTGAAACTAAAAATTCTCAATGGATTGATTTCCATAAACTACAAATATATCATGTCTTATGTTACCAGACAAAAGATCAGAAAGCCAGTTTGTTATTCTGCTAGCACATTTGCCACGAATCAGACAACGATCTTTTGTAGGAAGCTGAGTGGTGTAATTCTTGTTAAGAGTATCCAGGACCCTCATTTAAAGTGGCTTGTGGAGTAGAATTCAAATCTCTCTAAAACTTAGAATGTTCAAAATATCTTACCAGCTCCAGGTGAATATACCAAGCTGTGTAATATACCATTAGCTCAGTAATACCAAGCATCCCCAAAACGTGAGTACGTTAAAATTTGTTCCTCTCTGTAGAGACATAATAGCACAGAGTAATAATCTCTTTTTAAACAGTGTAATATATATCCATTTATTACTCCAGCTCTGAAGTACTCTCCTGAAAAACTTGGTTCCGTTGAAATGAATGGACCTCTGGGGTGAGCGAGGGCCCTAAGACTTGGAGAGCCGGTGAGTTGGTCTGACTTGCTGGCCAGTTAACTAAATTATCTTTACATTTATTAATCGTGAGTGGTCCCTGTATAGACACAGAAGGAATAGGCTTGTGATTAAGGCTGGGACTCAGAAGAGTTTTTTCAGTTCTCCACTCTCCACAGACTTCGTGCTTGACTTTGGCAAGAGAGAGGTGAGGTAACATCTTTCATTGGACCAGCTTCTGGTGGTGACAGGAACAAGATTTCGAGTTTATACAGTCAGCCCCTTTGTTCCTAGTTCTCATCTGTAAAATGCAGATAATACTTATTTCCCCCCATGCTTAGCCTGTGTTTGTTCAGTGCCAAGCACGGTGTGCCTCTGGTCTTGGTTGTGGCCTGTATGCACTGCAGAAGTACAAATAATTGAAACAGAAGAACAAGCAAGAAGCAGCCCCCTAGGAGATCAGGGGCCTCTCACAATAGCTGGCCCTGTGCTCCTGGAGGGGGTGGAGGAGAGATCAGGATGTTGGAAATCGGTGAGAGGGACTGAGAGGAGGCCTAACAGCAGGTATAAGGTGCAAATCCTGACGCACAGTGAGCAGCTCCCTATAGATTTGTCTCTTTGAGGAACAATCCGTCTGCTGCTTCTCCTGCTCCACATTGCCCCCTATACTAAGCTACGGCATTCCAGCCACACACTCTATGCTGTCAACAGATAAATTAGTTCACGCAGCTACATAACTGAACTACCAAAGTTACCCTACTTCTAGTGTTAAGATTAATCTTTTTATAACCAGGTTCGAAAATAAATTGCATATTAAACTATATAACACTGCTGATGAAAAAGCACTATAATGGGATTTCCTCTCTCTTTCAAATGTGCAGATATTGATGGATAATTGCAATATTTATTGTTGTAATGGTTTGGTGATGGCTGTATAATTGACTACCTTTCCTTTGTGGCTTGAATTCTGAGCTCTAGCTCCCTGAGAGCAGATCAAAGGGCCAAAATAGGCACTGGGATGGAGCTATTCATAGTGTGAATGCTTTAAAAACCTTGTTCTAATCTGCATCTCATGAAGTGGGTTGCAGCCCACGAAAGCTTATGCCCACAGAAATTTGTTAGTCTTTAAGGTGCTACAGGACTCTCATTGTTTTTGCTGTATACAGACTAACACGGCTCCCCCTCTGGAATTGTTCTACTCTGAGTGACAACTGATAAAATATTTTCTAATGCCCCGGTAGCCTAGTGCTGTCAGAAGGTTAAAGGACAGTACTGTGTTAGTCATATACAATGCAGCACTTCCTTAGAATTACTGATGTAACAATCAAGCTGTGAGGCTTTTAGGTGCCCCTTTGTCTTCTCTGCAATTGTGAATCTTTCATGTGTTTTTTTTTCCTTTCCCAGCGATTTCCCTCCCTGCTCTCTGCTTTACTAATTAAAATTCTAATCACTCTGACAGCCAGAGCTGGGGAAAAAAAATCATTCTTCCATGGTGGAGAAGGTAATTTCAAGGTGTTTTAGCTGCCAAAGAAACAAATGGAATTTAGACAAAGAAGCTAGTTGTCATAAGAGGATGAGCTAGTTGTGCTGTCCCACTTCACAATAATAAAATATTAAACTTTAAGAAAAAAGAGAGGGTTCTCCCTCTTGCTTTACATTATTGCCAGACATTTGGAGACAATGCAGCCTGATGTAGCTTTTTCTGTAAGTACAGCTTTTGTGTACATTTGTTAATATCAATATGATTTATCTTTCTCATAGTAAATTGTGGCGCAGTGCGATGTCAAACATGGTTTACGTTGGCTTCATATGTGATTTGCAGATGATACATATTCCTGGTTTGTGTGAGCTGTGGTTTGGAGCGTGCATTTAAATGTACAGGAGCCTGCAGACATGTATTTAAAATAATAAACAGTTCTCGATACAGTGATGTAGGTTTGCACATATTGGAATAAAACATAAAATATACAATGTTCAAATCCCAGTGGGTAATTTTTTTACTGAAGGATGACCAAGTACAGCAAATTTCAAAACTTTATTTCTTTATTCATAATAATGCTTCATATAAAACTGTTCTTATGCATGATTGCGTAATGCAGGCTAATAGTGACTTACCATCATACCACAATAGATGAACATTCTGTACACATCTATTTCTATCATAAATATACATGTATAATAAGAATATACATATATTTATACATAGCAAAGTGGACACACACAGCACCAATCCAGCCCTCAGATCTCCACCAGGTATTTGTCATAATTGGAATAAATTAAGTGGTTGCTTTAAAGCTGGGCATGAATGAACCAGTTTGGATATAATAAAAACTGAACTCACCTTTCAAATACACCCACAGTGAATTTGACTGAGATTTTGGAAGTATTTGCCTAACTTCCATTGTTGTTTTATTACACTGAATACCTTTGCACTTCCTAGGCTCTGGCCCACATTAAGACTAATTGGATTGAGAGATTTCTGGAGAGAGCCCGTTCTTAGGGATTTTGCAGCCTGATTTTTCTCCTATAGTTGGGCACATATCTATCATCTCAGGTGTTGAAGGAGGGAGAGAAGGAAGGAAATTCTCTGGGAATTGCAGGTTGTCAATAGCACTGTGTTGCATTGTTTGCTTCAGGACTCTTTTTAGGTGTCATGTTAAGGGCCTACACAACCCCAACCCTACAAACAAAAGAGCGAAAGAATTCAATTGCACTGCACATATGAGCCATGGTTTCTGAAAAGGGCAGCAGGCACAGAGAGCACATGCTTCCTCTCCTCTCCCTTGCTTCCTATTCACCCTCCTCAACTTTTGCTACTGAAGGATGGTAAAAGTTAATTTAATTATTCTGACAGATCTTCAGCTACTCTACTAGGGCCATCATTCATCTGCTATTGACTGTACAAGCACTTCTGCACTGCACAGCACTGTCTTCACTTATGAGAGGCTCCAGAGCAACAGGGGTTCAGTCTTCCCTTGAAAATGGCAGACTACTGGACCTCCAGGAACAGATATGAACTGGCTGAGGTAACATACCCTTGATATGATCACTTTACAGGGGCTCATGGGGCTCTTGCCCAGCTCTATCTCCTTGTGCTTCAACAGCTCACTCAACCAGACAAAATTCTACCTCCTACTACATGACTGAACATATTATTAATCAGAAAGTAGCAATCATTGCATGTTTAATGGTATTTGAGAGGGAACTGAGAGAGTTTGAGAATTCCATGCTAAAAAAGGTCATCATGAAGTGATGTTAACCCTCTCATTCAACTTCTGGAGAAAGAAAAAAATGGGACAAAATGAAGGAAAACCGAGACCTTGGCCAGGCCTCCTTATGCTAATTTACAGTTCGGTTTTTTCTTCTACAGAATAAGGGATGCGTAGGCTGAATTTTCCAACCCAGGAACTTCAAGAGAAAACAGAAAATTGTGTTCAGAAGGGGTAATTGGGAAAGCAAAACATGGTTTATCATGGACCAGGGTGTGGGAGGCCAGGTCTAGTAGCTGGAGCTGTGGCAGCCAGGCCTAATGGTTAGAGTCAGAGTCAGGAGCTGAGCTGAGTAAGGGGCTGGAGTGGATTGGAGCAGGACTTGGAACAAGACAAGTACAAGGAGTGATTGCAGCTGGGGTGTGAATGAAGAGCAGCCATGGGCCTAAAGATGGACTTAAGGGCATGTCTGTTGGTTCCTCAGGCCAATTAGGTACAAGCCAACTGTGATTCAACTGAGTGTCCTCAGTTGTAGGCAGATGGAGTTAGCTGGTTCCAGGCTCAGCTGCAAGCCTTAATTCCTGAAATGGTTGCACAAACAAGCAGGTATTTTACATGACATTATTCATGACAGTAGAAATTCATAATTTACGTGTAAAATTACTTGATTGCACCCATCTGTGCATATTTTACAGATTCAGCATAGTTACGGTATTAGAGGTGAAATTTTCAAATCTAAGCATGTTGAATATTTTGAAGGGTTTTTTTTAGCTCATTACGTTTATATAATTCTCAAAATTTTGGATAAGTTGGTGAGCTGTGGGTTAGCTGAACATTATAGAAATATTAAAAACAGTTTGGCTTTCAGAATGAGCAAATGTTCAGGAAGGTTCTTATTTTCTCTGAATTGATTGATGCATAATGAGTGAAACTTGGCATTTACAATGTAATAAAAAAGTAGGTTGTAATAAGCAAGCATACCAGCCCCTGAGTATCAGCTAAGTTACTTCCAATGTCACAGTCACTTTGTCTAACAATAAATTGCTCCGTATATGCCTTTTGAAATCAAAATGTAAAACAGTTTTGTCTTGGAATAGTAAAAAATTTAAGGAAATAACTTCCAGAACTATCTGTTGAATGCCACGGAGAGATTAATAAGACCTATTAGCAATATAACATATACTGTTGATGCCAAATGCATAATAAAATTACACTGGTTCAGATTCTCACCTAGTGTAAATTGGTATAGGTGGCGCTACACTTGTTTAGACCACCTATGGATCAGGCCCATTATATGTGGCCATTAAACACCTGAAACAGATTGTGCATTGGGTCTTTAAGGACAGCTATAACTTGATCATGGCGAAGTTCTAGTTCAGCACAGAACAAAGAAGTTCTGGGAGGTGTAATTGTCACGTTGTCCAGAGTGGCTCACGACCATGAGCAGCTACCTCAGGACAGACTGTCAACAACTGAGCAGACATCCCAAACTGGTGGTGTTGTCTATCACTAGATTTCACCAACCGAGTAATGAATGTAAACTCCTGGATCAATGTAACAGTCTTACCAAAGTCACAGACAGTCCCTCATACCCTTCAGTCTATCTTGCCACCCAGACAAACTAAATGTAGTGATAAATGGTCATTTGCACCAAAAATCACACCACATTCAGATTGCTCCAAGTGCCAAGCAACCAGTCATTTACCCCAGATCAATTGGTACCTTATAGATCTCACACCAAAGACAACGCCTATAGCCAAGTCTGTAATAAGCTATCTAAAGGTTTATGAAGTAGGGAAAAAATGAGTTATTTTCAGGTTAAACATATACAAACAAATGAGTTACCATCTAAATCCTAACAGTGACAGCGTTATTGTGATCTGTTAATTCGAAGTGTCTTACAGGGCAGATCCAGTCTGGAGTCTCTGACAGCACAGAGAGATGGAATTTTTTCCTGTCTTTGTTTTGTTTCCTTCATTAAGCTTCCATTTCATTCAGGACAAACTTCCTTGCACTTAGCATTTTCCAGGTGTGATAAAGCCACTAACCAATTATGTTCCTTGATGGTCCATCTGATTTTGGTAGTCCTTTTGGATGGGTTGGGGGATGGGATGGGAATGGAGGGGACGATTCCCATGCCTAGGTTAACAAGTTCAGAGCAAACATTTTCAAAGTTATAAAGCAAAGCTTACATAGTCTCTCATAGCATGGGATACAGACATTATAAGTGAGATTAATGCATGCAGCAATTTACAAGCATTTCATAGAGTCTAAACACTAAATACATTGTTATAAGACTAATGCCTGTTTTGAGCAAAACTAACCTTCACGTGAACTGATCTCGTCTTCAGCTATAAGTTTGTCAGTTCTTAGCTAATGCCTGCAGCCTGGGCAAGAGCTGGCATCTGGCCTGCCAGCGTCACAGTAATTTCCAGAGGAATCCTGGGAACTGTAGAGTTCTGCAAAGCACGATGAGGAGTATAGGGAGCAACTTATCTCAGAAGAGGAGAAACAAGACCTGCTATAGTGCGTTCCACCCAGAGAAGTGGGAGAATAACCCAGGAAAGGTTACGAAAAAGGGATTGTGAGGAGGCCTGGAGATAAGCAATAGACAGGAAAAGAACTCTGGGGTTCCTTGACTAGTTTTAACCTAGTCAAGGAGGAGGCCCAGGACAAGAAAAGTAATAGCATGGACTTTAGATATGATTTTCACCTGGCCTTGTTTAGAAGCCCTAGGCTGCCATTTACAGTCAGGGTTGGATAAGCTTCTCTTCACTTCACTGCGTCAAGTGAGGATGAAGTCTGTGGCTGGGAACAGGCAAAGAACTTCAGAGAGTTAATTACAATTACTGAGCAGCCCTTCATCAGCAGAGCTGAAGGACTTCAGAGCCCAAGGACAGCTGAAGGACTTTTTTTCATACTTGCTTCTGAAGGGAAGGATTTTATAGTTTGGCTGTGGGCCAAAATACTCTTCCAGAAGGGAAACCGAGTCACAAGTTATTCTATCTCCAGAAGATTGTCTCTACAAAGAAAACTAAAGAGCACCAATGGAGACAGGCAGGTTGCTATGCTGGTAAGATCAGGACCCTTTCATTCCATGCTTTAGTTACTGTTTTAGAAATGCTTTTTGCCCTTTTCCTCCTCTTTCATTGCCAACTGTCCCTGAGGACCATTAATGGGTCATTCTTCAGTCTTCCACCATTAAGGAGAAGGCTTTAGTGAAAGGAAGTGTCTTGCCTCATGCACTGAAAAAATGTTGTTCTAGCCAGGTCAATCCCAGGATGTTAGAGAGACAAGGTGAGGGAGGTAATATCTTTTATTGGACCAACTTCTGTTGGTGAAAGAGAGAAGCTTTCGATCTTACACAGAGCTCTGCTTCAGGCTGACCTGACAGAAGCCCGGCTTGGGTTCATTCTCATCTCTTATGCTTAGCATTCCATTGAGAATGCTCTGCTCTCTATCTCCTGAGAGTATAACCAGCTTGGGCTTCGTCAGCATTTCTGTTGAGCACAGCTGATCTAGTGGTGGTTGGATGGAGAGGGAGAGTCTAAGGAAATCAGGCCCTAATACATTGAGGAGTAAAGGACTAGAACTAAGATGGGTGCATGTAGACTTACATACATTCAGGCCCACATCTCGGGCTTTTAAAAGGCTTCGCATCTGCTAAATCCTGCTGTTTTGCATATATATATGCCAAGGTGTGCAAAAATGCCAGCACAAATATTTTTAAACTGTGCTTATTCTTGTTCGGCATCAACAGTGCAGAAGAAATATTTAAAGTAAGAGCTTAATTTTTGGGATGCATTTCAGAAGCTCATTAAAAGTATAGTTCATACTACACCTACTTGTATGGGAAAACATCTCCATAAAGTACACTTCAAAATACTGTATTCTAAATTTGCATAGCTACCTATATCCTCAAAACTATGTGGTCTCATAATGAATATTTTAAATCCACCTTCTGCATATTTTTGTAAGCTCCTCTCAGTATCTGAAGGAAGAAATCTGTACATTTATGTTGATTGGAGGTAATGAAATAGGATCTTGGCAACGCTTCACATAACAGTTTCAGAGCTCTCATTCTCCTCATTTCCTCTCTCAGCAGCCAGCAAAATGAGCTGACGTGAGGAAAATGTCTGCCAAGGAACTTTAACAGGAGGCAGTTTTTAATTAACAGAGGCCAAAGAAGGTGATAACCCCCAGGGTAGTGAAGAGAAATTAACATGGAAAAGCAGTTCCTCGTTTCCGTGGGTCCCAAAAGGCCAGTCGTATTAGTGGTGTCTGTTCTGATTGAACCTTTGCTGTGTCTTTTTATTGATTCACTTGTCAGAATCTGACAAAACCACTGCGGGCTGTCAGTTGTTTGCTCGCAGTGGCAGCTTATGGCTAGAAATGGCTTCGTTGTAAAACATTCAGCATAGCGAGGTCTGTCACTGGTTAGCATTTCTTAGAAATGATTAATGTTGTTCGACTTAAAACTAAACTAAAGTAAAAGCCTACTGAAAGGAATGCAAATACAATTCACAAATGTTTTCCAGGTAACCATTTCATCCTATTAACTATTTGCCTGGGCTTAGAGTAAAACAGTTTAATTATTAACCTATTTTAAAGCAAGATTTCAGGGAAGATAATCACACTGGCTGTTTCAGAGGATTTTAGCCATTTAATATATCTGGCATTTCTGGAAAAGCATTTTAAAAAATATCCTGAGAATAAATATTTCAAGTTTCTCTTCCTAAGATGAAAATGAATAATAAATAAAGCTTGTAAGTGCTTGAGGAAAAACCTGCCTCGCAAGCAAAAATAAACAAGTAAAATAAATTAGTAAACAAATAAAAAATGTCGCCACATTTATGAGCTTCCGGAGCCTGATCCAAAACCTGCTGAAATCACTGGGCTCAGAACCAAGCCCTAGGAGAGCTCCTGAATGTTCAAAATTACAGTCTTGCTTTAAATATTTCTTCTGCACTGTTGATTCCGAACAAGAATAAGCACAGTTTAAAAGTATTTGAACAGCTTTAAACTATAGTGCCAATGTCTGCTTTCTCCCTTCCTGCTTCTCATAGCCATGGAATACAATAGCCTTTGTTTCGAAAGTATTGTTGACACAGTCCTGTCTATAATGCAAGACCCTGGCTATAATCTTTAATTAACTGATTGGTTTATTCAGAAGAAAGTGATCCTCCAACTCCAGTCTGAGGAATATCTGGAGTTGGTCCATATTTTCTATTTAGCTCCTGTTTTTGGATAGCCAGTTATTCATAAAATGATTGTTTAAAATTGTATTTGTTATTTGTAAATATAGCCTGGACAAGTAAATTCTCAGACTATCAGTTGTCTGTGATCTCTTTGCTTTGACTATTTGCTATTCATTATTTTTGTTCTGTGGCTGGCCACCTGAATTGCCTGTTGTTTTTTGTTCCATGATTTTATGACTAAAACACTTTGAACAGGAGACTACAATTAATAACTAACAGTGAATACTGGATAATTAATTTCTAGAATGACTATTTTGGTAAAATGTGTGAAAACCTAGGGAGTCACAAACAATGGCAATATTTATAAATCAGTTTGTTTTCTATTCAGCAAGATTTGGTATTAAAGTGGGTTGTGTGCTTACAAAGACTTTCCTGTACATATACATATATATATTCAAATTCATGTACAAAAATACTTTAAACCCTTCAAAATGCACCAATCCATATTGAAATAGCTACAAAAAAATCAGGGTTGGGTTTTGTGAATAATACATTTCAGTGTCAGTGAAAAGTGCCAGGTGGAAAATTCTCAGAACTGCATACATCCTCAATTTATCCCCTAGGCAGGCACAAAATGGACAGGCATAATGAAGCTTTTCCATATTAATTTACAAGTGCACACTCGTGCTGTTCTGGAAGGGCTAGTTACAAAGGTGAGGTGTTTGTCTACATGCTATTCAGTCTTTCTCTCTCTCTCTCTTCCACCAGTGATGCTGATTAATTCTCCCTGTAATCTTTTTGAATTATAGTCACCAGTTCACTGCTAGGAAGTGGACTGAGACCCCCATCCAACTCTAACAAACAGCCATCAAATATTTGTTTTTCATTTATTTTTGTTTTAAGGTGGCTTTAAAAGTATTTATACAAAATCTTGTTCAATTAAAAATATTCCTTTTCTGGATATAAATGCTCATCTGTCCATGATAACGTGATTACTAAGATTTAGCTAAATATCATTAAAATGGCTAAGATACAACCCACTAAAACAAAGGTTTGTTTGTTTTTTAATGGAAATGGCAACTGATGTTTAACAATAGAAGCACTGGTAACATTTGGCATAATACAGCTAGGGAGACACTACAGATATTAGCCCAAATTGTACTTCCGAGCTCATATGACTTTATATACATTACACATTATTTGGTGATTCAGACCCATAACACTTTCTGAGCGCAGAATTCAGACCAGACCCAAATGCACTAGGCATATTAACGGAAATTGCCTGAAGATGACTTTGAGTCACAATCCTTTCCAGACCCAGAATAAAAGCCTTATATTAGCTTCCAGCTGAAAAATGTACTGTACCTGGTCCTGGTGGTGGTGGTTTTTTATTATTTGTGTGTGTCACCATTTAAGTCAAGATAATGGATATTGAGAAAACATCTATTCCCCATGAAAACAAATGTAAGAGAAGGTATTGACAGATGATATTTTAATTGGTTTGACCTCTAAAGTGATTAAATAATCATGAAACCTCTTCTGTTTAACAACTGCTTGAGGTACTTTATATTCTTGCCTCAAAGTGTTTCTAGCTAGTAACAGTGTGATTGATTTTTCCATATCAAATACAATGTTATGGTCTATTGTTTCCATAGCAAGCATGTAGCATCTGTCTTCGAACTCAGACTGCAGTCCTGCACTATCCAGTAATACTTTATCTGACCACATCCTTCCATTACAAGTATGAGTGGATTAATATTGATTTTATTCCTCTTGTCCAAGACTGCAGGTCCATCTTAACAGCAATAAATTACACGTCTGAAACATGAGAATGTTCTTGCTCCTCCTTGCTCTTCATGGTGTGGATGATTATTATGGCTGAAAAACAATTTCTGATGTTCTTAACCTATTGCAAGACTATAGAGGAAAGGCTGTGTTCAGGTTTAAACACTTTTGTTTGAATTATGTTGCCAATAACCCATTCAGAGTTTCCAATAAACCCACAGCCCTGGGTTCCAGAAAAAAGCTCCTGACTCTATCCGTGAGTTGGCGAGAGCAAACCACTACAGTTTGCACATGTCAAGATTTGGAAATAATACAGGTTATACGAGAAGCCAGAGAGTAGGATTTCAAGTAATGAGAACCTACTACTCTTATAGGAAAAGGGAGGGAGATAAAGAGGTAGGGGTAGATAGGATGATAGGTTTGTTATTGCAACCTTGTCTTATTCTTTCTCACCGGATTTAGAGGTGTAAGTATTTATTGGCTTAATAGGATATGTTAATAGGATATACATATATAAACATATTTGATATACATCACTAAACATATTGATAGTGAGGCTCAAATGAATGACAGGCTTGATGCTGCTTTAGGAGTACAACGATTAAATGTCCCTTATCTGATCAGTGGTCTTTTGTCTGCCACATGTCCGAGTGTCTGTCCCTCAGTCTCTGTTCAAGCCAGCCAGAGGCCTGAGGCAAAACACTGGATCTGAACACTGTTGGCCAGAAGAACAGTGTTCAAAATTCATATTTAGATCTAAACTTTGCACATTGGGCCCATATCTATGTGAAACCATTTGCTACATATAGGAGCTCTTTATTGTATCATGTTCTTTGGAAATGATGAATTAGATTTTTCTATTGTTTAACATAACCCTCCCTGTAACTTGTGTACCCAGTAGTGTATTGATAACACTGTTTGGTTGCACAGCAGTATGGCTACCACAGTGATTTTAAAAAAATGCTTAATTCAGAACAGTAATGCTTTTATGTAGCTGGAAACAAATTAGCAACATATTGATCACCATTATGGGACTTTTGAATGCTGAATACATGTTTTTAATACTAAAATGCTAGGATATGTGGGCCAAATGTTGCACCTGGAGAAAGAAGTTTAAGAGTCCTGGAAACTGAGATGAATCTTGCAGAGCTTCATAAAATTCCCTGCTCCTGATGCAGGATTCGGGGAGGGTGTGGCTCTCGATATTGTGATTGTCTTTGGCCCTTTATGCTTTGCATCCTAAAAAGGGATGCTCCCATTGGGCAGCTAATCTATGCCCATAAAAACCTCACTCAGAAGCGAGGTGCAGCTGCATACCCTGTTTCGATTACTTCAAACAGTGGCAAATTGGATGCAGATATCTTCTGCCTAGGGAAGAAGAATACCATGGATAGTGAGTGGTTCCTCATGCTTCTGGTCTCCACTCCAAAAACCATGAAGCATCACCAGAGGAGTTTCTGTGGTCCAGGTACCCAGGGAAGTATATGCTGAGAAGCAGGGGTTCCATAAGCTGGGGCCCATAAGCTGGTTTTGGCCTCTTTCCATTCATACAACTGAAGTGCACCCAGTTTGAACAACTCAGGAGAATCCAGGGTAGGTAACATTCATTCAGACTTTGTGTATTGCAAATATTTTTCTAACCCAGCAGCCCGTCTATAAATTTATCTAAAAAAGTCATAACTGCCTTTCAAAATGAGCTAAAAAGCTTTATTGGTTTGGTTAGTTTACAACAAATGTCAGGGATGTAGAAAAATGCTGTCATTGAGTTAAAGAAAAAGAATCCTAAAAACTGAAACCTAATATATATATATGATAAACACTGTTTTCCATAGGTCTTTTTTCTTAAATGAGTACAAATTACTATTTTTCAAGTGCCAGTCACATGTGCTAGGCACTATAAAAATACATCACATAGCAACAGCATGGCTTTGTTCAGACTTGAAGTTGTGCTAACAGACTCTGATCTTTCTGTTTACCACAGATATCTCATCCACTTTAACAGCCCTGCACCTGTTTATGCCAACATTTTTCTGCTGGTATGTACTGTGTCCAATATGTAGAGTATTAACTAAGCAAGGATTTGCCAGAGATTTCTTAACTGAAAGTCTTGTGGTTAAAATGGCTATTGAAATATCCAAACAAAGATCTCTTTGCCAGTTATGTTCTTTTATAGAGCTGTAACTGTATCTTGCAGACTGTTTTATAATGGCGCTTCTGCTAACGCTAATAAAACCTCAGCTATAAATGCATTTAATAAAATGTGAACAACTGAGTTGCAAATTTTAATGCTAAATATAATTTTTGAAAAATACTACTTATGTAAAAGAGGTTCATATATAATTAGTTCCAACTTGCTTGCAAAACGATAAGTGGCAACAGAATAATGTTAATAGATTATAAAAAATGACAGAATAATGTTCTCAGGGGGAAAAAAAATTGACATATTACGAATATCCCATTCTATCCACCTTTGAATTCATTGTTAGAAGCTGTAGACTGTTGTTGCTTTTGTGTGTGTGTGTGTGTTCTTTGTGTGTGTGCTGTGCTGGCTTTGTGCAGGTAGCTAGTCCAGCAGACCTCCATTGAACTGCAGAAAAAGACCACAGACCAAATTCAGTAGTGAATGCACTCAGTGAAATTTATTGTCAACGAAGCATTGTTACATGGGCGTGCCACTGCCTTTGTGGGCTAGCTGCTGCCTGCATCGCTCTTCACAGAGGCATTGCCCCCTGCCTCACCTCCCTGGCATCCTCCTCTTTGCAGTCTCCTCCTCTCATTTGCACCAGGTGAAGCTACATCCAGTACTGAACAGGGACAATGCTGCACAAATCTAGGACTGTCTGGCTTTAAACTGGATGAATGGCCTTCCTACACCAAAGTAGTGTGCTGTAACTGCCCCGTGGGGATGCTGATGGTGTGAACTGAAAGGTTCCTAATTTGCATTAATATAGTCCTCTTCAAGCAGGACTACATTAATGTGAAGTAGGAAGCTTTTAGCTCATACCCCCAGTGTCCATGTGGGTGAGTTACAGTGCAGTGGTTTGGTGCGTACTCCTACTCACACCCCAGTAGTTTAAACTGTGGGGCAGTGTAGACATGCCTTAGACTCAGCACTGCAATGCCTAAGGTTTAGGTTCCTTGCTGCCTAATGAAAACAGGAGCCTCGAGTTAGGTGACCAGGCTTCCTATCCAGATCTTGTGAGATAGGTGGGTCATCTCCTAATTTGAGAATTGCTTGGGGCTTAATCACAATCTCAATCTATGAACCTGGGCACCTCAACTGAGGTGGCTGTGTACATGCCTAGAGGCAGATTTTTATACACGTAAGGGATTTCCTCAGAAGAAATTTAGGTTCCTAGGGAGATTAAGTGGCTACAGGATTATGTGACAGTCAAGTGGGAGATTTTAAGAATCTAAATTTTGGATTTAGGTTCCTAAAATGGCAGTTGCTTCCTAATCTCTTTGAAGATCTAGCCTGTCTGTTTTACTCGATCTATAACAGAGAAAAAGAGAACAAAGTTTTTTTATTACAACATGACTGTTTGTTAAAAATAAAGTTTGATATCAATTGCTTAGCCAAATTATTCTGTGAATTCTGTTTGAAAAGTTATTCAGCAATGATAGCACTCAACATTTATTAACAGATTATTAGAAGAACAGAGGTTGTATTTCTTCGATTAGGTTATACTGTATAATATATTTTTTCCCTTAGCAGAGCTAAAAGTTTCACCCATGCTTTTTATCATGGCGTATAAACTAATATCATAACTATAATTAGGAAATTAAATGTGAATTATTATCAAAACCATCTTCCCTATATAATCATATCTCTGTTTCATAATATGACCACATTCTTTATTCTTTATTATAGTTTCATTTAAAATGTTTAAACCAACAACGTCATACATAACTGTAGCTCATTAGCTCTTTGAGACTCATACCCAGAAAAAACCAAAGGACAGACAATGGCCAGATTACATAATGTACCCTTCCTTGCTGAGAGCAGTGTGCAATCTCATTACTCTAGGAAGAGCATGGTAGATTGTACGCACCATGGTGGTAGGGAGGAACAGTATTTGTTTGGCATTCACACAGTTCTTAACTGGGTGGGGAAGGCTTATTATCCTGTTTCTTGCCTCCATGTACTTGTGCATTAGCCAAGCAAAATCTAGCTGAAGGTTCCACTAAAGTATTGTATGCAAAAGTTCTGCAAAAGAATATGTGCTGCTGGTTTTGTAACTTGTGGGATTCTGCTTTGCTGGCGAGATGTGTATGTACGGTGACCTGACTGACCACTGTAGGCTTGGGTTGAGTGGAGCAAGCTGTCAAGTCAACACAGGAATGCAGGGCACAAACAAATGTTTATGTTGGCTTGTTCCTTGGCCTGGCCTTGGGTATATTGGAATGTTCTCAATGAAAACTCGGTGCTTCTCATACAAGATCTAAACTTACCACTCAACTACACCAACTGGGGCTTAGTCCATACATTTTTATTACTAAAAGTATTACCAATCTTTGAAAAAGGAATATGAGGGTTTTTTCAGATTTCAGATTTAACCATTACTTCTATATTGAGCTCAATAAACATGAAAGTTATTGAAAAATATTATCCTTGTAACCAAGTAATTTACACAAATATGACTTCCAGCTCCCTCATGTGCTATTTTATGTTGTGATGCTTCTGATTGGGATTAATACATGATTTATTCATACTTCCATGAAACCTGAGGATAAAATTTGCTGCTTCTGAGAAAAAGTAGATCTCTCTGAATTTTACACTATGAAATTCCAAAACATGGAAAATTTTCTGGTTTTCTCTTCCAAATTCAAAACTTAGCCGATGGTAATCAAGGGTCTGTAAAATTTGTAAACATTTGAAGAGAACTTGAGCCAATGAGTGGTGTTGAGTCAAAACACCTGAACAAGCTGGGCCTAAACAAGAATAGCTAGATTTGGAATTGAAGGGTATGCAGGGTTGTTTTGGGCCAATGGGTTAAATGATGAAACAGTGGTTTTGACTGAATTTTGCTTAGAGTTTTAGGGTGTGTTTTGATCTGTAATATAAAATGAAGCTTTACAGGGTTTGAAACCTATATGATCCAAAGCATAGCCAACACCTCCCTTCCCCCCTAACCTAGCTAATCATTAACTACATAAAAATATCCAACCTGAGGTCATTCTGGTACTTAACATTGCAAAGTTTTGAAACATACATAACCAGGTGACTATATTTTTCTATGGAGAGAAGTTAACTGCTGAATTGCACATTGTCATGGATATATAGCGTACAGTTTACGATACCATTTTCTTTCTAATGATTAAATAACAGTACACCAGGACTGCATTATAAAAGGACTGCTTTCAGTATTGCAGGAAATACAGATACTGGGGTTGTTGGACACAGTCACATTTATTTTATTTCTGTAAACAATCACACACACATAAAATCTTCTAATCTGATTACTTTATTCCAAGAATACACAGTATAGTACATATTATAAACCCAATATATTTTACATTGTATATATTTTACACACAAAAAAGCTATATTCAAAAACAAACAAACAAAATAAGGTTTCATAGATTCTAAGGCTAGAAGGAACCATGGTGATCTGATCTCCTGTACAACACAGGACATAGAATTTCACCAAAATAATTCCTAGAGCATATCTTTTAGAAAAGCATCCAATCTTGATTTTGAAATTACCAGTGATACAGAATCCACCACAACCCTTGGTAAATTGTTCAAATGATTAATTACCTAATTGTTAAAAACCTATACCTTATTTGGAGTCTGAATTTGCCTAGCTTCAACTTCCAACCATTGTGTTTAATTTTTGTTGGCTAGATTCAAGAACCTTCTATTATCAAATATGAGTTCCCCACATTTGGTTCTTAGAAATTGTGGTCAAATCTCCCCTTAGCCTTCTCTTTATTAGACTGAAAAAGCTCAGTTTATTTAGTTTATCATTATTTGGCATGTTTTCTAATCGTTTAGTCATTCTCTTGGCTCTTCACTGAACTCTTTCCAATTTATCCTCATCCCTCTTGAACTGTGCATACCAGAACTGGACACAGTACTCCATCACTGCCAAATACAGAAGTAAAATAACATCTTTATTCCACTGGAGATTCCTCTGCTTATGCATCCAATGATTGCATTCACCCTTTTGACCACAGCATCGCCGTGGGAGTTCAGATTGATCTGATTGTTTACTGTGACCCACATCTTTTTTTCATAGTCTCTGCTTCCTGTGATGGAGTCCTCCATCATGTAACTATGGCCTGCACTCTTTGTTCCTAGATGTATACATTTAGTCATATTAAAACATGGTGTTTGTTTGCACCCAGTCTACTAAGTGATCGAGATTCCTCTGTATCAGTGACCTGTCTTCTTCATTATTTACCACGCCCCAAATCTTTGTCATCTGCAAACTTAATCAGTGCTAAGTTTGTTTTCTTTTAGGTCATTGATAAAAGTATTAAATAGAGTTGAGCAAAGAACCTATACCTGTGGGACCCCACGAGAATCATGCCTGCTCAATGGTGATTCCCCAAAGCCAAGTGCTCAAAATTAGGAAATGCCAGCATTACAGTGTCTGTGCCACTATAATTCAGCCCCTTTGTACACGTGCAATATGACAATCTTTAATTACATGATTGTACACTATTTTCTCCATAGGATCCAAGTGCTCATTCTGTGCACAGGATAGATCCTTCATGGGAGAGGAAACAGGGCTGTGTAGTGAAGGAAACTGTTGTCTGTAGGACCGCTGCCTTATTTGTTGCGGGAGTTAGAAGGTATGTAATGAAAACGAGGCAGGAGCTTGCAGGAAGAGAAAGGATGTTTTCATGGTGCAAGCAGTTGAATTTGCCCTGAAGAATTGGTTTCCACCCCTGCCTCTGTTAAAACATCCTGTGTGATGCTAGGCAAGTTAATTAAACCAGCCTTTTCAACACAACAGCCCAGCTTCCAGTCTGTCACCAGCCCCAGATCCCCTCCCTCCACCTATGCTAGCTTCCAGTCTCAGCCCACAGCCCACACCAAGGCTCCTCTCCCAATCTCCTCCTCCCCAGTCCAGGTCTTCTTTCCTCTGCATTCAACTTGCGTGAGGCACCTTTCTCTAATATGCTGCCGGGCACTGAGAACACATTTCCAGTGCCAGCCCCATCCTAACCTGCAGCCTTGAGCTGAAGCACGTGGGGATGTTTATATGCGTAGGAGCTTTAAGGGGTAGGAGTATGCTCAGTGCAAATGGAGTCTTCATAGATTTCAACCATGAAACTCTAACAAGGCTTTAATAGGCATGTGAACTGCAATATTTCCAGGGCTTATAACTGGACCAAATTTAGGTGGATTTTTATGGGGACAGTATTTTTATGGGGGCAGTAAAAGGCATATATCCCTGACACACAAACCACTCCCTGGCAAATTTTAAATGTCTGCTCAAAACAATTGGGATGCTAGTGCCTGCCATTCTCTGAAAAGGCTACCCTGTTTTGGCAGAAGCTTTCCATAAGTTAGCCTGACACAGACACAAGATACGGAAAATTTCAGCCCAAATCAAAATTTGGCAAATTTATAAACAACTGAAAGCAAGGAAGGCAACCTCCTAAGTGTTTCTGACAGTAGTAATAATAATTTCTGCTGTGTATCCATGCTTTTCAAATGCATATTTCCCTTTCTTGAGCTTTGTATTTAAGGGGCATTTAGATAATAGTGAAGTAGTGTTAAACATGGATTTTAGATTGAGACCCACAATAGACATATATTTAAGTCTTGGAAATGAGTGCTTCTACGTGATATAGTCTATTTAAGTAGCCATGCATATTAAAACAAGGAGAGCTCAGCCAAGATTTTCAAAAGTGACTAGTAATTTTGGATGCCCAACGTGAAACACTTCGAAGGGATCTGTTTTTTTAAAGAAAGTGTTAAAAAAATTAGCCTCTTTCAAAGTGTCTCAAATTGGGCACCCAAAATCATTAATCATCTCTGAACATCTTGATCATTTTTTATTATAGGTTAATAACAGAAATGGAATATTTTTTTCATCTTTTTGTTAATAGGTGGGTATTACATAAAAAAAATCCACCTTATGTAAAAATATAAATATCTGCACATGTAACAAAGGTGTTGTATACCTGATTGATGGATTGGGTTACACTGACCCACACACATTCTGGGGGATCCTGCTCTCACAAAATTTTCATATTGCTGTTTTCTCTGGCAGGGTTAAAGATTAGACAAATTTCTTCTGTTCTGTAAACCAAAGTGATTTTTACAGTTTAGAATTTTGGATCAGTTTGGAATGTCTTCCATATTTGTCTAGGAAAGTATGTATTTGTTTCTATTATATGGGTTTCCCTCTTTTTTATGAAGTGGCCAGTAAGAACCTGCTTTGGTTTGAGCCAAATGACAATAAGTCTCTGGCTGTAACTGGGACGTTTGCTTCATGGCTGTCATACTTAAGCAAAACTGAACTCAGCTTTATGAGGGGGCTGAGAATCATGCATACAACTTTGTCTGTATATTTAGTAATAACTATAGAGAAAGTTGGGTCCTCCTGAAATTAGGACATGTAAGCACAAAGACAAATGACCAAGGGCCTGATCCAAAACCATGGGAGTAAACGGAAAGACTCCTATTGACCTAATTGGACTTTGGATTGGGAACCTATTGGGCATCCAGCAACAATTACATATAAGAATGACTTGAAGTACAGGGGAAAAAGGAAACTCTTCTCACAAGACTTCCTGAATACTCAAGAAAAAAGTTCATAGAGCAACCCAGGAATGTATTTAATTCTCAAGTTGCTCTTAAAGGAGACAGGCTGTTTATTTCTGTCTTCTGAGGAAACTCAAGGTATAATGGGTAAAACGTCAGCAATAAATAAGAAAAATGGTAGCTGTAAATGCTAACAAAAGACATCTGTCTTTAATACTGACAATAGAAACTGGAACATTTGTAAATGCAAAAATATTGCAGACAAGAGAAGCCTTTGTGTTCCGTCATTTTTCTACTTTGTATTACTGCACATGCAAAAAGATTTGTATTATAAGAAAAAAATATTAATTTTTTTCTCAGTGTCCATAAAGGGTGAAACCCTGGCTTCTCTATAGTCAATTACTAAGCTCCCATTGATTTCAGTGAGGGTTTGAGTTCACCATAATATCCTCTGACCACTGGATGTTAATGGTAAAGTGAAATAGATTCACATAGTACAAAATAAAAACACCAGGGATGCTATAATTAATTATTTTTCATATTTAATTCCATTTAAAACATCAAATTTTATAGTTTACTTGAAGCTGCCCCAAAGTCCCTTCTCTGCAGCTCTGGTGTGTCATAGAACTCATGGGATTTGGCCACACAATTTAGGTCCAGCTTGCTGCAGACCACAGGGGCCTTGAAACTAAAGCATAAGTAGTCCATCCATGTACCATGTTGAAAAATCTTCCTTCATTTCACTACCCACCAGCGTTAGCAACAGTGAGATCATTCTTGTGTACAGGGTCCACTTGTCCAGGTTCCACATGCCATCTAACCCTATTGAGAATGTGTCTTGGTGACTGTGACATACTCAGGGTACAATCCAGACTGATGAGTAGCTGTGTCACCCCTGCACTGTAACCTGGTGTGCCCTTTACGCTGCTTTGCTGCTGCAGCTTCCGTCTGGTATGCTCACAAACAGCTTTCAGCTTGCAAGTCTGTGTGTGTGCTGCAGCCAACCTTTGTTATATTGCAGAGTGACCCCAACACACCCTTGGTCCTAGATTTCCCACTCCAGAAATGTATGTCCTGTACTGCCCCAGCTGTCTCCTGAACAATACAAATTTATATAAAGTCCATATTTCTTTAATGGAAATAATATGCACATTTTGTTGCCCCAAATGGAGTTTCCCCAGACACTTCAATTTAAACACACAGGGTTAGATAAAATGATAAAACAAGTTCATTAACTACAACAGGAGAGATTTTTAAGTGAGTACAAGTAATGAGGACTAAAACTCAGAAATGGTTACCAGAAAAATAAAAACAAAACACAACTAATTCCTACCTTCACAAACTGTATTAAATTCAAAGCAAAGTTTTTCTCACCACACGCACTCAACAGTCTCTTAGGCTAGTTCTCTTACCAGTCTCTTAAACTCCTTCTGTTTAATGGTTGCTTCCTTGTCCCTTCTTGTGCAGTGAATCAATGGGCAGAGGAAGAGAGAGGGAGTGCCTGGGGGTGTCTGCCCATTCTTTTTATAGTCCTGTCACCCCTTTGAGAGGCATTTGCCTTGCTCCCAGCCATGGCAGACTGACTATCTGAAAGGGAAGTCCATGCTGTTTCTTTGCTAATGTGTAGATTTTTTTGCCTCTACCCCTTTCCTGCCAAAGATTGGCCACTTAGCAGGCAATGGCCCATCAGCCTTGTTTACATTTGGCTGAAACATGAGCTTGGCCTTTGTCTCAGAGGAACACTCCCCAGGTTTGACCACTCCCCAGGCTTCTTTGGAAAATATACTTTTAGTCATGATCTCGACTTATCTTTATAACTGCACAAATAATGCTACCACATGCATTTTCCCATAATATTATTGATCAGCAAGTTATGAGTTTTTAACTCACATGGCATACTTAGTACAAATTTTATTACAATACTGTATAGGGTCTGGACATGGGTACATTCTGTCACAGTGACCGTAGGTTTACACATGAGAATCGACCTTTTCTTCTGCTGGTGTAGCTGTAGGGGTAGGAAAATTGGCAATGATAAAACCAATAGGGCAAATGATCTTAAAGTCATGAACATCCATGTGTACACAAAGTAAATACACCAAAATATGGAAACATGCTCAACATACAAGAAAGAAATAATCTGAGATTAAATTAGTATACCTTCCCCTCCCCCTGGGTGTGGCCAGAGTACTAGCTACTCAAGTGAGCAAAGTAAATTGCCAAGAGCAGATAACTGTAAATCACTTCATACACTTGCATGTATCACAGCTAAGGAGAGACAGAAAAGTTTATTAAAGCAAGCAGACAAGAAGTATGAAACTGAGAAACACACACTAACCATTGTCACCTGAAGGCATCCCAGTTAATCAAGATTACTGGTCACCATTAAGCAGTAGCTGTTGCCATGAAAAATAAGAAGTTCCAAATTTAAGTATATTTCCTAATTAAGTGGGTTCTGCTGAAATAGAACCTTCTGGTGTAGTATATCCTGAACCTTATAGAAGACAGTGTGGCTTTCTGTTGGAACATTTGATGTATTCTATATATACGATGCTATATAAAGTTAGAGAAAATGTTTTCAATGTCAGCAGAAGAAGAGCAAAGTTACTCAAACTGAAGGCAAAATAATTTCTACACATATGGAAAGGAAGCAGTATGTATCTGGCTTTTACTGCCAGCCATTTGTTTCTCTCTTCAAATACACATCTGCACCAAACAAATCATAGAGAGAGACAGTGCTGACTTTTTACTCTTTACAAGTGAATCATGTTTTTAAACAGATGAAAGAATTATACTAGAATCTTTTCTTCCCCTCTTATAGTCATTAGGGCAAAGTTCCTGGCTCAAGTTTAGTAAATTTTCAGTTGTTGTCATTGGCAGATGGGCTGTGTTTGAGGATCAATGCTTGAGAGCAGAGGTCGCATGTGAATTTGTTATGCTTCCTGGTTAACTCAACAAAATAAATGAATCTGATGAAATTCTCATGAAGTGTTTATTTTTTAGTGTTTTTTTCATATACAATAAATTGTAATTTATGAGGCATAATTGAAGAAAATTCTGGAGGAAGTTGTGTATAAGATTAGGGGATTATTAAATCAACTTTATTGTGTTTTCAAAACTTAAAAATGCTTTATAGCTGTAATAAATTGTTTGAGAATGCAATCAACCCATAAATTTTAATAATTTAATAAGCATTCTGCTATAAGGTTGGGCACATTGCCAAATCCCAGAGCTGTTTGTGCATAGGTTATAGTCATAGTAATGCACTGCTCTTAGTTTACCTGGCTAATGCAAGAATGATCTGTTCCGATGCATAATGTGTAGAGATTGGTCATTAATTTTAATGAACTGCAACTAGGAACTCAGAAGTCAGGAGTGTATCTCAAGCCTTCTCCTCCTTCCCCATCTGTTGCAGGCTGTTAAATGTATGCAGGGAGTGCTGTTTATTGCCTCTCTTTTAACATGCAGACTTTTTAGGCTATTTGCAAAGTGACCACTGATTCAGTTGAGGGACAGCAGAGTGTAGTTTTTTGTCCTCTTCCTACTTGGCCAGAAGTGCACAAATAAAGGAAATATAGATTTTTCTTTCAAAACTCAGGAAATGAGTTGTGTGCTTCAAGAATAATATAAGGTAGGGAGAAGGGGAACAGTAATTGTAGTAATAGTTTCAGATGTATTCTTTAATATGCTTCTGACTAATATGTTTTGGTGCGAGGGATGTGTGTTAATATGATCAAGCATAGCATCATTTTAATTTCTTATACCATCTCTCTTGGTATGCCATTATAGCAGTGCAGACTTAATGAGTTGTTAGGTCTTTTCTGCCCCAGACTATTACCTTATGAAATAATATTGTGTACGGTTCTATATGTATCTATCTCTAAAACAGCATTTTTGAGTTATTTTCACTTGCTATATCTGTTATATGCAGCATGGTGCTTAGATAAAATAAATCAGCTGCCTGAAAATCTGCATGAACGTTAATTAATTTTAATTAAAACATATTTTCCTTTAATTCTCTTGTATCACACAGCAAATAAAAACAAGATACATGAGAGTTAGTGTACAGATCTACTCTTCAGTGGAGTTACTATGGATTCACCGTGGTTTAACTGAGAGAAGAATTGGACATTGTTTTCAGACTACATGCACTCTGTTAAAAACCATCATGCTTATCTTTCATGATGGTTCGTCAATAATGTTTATACAAGAAGCAAAGAAGGAACACACTTTCCCTCTGATTGTACTGATCTCTGGTGAAGGTGTCCTCAATTACTAATGGGATTGAAAAAATGTATCAGTTGATTGTTTCCACCTCAAAAGTAATTTCATTTTGAGACAATTATATATATATTTTCTTCGACTACATTTTGACTTAATGAAGAGCTTAATAAAAATCAGCATTCGTAGCTCCTGTGTAGTCAGATAAATTAGTTAATGCACAAAGTGAGCTCTTATGTATTATTCAAAAGATTAGTTTCAATATTTGCATAATGTACTACAAATGACCTACTGTTTCAAGCAGTAGAAGCTCAGTTAAATGTGGGTTGAAAGCTGAAATGACGTCAATAAAATAATGACTCTTGGCTTGGCATATCTCATTCATGGTCAGGAGTGATAGACCCCCTGTCTACTCTACAGTAGTGAGAGAACAGTTGAAAGGCATTGAAGGTGGGCCAAAGGAGAAAACCCTCCCCCGCAAAAATGGCCCTAATAAAGAAGAGAATGCTCAATACGTTTGGATAGTGGGGTTATCTCGCTTAATCCTAAATTCATTGAACTGAAAGGAAGTCTTTCCACTTACTTTCATAATGAACATCAGGTTGACACCACTGGTATAAAAGCATGTATTTCTAGTCCAGATACATCATAAGAGATCACATCTTACCAATGCTACTGATATCTAGAACAGAGAATCTTTAGTCTGAATCTTAGGTCAGTGTAATTTTAGTAATTTCCTTCTTTCTCACAAACTTGTGAGCAGTTATTTGGCAGGTTCATTTTATTGAACCAACAACAGTTATCTGAAGCCTGCACATTTATAACTCCTAATATGAGCTCTTTAAAATGTGAGGGTTGGAAAGAAACTGGATTTGAATCACTAGGTTTTAAACCATGCTGACAGTCTTAGTTTCTGGTAGGATACATATGGAAAGGAATCCTCTTATTTGTTCCAAGCTGTGTGTAGCCAGGACATCATGGAAGTCATATATTGTATATAGTCATAGTCACAATATTTTGGTCCAAGATGGCAAACAGCTAACAAGAAAACTGATCTTATAAGGTTTCCACTATTTTAGATGTCTTAACCAGATCAGTGTTGACTCAAAGTTGACTCAAACTGCTGTTTGATGGTGTCAGAGATCCTAGAAAAACCTAGGACTGCCTGGGTGTTTCAAATCTCTGGAGCCTCAGCAGACTGCAGCACTGGTTCTTCCTTTGGACTCTGTCCTATTTCCTGAGTACTGAGTCTCGGTCCTACCCCCTTATTTCAGAAATGGAATTACGCAGCCCATATGCCCTAGTCCCCCAGGAGCAGCCCTGATCCCCAAGATACTTCAGTGATTTAAAGACCCCTCACCCAGAACTCCACCCAAAGATATAGAAGTCCTGATTACACTTTAACTCTCTCAGGGTCATACAGTAGTTGTGAAATATGCACATGAGTGCACTCACACACGCACATACTTTGCATAGAGTCTTAACACATTTATGCTATTTTACTTAATCATTCAAAGCACAGTAGTGTACATACCATATGAAACAATAAACATCTTAAACTACACTATTCCTCACTAGCTCTGTCTTGTTGAGAGTCCTGGGGGACCGTTTGGGCCCAGGAAGGCATCCAGGGAGTCCTCTGCCTCATTAGGCATTACAAGCTGGGGTTCTTCTTCTTCATGGACTAGAGAAAAAGGCCCCCAAGCAGAACAGCTTCTGACCTTTTTAAAACCTTCAATCCCTGTGTCAGGAGACATCCTTGCCAGCTTCTCCACATGAGCACAAACCCTGCCAGGAGACTTCATTGCCAAGGTGACTTCCCTCTGGTTAAACCTGTTTTTCTGGGCAAGGACCAGTCTTTTGTTTACAGTGAATAGATTTCCTATGATTGGGTTCATAGAATGAGCTACCTTGAGAACGTATGGCATCCCCAAGAAACTGATCAGCTGATAAGAAACTGATAGAATGCTATCACCAGATTTGTTTAACTTGGTGTTGGAAGCAGTAATGATTACAGCACTGAGAGAGAAAATGAGAGGTGCCATATTATGTGGGAAGACAACGAATAACCTTAGATTTGCAGATGATATTGACCTCATAACATTGACCAAAAAAAGCAGAAAATTTGGACTGAAGATCAGCACAGAAAAGACCAGAACTATGGCAACTGGAAGACGAAAGGAAGAAATAGAACAAGCGAAAAATATGTATACCTTGGAGATCTACTATCAAAAAATGAGAATTGTGAAGATGACACACAAAATTTGTACTAGCCACTACTACATTTGGAAAATGCTTCAAGATCTGGAAGGCTAAAGAGATTTAAATAAAAATGAAAACCGGCTTATGAGACAATTGTTGTACTGATACTGCTTTATGAGTTAGAATGTTGGATTATAAGAAAAGCCATTGAATGCAAGATATTGATTGCAGAAATTAACTGGCTGAAGGGATACTGAGAGTATGAATACTGCAGAAAATAAAAAATAAAGAGAGAAGAAAAAAGCTAGGGCAAGAAATAATGCTGTTACAGAAATTCAAGCAAGACTACTGCAATAGTTTGGACATGTCAAGAATGGACCCAGAAAGGATACCACATGTGGTTATGTATCCTAGCCCTGGTCTACACTACAGAGTTAGGTTGCTGTAAAACTGCATATGTTGACCTAACCCTGTAATTGTCTACACTAAAATGTAGCTCCCACCAGTGTAACTTGCCCACAACTCTGACTTGATAACTCCACCTCCACCAAAGGCTTAGGTCGATGTAGTTAGATTGATGCAGTGACAGTGTCAACTGTTGCTGGCTTTCAGAAGCCTTCTCTTGATGCCCCCCACACTAACAGTTAAATTGGTACAAACGCTTCTGGCAACACAAGAAGCGTAGTGCGGACATGCAAAAGCAATTTAGTTTCTGTGGTGGCTGTAAGTCGACGTTACTTAGGTCGACTTAATTTTGTAATGTAGACTTGTCCTTGGAGTACTTGGAACAAGAAATAGATAAAAACCCAAGAAGTGGTGGAGAGATACAGTGAAGAACAAAAAGGTTTAAAGAAGAATGAAGCCATGAAGCTAGTACGAGACAGTAAGTGATGGAATGATTTTATTTGGCTTCATCATCATGGTTGAGCTGATAGATGGGAATAAAAGAAAGGAAAGCATAAGAACAATCACACTGGGTCAGACCACTAGTCCATCCAGCCCAGTCTCCTGACCTAAGTAGGGCAATACCGGCTGTCCCAAAGAGAATGAACAGAACAGGCAGGCATCAAATGATCCATCCAGTTGCCCATTCTCAGCTTCTAGCAAACACCAATCCCTGCCCATCTGGCAAACAGATGGACCTATTCTCCATGAATTTATCTAGTTCTTTTTTCAATGCTGTTATAGTCCTGGACTTCACAACATCCTCTCGGAGGGAGTTCCACAAGTGACTGTGCGTTGTGTGAAGAAATCCTTTTTTTAAAGTTCATTTTAAACCTGCTGCCTATTAATTTCATGTTATGAAGAGTAAATAACACTTCCTTATTTACTTTCTCCACACAAGTCATGATTTTACGGACCTCTATCGTATCCCTCCTTAGTCATCTCTTTTCCAAGCTGAAAAGTCCAAGTTTTCCTATTCTTTCTTCATATGGAAGCTATTCCATACCCCTCATCATTTTTGTTGCCCTTTTCTGTACTTATTCCATTTAGGATATATCTTTTTTGAGATGCGGGTGACCAGATCTGCATGCAGTATTCAAGATGTGGGCATACCATGGATTTATAGAGGCAATATGTTATTTTCTGTCCTATTATCTATATCTTTCCTAATGATTCCTAACATTTGGTTAGCTTTTTTGATTGCTGCTGCACATTGAGTTGATATTTTTAGAGAACTATCCATAATGACTCCAAGATCTTTCTTGAGTGGTAACAACTAATTTAGACCGCATCATTATATAAATATAGTTGGGATTATGTTTTATGATGAAATGTGCATTATCTTGCATTTATCAAGACTGAATTTCATCAACCTTTTTGTTGTCCAGTCACCCAGTTTTATAAGATCTCTTTGTATATCTTCACAGTCTTCTTTGGACTTAAATATCTTGAGTAATTTTGTATCATCTGCAAATTTTGCCACCTCACTGTTTATCCCCTTTTCCAGATCATTTATGAATACGTTGAACAGTTCTGGTTCCAGTACAGACCTCTAGGGGGGCACCACTATTTACTTCTCTTCATACTGAAAACTGACCATTTATTCCTACCCTTTGTTTCCTATCTTTTAACCACTTATTGATCCAGGAGAAGACCTTCCCTCTTATCCCATGACAGCTTACTTTGCATAAGAGCCTTTGGTTTTGGATCTTGTCAAAGGCTTTCTGAATATCTAAATACACTATATCCACTGGATCACCCTTGTCCACATGCTTGTTGACCCCTCACAAAGAATTCTAGTAGATTGGTGAGGCACAATTTCCCTTGACAAAAATCATGTTGACCTTTCCGTAACAAAAGACCCCTCTGTTGTTACTCTTTTGTCACAGTCTTTGGAGGCATGAAGGTAAACAGATCACAGTGATGGCAAAAGACTGCACATTCAAAATGGAGTTTACAGCCTGACACACACACACAATGCTCATAATCTCACACAGAATTCATAAATTGTACAGACATATTCCCAAATTGCCACAGTGTTCACTGTGTTGAATGAGTTTGGTGGTTTTTACTGGGGTTTCTAGGGGCAAGTGTATAATAGCACTAACAGACATGCTTCCTGGAATTCTCTCAGCGTAGGGGCAAAGGATTAAATTGATTTTTGAGATTTTAGACTTGTAACTCCAGATTGAGGTTGAGGCACTTAGACATGGAGGATAAAGGAAATTTGCACTGGCACAGCCCATATAATGTTTTCTGCAGATGATTTCAGTATTTCATTTCCTAGGTCTATAAATCGGGCAGCTCTCTTTGCTAGCATAATAGTAGGGCTGTGGTTTTTAACTTTCTGCAACTTGGTTTTCTGTAGAGATCTTAATATCTATTGTAGTATGATAGCAGAAACATATCTAGGTATTTTGTATTTCTTATACGTATGCTTCTACATGAAGTCTTCGTGGGATATCTTTTTATCATTCTTAAGATGAAAATCGTCTAAAATTAGGGAGAAAAAAAATCTGTTTATCCCAATACTGCTGTTGCTACTACCTCTGTTTTTTCTTTCTTCTTATTACAGGTAGGCCTTTATCAAAGCCCTGGACACAAAAATATTTTTATATTTTAGGAGCAGAGAGGATTCAAAATCCAAATAAAAAACATGTGGCTTGCGCTTCTCTAATCATAATGGTGGAAAAATACCAAAACTGTTAGCTACTTCCTTCCTCCTTTCCTTTAGTACACCACTGGAAGTTGTGGAAACCCAAATAGTGTTGCCAACTTTTGCAATTTCATCAAGTTTCCTAATTGATGCTGTACTTGAAGCCCCAGTTACTTACACACACACACACACACATACACACACACACACACACACACACACACACCCATAGTGAGTAAGTTTTTTAGATACGCTTGAGAACATGACCTGAATGCACTTTAAGGGCTCAAGAGCATGAAGGCAAAGGGGGAAAAGAAACCTGAACCCCCAAATGAACTCAAAATATCACGATTTTTAAGCTGGTCTCATTTTGGTGGGCCTCAGTCTGTCCACAGAGAAGTGGTGGACCTCTAACACCAGTAGTGATCCATGTCACTACTCTCTGAAGAAGAGGGAGGCAGGGGCACCATGTGGGTGTTTTTCTTGGCTCCAGTTTGCTTTCATTTCACTCTGATGTGTGTGGATGAATGGGACTGAATGATCTAGTATGTATTTCTAGATCTAATCTGTAATTTCTCTTCTGTTATGGTTCTTTATAGCATTGGTCAGCCTCCGATTTCTGTCTAAATAAAAGTCTATTATCAGCATCAGGAATGAGGACTAAGAATTCCTTTCATTACAAACTACGCAAGCTTTTCCATTTCCTGATGAAGTAACATTTACTAACTGGGCTGCTGATCTGGGGGAGTTCTGCCTTTCTTCTACCCCTCCACTAGAAACACTACCTGCTTAAATGGGTAGTTAAGAACTATATTAGTGTAAGAAATAATAAATTCAAATCATATCATTTCAATTTCTTGGAAAAAATATGAGTTTTAACAAAGCAGGGCATTAAATTATGGTTGAATAGGTTTGCTATTAGCCAGGGATGCCTCTGTTTTCAAGTCAGTACTATTTTATCAATACAGAAATTCATAATATTTCACTAGTATGCAGTGTTTGCAGCTATTCTTGTGACAGCCAGTACTCTGTCTTAATTAGTACTATTATTTCTAGTTCACCTAAAGTAGCTGAAGGGTTCTCCTGGGATCTATTCTTGGTTACAATTTTGTTTCATATTATTATTAATGATAATAAATTTTTACTTGCTTGGATTATCATCTGTACACCAATGATTCCATTATTTAAACAAATAATTATTACACATTACAATGCCATTTACTGCATGACAATAACAAATCATAGTTATGGCTTATTCAAAGCAAATTAGTTCTAAAACACTAATAAAATTAATTGCAAGATGTTTGATTGGAAACCTGAGCTAGTTAAAATAAGAGCGCTTTATCATGGTCTTTGATAATGCATTACTTACTAGAATAAAGCTACCAACATTAAATATCTTGGTGCTTGTTAGCAAACAAAGAATAATTGAAACTTGGTTGCTATGAGACGTTATTTCTCACTGTTGACAATTATGATGTTCTTTGATTGCTGCTGCTATTGTTCATTACACAAACTGAATGTTTTTATATAACACTGCGAATACATGCTTTGATTTCCAATAGTTGTGTGTGATACTACCATGGTTTACTTAAAGAACCTTCATTCATAACCTCTTAGAAAATCATCGGGTTAGTATTTTTGGTTGTATTTTTTGGAATGCCTTGTGAAATGTAAATTGAAGCTCTAATTGCGTTCCAAGGTTATAGATTCTGATATTTTTGCATATTCTGAAGAAGGAAAAAGTTTGTAACAACTCTGTGTTTGACTTTGTAACTTCTTAGCAATGTCAGTCAAATTTTTCGTAAGTGAAGGGTGGTTTTTGAGTGCTCAACTTCGGTTTTCTGTAAGGGGCCTGGTTTTTAAAGGTTAAATGCTCAGCACTCTCTGAAAAATCAGTCATTAGTCACTTTTGAAAATCATAGCCGCCACATGCTATGTTACTGTCATAGGTATGCATTGGCAAATAGAGATGGCCAAAATTATATGCCTAGTATTATAAAAAAAGCCATCAAGCACTTTATATAGTTGTTCAAATGTGTAAAAAATTATATAGTGAACAATTAAGGGATGAAAAATGTGAAAACCCAGCATATAAACTGGACTATTATTTTAGCAGCTGTCTTGGCAGCTACTAGATTACAGCCAAAATTCTTCCTTCCTAGGGGAAACTATTTTAAAAATTGGAAGAGGAAAACATTTCTCCAAAAAATTGTGGTCAAATTTTGCGTAACATTCAAATTATATTCTCCACCTCGGAGAAGGGATTAGCAAAAGGGACATCAAATAAGACCTAACTACATAATTTAAAGGGTCTGTCGGGAATCTTCATTCCCAATTCCTGATATTTTAAAGAGACCCACATGGTGTATCCTGCCCTATGGGCTGTACTAGCCCCCCTTTTCTCTGGCAGAATGCCTGGTTGAATGGCAGTCCTGCAATTGGTTTCTCCAAAGGGGCAAGCATTACTTGTCCTATTGAGAGAAAAGAAGAAGAAAGGAAGGAAATAAATGCTCCAACAAGTTGTAAATTGCCATGTAAATCAATGCAATGTAAATTGTGATTGTTTTTGATAGGAATGTTTTCTATGGCATTATTGTGGAGAGAGATCAGCAACTACACAGGGAGGGATTCGATATAATTTTGGTTAGACTATAAATCTTTCAGGGCAGGGACATTTTTTCTGGGTGTTTGCACAGCACCCGGCACAATGGGGTCATGATCCTGATTGGAGCCCTAGGGCACTATCGCAACATAAATATCTAATAATAATACATTAGTTTTCAAGATAAAAATAATAATCAAAATAGTTTTCATTCCCCTTCATTGCATGTGCCATGGCAGATTCTGACTGTAGATTCATTGTTTCCAGTATCTAAGGAATTTAACTTAGATTTTCACTTGACTAAGGAATAGACTGGCAAGTTGTGAAAGTAAACCCGAGCCTTCTAAGCATTACAAAATTCCCACTGTGCGTAGTTTTGGGATGGATTCCTTTATATTTGTTCCTGTTTTCAATATCTTTCTTCATACCAGCTTCTTAAGATGCCTAGCTGGGTCTTTTCATCCAGCCATGAAGAGAGACGGATACCCTTTGCTTCAAGAAGAGGTCTCCAGCTAATATGTAGAGTACTGTGAGAGGAATATTATAAATGTGTAACTGGTCCTGGAAAAGAAGCACATGCTTTGCCTTTTCAATATAATATATCCATTGGCAACAACAAAAACATACATAGCTGGCAATATATTATGCTGCTTCTGCATTCAGTTTTTCAAACCACAAAATCTTTTATTTCTGTGCTTCATTTGCTGTAGCATGCTTTTGCGTCTCTCCATATTGACCACATATTGATTTGCTTACAGTATAGGTACTGTGGCGAAGAATGACTAATTCTTTGTTTCCTATCCATAATTTGTGCTTATAATTTCTCGCTCGCTTTTCTTGTTTTAGTGTGGTGGAGATGGCAACAATTTTGTAAGTAAATTGCAGGAATTTGGGATGCAGCTACTTTTGAATGTTATTGGAAAAAAAGGCATATTGAGTGTTAGTCAGATTCCTAGTGAAACATTTTAAGAGAGGCATGATAACGGACTCTTGTCACTAGCAGGTGCAGGAGCCCAACTTAATTCAGCTAGCAGGATAAAACTTTAATAGGGTCAGGTGCCTTTTATGTGAGCTGAATCAGTTTGCTATATATTTAAAAGAAACTTCTCTGATGGAATCAAGTTATATTGGCATTCTCATAAGAAATTTTGTTTCTCACAAGGATTCCAGCCCAATTCTTTATGCACCATGCGACTGTGTACCATCCAAGAATTGAGTTGCAAATGCTGTAAACTGTCATCTGGAGGGAATTACCAAGTGTGTGAAATCATACTACGAGACCTATAGGGACTTCATTCTTACAAGTAAAAAGATGGAATGCATAAAATCCAGTAGCACAGAAACATTGAGAACATTATCTATGTATGGAGAGTAGATTCTGGTCAGGGTTGGTGACTTCATGACAACTGTTTCAATGCTTTTTATTCAAATAAAAAAAATTGTCAGTTCAGCATTCTGGAAATATCAAACGGGTCTGTGACCACACTAGAGAAGTAACAATGCCAGTAAGGAAAGATTTAGATTGAATTCTATTCTATATAGGTTCTTATACCAAACTCATTACCATAGTATTTGAGCTATTTCCATTAAATCCATTAAGTGATGTGACTAACATCTGTCACATGTGCTTTGTTTGGTGTCTCATCCTCTCCCTAGAAGAAGAATTGTGTGCTGTGTAATGTTTTCTTTTTGGTATTTTATTAATATAGATGGGTCTGTGTGTATCCATTGCAAGAGGCAAGGTAAAAGGAAAGATGTCTTGCACCCAGAGAGGTTTGGTGTTCTTTAGGTTGCCATACCACCAATACAGCTCCAGACGTGTGGGGAGCACAAATGTAGACTGGTCACAGGCATATTTACCATTCTGTTACCTAGACTTAGGCTTCCTTGCACTCTCCCTGTTGGTACCAGTGGAAGTGCAAGTGTGAGAAATTTTAAACTGAGACATACCTTCAGTGTTCAATTGTTAAATTCATAGAGCTGGGCCTATTGTTCTCTTGAAGGGGCTCTGGAGGGAGTCACTTTTTGCAGCATAATTTCCATTGCTGTTTGATCCAGGACTTTGCTGAAGCAATGTCTGGATGCCAATTTGATTACACTGTGTGATCGCACATAAAAGAGAGACCACAAAAGGTGGTCATCACCAATCTCATGTTTAACTTTATATTTCTGAATAGTCCATTGACTTCAATGGAACTACTTAGCTGTATTAAGTTAATCACATTTTCTTAAAAACTTCAGTGCAAAAGGACAGAACTGGCTGACAACATTGTTCTCCAAAATCCATTTCTCAGGGCTTGTCTCAAGGACCTAGCACAAGGCTACAGTCATTGCAATCACTATGCAGTGACTAAAGTCTGGGAAGACAACTACTAATCATTTATTGTACTGGCCCATATCACATCTCTGTAATTCTACAAGCTAATGGAGAGAATTTTACTGGCAAGGATTATGTTGTAAAAGCAATGCTACCAAATGAGAAAGTAGGTTTCCAACTGTCAGTAGCTGCAGCAATCAAGTATTAGTTTTAATAACACATACTGAAGTGAGAGTTCATCAAAAACTCAAGATTTTCAGACTTTTCTGCTGCCTGTAACACCATGCAGAGGAGGGCCTTCTCATGAAAGCCAGCAAAACTATCCCATGCAGTGCAACTATAAAATTCTTCAAAGAAGGTTTGACCAATGATAGGATTTGCATACTTCTTGGCGACAAGTCAGCAGGCCACACACTTTCAATGATGGCCCCCAGAGGAATCACTCCTAGCACTGATCCTGTTTATAATTACACCAGAGACCTTTCTCCAACATCATCATGGAAATTTGTCTATGCTGATGACATTGCTCTGACTACATAGGCACAAGATTTACTTACCATAGGACAAAAACTAACAAACCTTAAAACCATGAAAGAATATTTCTTACAAAGGAGGCTAAAATCAAACCCCACTGAGACTATTATATCAGCATTTTATCTAAACAATCAACCAGCTAAGGCAGAATTGCATGGACTTCTGTGGCCAGCAGATAAGATATTATTTCCCTGTGAAATACCTTGATGTGACAATAGACTGAAACCTCATATACCACCAGCACTAGAAAGATATCCAGGACAAAATAAAGGTGTGTTCCAGAACTGACAGGAACAACTTGGGGAGCCGATGAAAAATTCTACAGACCACTTCACTGGCCGTTGCCTACACTACTGCAGAATATTACTCATCATTCTGGATATGTAGCTCCCACACATCGCTTGTTGGCTTTCAACGTATAATGCAGAACTGTACAGGGACAGTAAAACCAGTGCTGCAACTGCGGCTTCTCATACTGGCATATAAGTATCCATTCAAAATTTGTTGCAATATGAAAATCCATTGGGAGTTATATTTGAGTGAACAAAAATCTTCCAATATAGGAAGACCCAAACAATATACTGAGATTTCTGACTCAAATCCAAAAAATACTTTTCGCTTCTAGTTCAAGGGCACAAAGACTCAGGATTCTCCCCCAAAGATCAATGGTGAGCAAGGTGGAAGGACATGAATGTGCCAGACAAACACCTCATCAAGGATACAACCAAGGAACCGCATGGCTTTTCACTTCTATGGAAAATATGGTCCACTTTGAACAATATATGCCAATCAGATGGCAGATGTGCCATCCATAAATGATGTGCCTCCATAGATGAGGGCTGAGACACAATCTTATTTGTGACAGCAGAAATAGACTTCAAACTATGGAACGCCTTGTCAACCAATGTCCCAAACCATGATATCTTGGTAGTATCGCTGCTGTCCATTCCACATTACAACTGGATTGCCAACCTAGACTCGGACATCTAGCATTGCTCTTTTTAAGCCATGCCAAAGAAGTAGTTATCTATGTTTGTGGGAATCACAGCCTTAGTTTGGCCATCTGGGGCCTGATTCCATTATAACCAAACCCAAACATACAAATATCATGAATCAAGCCTAAAAATACCAGGAGATTGTCTTAAAAAATTTATTATTTTTTTAAATATTGGGTTCTTTTTATGTGCCACCGCCTCCTCCTCCACCCTATTTTTGAGCACTCAGGTTACTTGATTCCAGGAGATGTGGTTTTAAGGAGAGGAAAAAACCCATGACACTTGTGATAAAAATCACAGGAGTTGGCAACCCTTTTGCATGGCCATTTACATCCATTTTGCACAAGGTATAAAACATTTACCATTGTGATCCAATAGCATGGTACACCTGCTTTGCTCTCACTATGCACAGGTGTAAATGTCTGTAACAGGTGCAAAGCACAGGAGTATCAGGCTCTTTGTCTCATTTTTCATAACTCTTAGACAGCTCATTTCCTTAAGGCAAAATATTTGATGCGCATATACAGTAAAATATACTGAAGCAATACGAGGTTTTGTACTGTTCTGTTAAAATCCATGCCCTGAGTCAACTTCAAACCTAAAATTTAGCATAAAATCTAATTCAGATGTGAACACAACCTTCTGGGTCATTTCTGGATACATATAGTTCCACCTCGTCTAACCATAAAATTAATTTAAGATTAACAGTTTGCTCAATGGTCAAAACGTTTCATTAGATTTTTTTCATGATAGAAGTTTAAACTGCATTGTATATGAGCCTTTGGCTATTTTTGTAAATGTAAGATAATTATATGGCTATTTCTCTTTATAAATTAATTTACTTTGTGCCAGACTCTCCTGTACCTTGAATAATACCTTACTGTGAAAATCCCCATTAAAATCACACAGTAAGGCTCCAGTCCTTGCAAATACTTACTCATGTCTTTAACTTTAAAATTAAACCATGTACCTTTTTAGATGACGATCCTGTAGGTACTACTTATTATGAATAAAGATGGCAGAATATGGCCTTCTATTTACAGATTACATTATATATTATTTTACGGAAAAAAACCTTACTTAACCAGCATAAATTGGTTACCTAACCAGTACAAATTATTAATGGATATTAAAATCAAAAGCTTCCACTCCCTCCAAGAAGGATTTCTGTGGAACCATAGAACATAATATATGGCCATCTACGGTGTTTTTAGAGTTCTATAGTTTCTACCTCAATATAAATGCTTGTTTGGATGCTGCTTTTTTTTTTTTTTATTAATATAGCTGCAGTTTACCATTTAAATAGCATGATTTTCTATAAGAATGTGAATTGAATTTTCCTCCCCTCCCATGTCCTAATTTATATTCACTAAAACTCCTTTTTTGTCAAATTTTTTTATTCAAAATTATTTTCTTAGGATCCCTGATTTATTGTTTCTCTTTTAAATAAATCTGCAACAAGATCGTTGATTGTGGAAAGGCAGGCCATGCAGCTTGCTGTTTACATTATTTTAATCCAACAAAATGGCATTACATTTGAGTGAATGTGTGACTTAAATCAGGAAGTCAGTCATTATATTTTTCTGTTTTAAAAAATATGTTAAATTGCCTTATTGTAGTCTATCAATTGATATTGTGAAAGTTTTATTAGCTGGAGGCTTTTTCCTTTAGTGAATAAATGCCTCAAGACTAAGGGGTCAAGGACAAAGACCTCCTGCAGCTGTCAATATCCAGGCAATTGATCTTCTCATTTTATTTAATCTCACCAGCCACTTCTCTTCCTCCTCCCTTCCCCGCAGTCTACTTAGAGAAACTAAATGTCCCCACTGCCAGCAGTGCTTAGTGTAAGTGTAATATTACATGAATCAAAGACCCTTTAGGCCATAATATAGACTTGTAATTTATTACTAAAGAACAGAGGCTTTTTTGAAATTTCCTTTAGTTCAAGGAGATCACTGTGAATTAACTAGGCAAGAGGGCAGCAGGTGCTCTCATTAAATCTACAGTCACTGGCACCAAATAGGAAAGTCTTTAAAAAAAAAATTGCAGCTGTACAGACTCATGTAATACCAACCATCCACTGACATACAAGATGCAGTGGTGTAGCAACACAGTCTTTAGATCACTGCAGTTGAGCCATGTTGGACATTCACACAAAATGTCTAATACACATATAACTGGGTCAGTTCTTGAAATGCTGTCTTTATGCTTAGATTCCCATTCCCTAAGCAGTGTGAGAAACATATCACCTACCTGTAGAGATGGGCTCTGTCAAAATCCCTAAATACAAGTGATCTTGAATTTCAGGAAAGTTCAAAATAAGAGCTAAACTCTGTGGCTTAGGCACATCTGTGAGAGTGTGAAGTCACAAACTCAACAAATCTCTCTTCACCTTGTCTGCAGGATCCAATTTATTTTTTTCAATCAAATAATGTTTTGTCTATAACCCTATCCCTTTATAGTGGTTAAATGTCAATTTCTTAAAATCCAAAATTGTGTTTTTGTGAAAGGAAAAGAAATCCTGTTAAATTCCTTTGTCTTCTATTTCAGTAATTCTTATTATTCCTTTCTGATGAGTTTATTAAGAAAAAAATATGGAAATGTTTGTTTTGCGTTCTGAATTTCTGAATACCACTTGCAAAAACATTTACAAAGTAAACTCTTGGGGCTTGAGCCAAAGCTCATTGAAGTCAAGACTCCCGTTGTCTTCAGTGGACTTTAGATCTGGCCATTAAAACCTAGTTTGAGCTTCAGATGTTCATGTTTTGTTTCTATTAATTTCCGTGCATATGTGTGTCCAAAGACAGACTATGACCCAGAATATTATTCTTTGGTATCCGAGTGGAATAAAGTCACGTAAATTAGTGATTGCATACCTATTAAAAAGGTATCATTTTTCTTTCCTTTAAATGAAGATTAAGAAATGGAGAGAGTGAGCAATATATGTTATATGTATGTTTATATTAATATAAAATGCCAATTGAGAAGATTGTGATACTTGTATTCTCTGTTTCCTTTTTCCTTTCCACAAGCGAAATGTGAAGATTCTGTTGGATTATCTGAATTCATTTGAGAAAATTTAGATCATATCATTTTTATGAGTTACTAGGAGTTTGAGTTATTTTTATGAGTAGATAAGTAATATTCTGTCATTTACAGATATTTTACTATTGCTGAAAAAGTTGTGACCAGAGAATAGCATGCTAGAAAATCACTTGCTTTTGTTAGTTGTTTTTTCAAACTATCCAGAATTTAAACAAGTACATTTTGTTTTATGTTTCTTCTTTTTAATCTCAGAAACTAGAAGAGCTTCATGTTGCACTTGTTTAAAATCCATATCTTTGAAGAGTAAAAAATTATTGCCACAATTCCACAACATTTTGTCTGAGTGTAAAATGCCTTTCATGATTACAAAGACAATTATATTCATCTGTACATGGTTTGAGGAAGATGTTTCCTCTCTCCTGTTTCCGATTTACAATTCCACTGGGTTCATAAAATGGTCAGATGCTACAGAGCCATGAACAAACTACAATGCTTTTAATAGAGCCATTTATCTGCTCCTTGAGAAGGTTAGCGTTCAATCTCCAGAGACATTTCTCAGATAATACGAGTAAAATGAGTGCAACTTGAGCACTTGTAACCAAATTACTCCTTTTTCTCTAAACTCTTGTCAGACTCTGAACTCTTCTAACAGTTTCTTCAGTGGGCATTTTAATGTTTTAATGTTAATGTCCATACCTCTCTTCTTTTCTTTTCCCCCATCCCTTTTCCATAATTGCTGGATAAAGGCTGTCAGGATGAAAACCCAGTATCTCAAAGGGATTAAGCGTCCTGCCTGCCATGCCTCTCTACCTGTCGCTGCCCAGTCTTCAGTATAGGAGGAACAAGGCCAAAACACTGTTTAGCTTGATAGGCTATTCCTGGTTGACGAATCGTATTGGTGAGGACTTGGTTACTCCCAGATAACAACCCTAGGCAGGCGGAGGTGCTAAGAAAACTATGAAGATTAAATTAAGAAAAACATAAAAGGAATAGGAACCCATTTACATAGTTTTAAACTGCTCACATAAAGTGCAACTATATACAACTAAGTTAAAAACAATGGACAAAATTAATCTTGATGTCTTAATTAGTTTCACTGTGTAAAACTCAACAGTTTTGGTTCTCTTGTGCAGACTTTTTTTTGCAGGTTTGTTTTGTGTGATTTCCCAAAGGAGTTGGGCCCATGCTGCAAACTCATATACTAGTTCACATACATATTTGGAAACATGCTTTTTCCCTCCCTTCTCCAAAAATTTGGACGTTTGGATTTTGGGTTCTGTTTTTGTCCCATCATGCAGAAAAAGGTAGTACCATTTCTGAAGTTCATGGGTGCTTTGATTGGGGATCAGAGACATTTAGTTGTCTTCTCAACAGGGCTGAATTTTACCATCAAAGACTATTCCTTCCAGGAAATTCATTCACTAGAATCTTTCCGGAAAGCCAACACAACGGAGGACTGAATAGAGTTGTATCAAATTTTAAACATTGGAAAACCACTTGCTGAATTTGTATTGCAGTATTTGCTCATTTCTAGTTATAAGTAGCAGTTGAAAGAGTTATGGCTATAACCATACAAGAAGTGCTGATTAGAAAATGTCAGCCCCATGGTCTGAAGAAGCCCAGAAAGAGGCGGAGCCAATATGGAAGAAGTGTGATGATAGCCTTAGACCCTACTCCCATCTGCTGGTTTGTGGATCCACCTCGCCCTGCTGCTTTCACAGAGAACAAAACACACTCTCTCCTCAGTTGAAATACATGAAAGAGACTCAGTACTTCTGCAACTACTGAGTCTCCTCTCCACTGTGTGGAAGCAGTCTTTTAGCCATATAGCCCCTAGTGGCACCTTTGAAGTCAGTGTAGATGGAGTTTTGAAATCCACTCTGCCTCCCTGTGTAGGGAATGGGAGAAATGTCCTGACATAAATCAGTTTATTAAGCACTTGTAGGCTGGCGTCTTGTGTGCTAAATTTCAATCAGATCAAATGGAATATAACATGGCCTTAGAATCACAGAATATTCGAGTTGGAAGGGACCTCAGGAGGTCATCTAGTCCAACCCCCTGCTCAAAGCAGGACTAAAAGCATGGCTTTATACTCTTTGCTTGAAAGATTGTAGTGGTATAGAATAGAAACACTGAATACCAAGTAATATTTTTAGTGGAAAAAAACCTTTGTAGATAATTTTTGTGTTGCAATCTTATAGTCAGTTTATTTCATTTAATCATTTTAGGGCATATACTGTCATTCAAAAAGAGCAATTTTTGTGACAGGAAACTACATCCTAAATGTGCCAGAATACTTCTTGATTTCTGATTTCTTTAATTAATGAATTCATAACGCAACTTTTAAAATCTACGAATAACTCTATAAGTCAATCAGGAGCCAGAAATATTGCCAGCAATTAGTTCATTTCCATTAGAATGAGCTCATCATCATACTGGCTGAAGAAAAGATGAGGCCAGCTTCATGACAAAAGGAAACCGGTTCCTGCAGGCGGGGTCCTTATGCTAGAAAGCTACAAACCTTTGTTTTTAAAAGGAAAAACATTTAAAATTTCTTCCTCCTGCTTTGGGCTGACTTTGGTTGGGTTCACTTTTCTTATGCACCGGGTGGGCAGAGTAACTCAAAATAGAGAGGCCAAGTCATCACAGAGTTAAGGCTTAGTGGTGTAATCACTTCTTGGAAGCACATGCTGAATCCTAGAATTCCTTCTAATGTTCTAGGACATAATTTCTGAAGAAGAAAATATTATTTCACAGTATTGATTTAAATGCAAATATTTATTTTATGCTAATTAATTTGGATCTTAAAGTGTTAGATGTAACTAAGAAACCATTTCACCACTTTGAACATTAATGAAAAGCTGGACTAATTCTACAGGAGTAAATGGAGTTATTCCAAATTTATACTGATGTAATGTATCAGACTCTGGTACACCATTTTTCACTGTTATTTGACTGATGTTCCACAGAATAAACAGCAGTATGAGATTAGCTGCTGCTACTTTTTATACTACCCAGAAAGTTCAGCTGTAAATCTCTGTAATAGCAGCAAAAAAGCCCATTTGTCCCATGATCTTATGTGGCTATCATGTAAAAATCGGCTCTCAACAACATGTTGTAGCATACCTACTTAAACAGATCATTTATCTTTGCAAGTTGTATTTAAAATGCATGACATTTAATGCACCTTCATTGCAGAGGAGCTCATAATCTTAGTACTTATGTATCTAAGTGAATATCTGGTTTACCATCAGTTCAGTTATTTTACTAGCATACACTGCAACACTCTTGTTTTCAATTCTAAGCTTTTCAGATAAATCTTAGAATGTTAAAAATGACTGGAGTGTTTATTCGGAGAAACCACAAACTAAAATTGTTTCCTCTTGGGGCCAGAGCCTTTCCATTCTTTCTTTCTTTCTTTCTTTCTTTCTTTCTTTCTTTCTTTCTTTCTTTCTTTCTTTCTTTCTTTCTTTCTTTCTTTCTTTCTTTCTTTCTTTCTTTCTTTCTTTCTTTTTTTTTAAATAAGCTGGTTTAATTTTTTATAATTTTTATATAAAAGGGTTCTTTCGTAGTCATGTGAGGCATCTTTCTTTTTCCTGTGAGCCAAATATGTTTTAGAATGGCACTCTTTCATCTCTAGTTTTAATGTTTTGCTAAGGAAAAAAGGGAATAGATACACCATTAATGAGGTATGATGTGACTCAGCCAAGAGTATAAAGCACCAGGTGTTCTCATATCAGGCCACATCTAGAATGAATATACTCTGGTGCAACAGCTTTAAGACTCTTTGATTGACAGCTTCTTAACACTTTGCCACCTGACTGACCTCTAATGAGGTTCTACTCTGCTAATCAGAAGTCACAGTGTAACTTCTTCATTTTAACCATTGTTATCTTACATACACTGTCTGTTCCCCTACCCTTTCTCAGTTTGTGGGAAGTAACTTTTCTTCTCACATTAATCATTCAGAACACATATTCAATTTATTTCCCTATTTGGATTTTCACTACTGGATCCATGACACTGCTCTTTATGAAAGACGTGCAGTATTTTACTGGGCTCCATGTTTTCAGTTTCCTGCACACACTCGGAATAAGGGGAGGGGAGATAGCCATGTCATAGATTAATGAAGTTGCACCCAAAAATCACCCAGCTGAAGTCATTTTGAAACTATTTTCAATTATTTTCAGTTCAGCTGAGAAGAAAACTTTTTGATTTTAACAAATGATTTTAAAGACCTCTCTCCATTCTCCCTTCCAACAGAAGCGTTTTTTCTGATGTATCTCTAAGTTTCTGTAAGTATATTAATTATAATTTCTCATGTTGTATTTATACATCAGTTTTCATAAAGAAGGATCCCAAAGCATTTGAGAAACTCTATAGGTATAAATGGATCACTCAGCCACCACTGAAATGCAGCTGCTTCTGGAGTGCAGTGTGGCAGAAATTTTGTGACATCGGAGGAAGTGAAGAATAACTCCTCCAGTTAAAACTAGTGGGGGTATTTTCAGCATCACTCTTGCAACCTTAACTCCTGGAAATAATCCTTATTCATGCATACAGGTAAGTAAGTGGAATTACATGGTGTCAAGTGAGTGAGAATTGCAGGATATGGCTCTTAAAGCAGAAATATCAAATTAGCTTTCAGCCAAATCACTAGTAATAAAACCCATATTCTTTGGAGGGGGGAAGCCATGGGATCTCTAAAAACTATAGTTGGTCAGTGTAATGACTCCTCTTAGGCAGGTGCAACATCAACTTTCCTATAAAGGATGACAGATATTTTTTAAAACAATGAATATAAACTTTTGTTACCAGTTTTGTGATTAATAGTTTATTTTCCTAAAATTGGTAAAACTTTAAAGATACAAATATATATTTGATAATCAGGCTTCAATAAGAACAGTGGGACACATGCTGACAATTTAAGTTTGATTTGCTACACTAGACTGATATATTTGTGCTTTTGCAGAAAATTTTAAAATGGCTAGTATATCACCTCAAAGTGATATGCAGTCTATGAACCAACCCACTTGTATCTTTGGCTGTATTATATTGTATAATATTGTGTATTTAACTTAGCGTAGATGGCTGAGAAGCTGCTGCCTAAAATAAATAATCAATAGTGCCTCCCTCCTGCTTCCATTTCCCAAGTGAAATAACTGATGGCATCTTCTTTTCTGCAAAATCTTCCATGATAAATGCCTTTGAAATTTCAATGCAGTAAAAATCTCATTGCAGTGCTTTCTCTTGAGGGATTATGATGAAAGGAAAATGGCAGTCCCCTGTTCTTACTGGGGCTTCTGTTGGAAACTTTGTAACAAAAGAAAAGAGAGAGAAGGCAAATTATTGTTAATAGGAGGTGTTTTTACTTGCCTAATGCTGGTTCTTGGTGGCAGCAAATTTAAGGGTGGATTGTGTTTTCAAAGAATTCAATCCCCCAGATATTTCAGAGATTTGTTGAGTAGAAATAAACAACCAATATATTTTGTGCAGAGGCTATAATAGACCAGATTGGAACTTTGAAAGTCATGGCTATTTAAGGTGCAGACTGCAGGCATTCTGCCTGCAGGGAAGACGTGCAAGTATAGTGCCTCTAGAAGTTCTGGGAGAGTACACACAAAAAGAACTACTCCTAAGCCCTGTGGAAAGGGGGAGCATACACTAACACCAGTGCTGCCTTCACTTGGCAAACTGGTTTGGAAGAAAGGTTAGGACATGGTTCCATCCATGCCAGTCCTCTCTCTATTGATTGTCTATACAGAATACATATGTTTATTTCTGGACACCAAATTACCCTCTTGCTACATACCAACTGTGAATGTCACCCTGGTTCACTGACAAACTGTCTAATGGAGCACATAGATGAGTACTACAACACATTAATACAAATCCTGCTCCTGATCCATATGACAAGGGCATAACTCTTCGCTAAGGGAAGCAATGAAAACTTTCTATTTCTCTGTCATCATATCTGCTAAATCACAGCAAGACGAACGATTCTGCCTAGTGAACCAACATAATCCAGACATCAGAAGCAATTGTTGACCAAGATTTCTTATCTTACTTTGGAGAAGAGACAATTAGGTATGGTAAGAACGCATTGAGAGAGAATACTTTTAATGCAGACTGGATAGTAATAACCATCCCTAGCAGAGTTTGGCCCCATCAGACAAGATGTATTTATAGATGATGATCAGTGTTCAATCATATGACGAGACAGAGCCAATATAGGGCAACATTCAGGCTTTATATTTTCCTCCACATATTCTGTCCTTCATCAAGCATTTCCTGAAAGCAGAGGTCTCTTAAGTTCCACTTCCTAGCTGATACATATACACACTGAAATACCCTCTGTTGGGGCGCCATCTATCATAACATCCTTTTTGTCACATTTATTGGGGCCAGCAAAATTAAACATGAATTCCATAACCGGCTTACATATTTACCATTCTATTACACTCCTTTAAAGACTCTATTATCACATATGTATTAACACCAATTCTTTTTTCTTTTAATCTTACTAACACAACTTGCTTGGGAACTAATGTATTATTTCATGGGCTTGGGAGGGTTGTTCTTTCCCACAACTCTACAAAGTTGTCTCTATGTCTTGCAGGTGATTTGGTTTGGAAGTAGTGCAAGTGTTTCTTGTGATGACAAAAGGCTGCCTTGCACTTGGTGGTTCTTCTGGTGCTGTGTTTTAAGAATACGTTCATTACCTTTTGATCCAGTGTCAACCTGCATTCCTTCTGTGTCCTGCTGATCAAGTCTCAGGCATATTTCACCAGGCTCCAGTCCCAGCAAAAATGTCTACACTGCTGTTTTTAGCCCCATGGTCTGAGCGCAAATCAATTGCCTTAGACCATGAGACTCGCTGCTGCGTGTTTTGCAAAGTAGATGTTCCCTGTGTGTGTCTTCCTTTTTGTCTGTTACTCTTTTGACCACTGCCAGTTGTAGTAATGCTGGAGCTATAGGCTCCAAGGTTTGATGTGTCTTAACATGTACTGTATGGGGATTTTGTTAAAGCATTCAGTGGGGGTATTTCTGTACTCCAGAATGGTTCGTCATGTTTTTTTATTTTATTTTTATTTATTTATTTTTGCTTTTTATGGATTTCTTTAACAGAGTCTTAGCAATTTTAACCTCTGATTCAACTTTGCCATTTGCCTGGCTATTGTATGGTGATGTGATGTGACTGAAATCCAATTTCGGCGGAAGGTGCACAAACTCACTGCAAGTAAACTGAGATCCATTGTCTGACACTAGGCAGTTGGGTGTATCGTGCCTGCTGTGTGCTTCATTGCTTCGTCTAAGATGGTCGCTGTGATTGTGTCTGACAGTTTGCCTAGCTCCCAGGAGCCTGAATAGTAGTCTATGATAATGAGGTAGTTTGTGTGATTTGTAGTGAAAAAAAATCCATCCCTATTTTACTCCAAATCTCTTGGGCGATGCTGTGCATTTGTACTGACTTTTTTGCTGCTTGTTCTGCATTTCCACACATGTATCATATCTGTTCACCAGTTCTCTGCTATCTATGGTCATGTTTGGCCACCATCCTATGTCTCTGGCTTTTCAGATTTAGGTTTCTATTCCAGAATGGCTCTGATGTGTTCTTGAGAGAGTTTCTGTTCTCAATGAACTGAGTATTATGGGTCAACTGTCTTTATATATAATTCTACCTTGTATGTTCAGCTTCTCTCAATAGTTTCAGTATTCTGGGAGGAAGGTGGGGCTTCTCTCCTGCCCATCCCAACAAAATGACACACATGAGCACTGGTAAATCTTTGTATGATTTGTTTTCAATATTTCAATGCATGATGTTTCTTTCTAGCACCTGTCTTGAAACTGGCACATAACTGGCTTGGTTGATGCTTTCTATCCAGGTCTTGTTCATTTGCATTTTCATACCCCTAAGAGGGCTCCTGCTCTGATAGTGGGCAGAGCCCTCATTCTGAGGACCAGAGGCATGACCCCCATGGTGAGGGAGGGATCCTCTGCCCAGGGGGAGAGATGCCCTGGAATCCTTACCAGACTTCCTCCACATCTAGGTGGCAGCGGCTGCTGCTGCTGCTGAAAACTTGTGAGTAACTCTCTGCTGCTGGTCTGGAGTTGGCCCCATGTGTTAAATCTTGGGAGCCGAGGAGAGCTGGCCAATGGGTACCAGAGACTCCTGAGGAGAGGGGACCCCAGTGAGTGTCTTCCTTCCTTGCTGGTGGAACTGTTTCCCTTTCATCCCTGGCCCTACCAAGTTTCACCATTTGCTGAGGCATTTTTTGTGGTGCAAGGCTGATTAAAAAGTCAACTATGTACATATCAGTCCATTTATTGTAGCATACATTTAAATTGTAGATGTGCCATTTCAATGGCATATGCTGAGGGCATTTTGGGTTTGCTAGCAGTGGCTTTCCTAGTGGTTTATAGTCACTTTCTAGTTTGAATGGTGTTCCATCCTTGAACATACTGGTCAAACTTTTCAAATTTGAACACTCTTGCCAGACTTTCCTTTTCAGTTTGGGTGTATTTTTGATCCATTTGTGATAGTGGCTTTTCCTTTTTTCGGAGAGATGCCCAAAGTGATAAACATATTCTGGAGGTTTCGTGCTGACAGTTTTAATATATCTTTATAATTCCAAAAAATATAGATGATAGATTTTTTTTTACTCAAAAACTGATGCATCCAACATGTGAATTGTATTTTAGACCTCATCTTGATGGATAAAGAGCAATTGATTACAGTAGTCAAAATCTGTAATTATTTAGGTACAAGTGATCATGACTTAATTATATTTATGTGTAGACAGAAGAGGTCCAAAGCAGTAATATCTATACTAAGTGCTTTACAATTTCACAAAGCTGAAAACAATTATGAGCCAAATCACTTGTGAGAGAGAATTTAAATAGAAAAATGTGAATGATAATTGGAACTGTTTAAGAATATTTTACTAGCTGCTCAAACCTTGCTTAGAGGGAAGTTTATATATATATATAAACAAATATATTTATACATCTATTTAAAAAAAATAACAATAGGAAAAAAGGGGAAGCAATGGATATTAGTTAGATGCTGGAAATTATAGAAAATTGATAAGAAAATTGAAAGACACAAGGAAAAATCTATGATCAACAGAGTTAAGGACAGTAAGGATAAAGTTATTTTTTAAGTATATTAGGAACAAAAGGAAACCTGACAAAGGTATTGGTCCATTACTAGATGAAAATGGTAAAATTGTCAATAATAATGCAGAAAAAGCAGATGTGTTCACCAAATGTTTTCATTCTGTATTTAGGAAAAAGCCAGATGATGTAGTCATATGATATGTTGATGAATACTTCCCATTTCAAGAGTAGCAGGCTGTTGAAGAGCAATTATTAAAGTTAGACATTTTTAAATCAGCAGGTCTAGGTAAGTTGCATGCAAGACTGTGGAAAGAAGTGACTGAAGAGCCCTCTGGATCACTAATGTTGTCTTGCAATATGTCTTGGAACACTGGGGAATTCCAGAGGACTGGAAGAAAGCTAATGTTTTGCCAATGTTTAAAAAGGATAAATGGGGTGCCCCTGATAACTATAAACCTCTGAACCTAAAATCAATCGTCGGTATAAATAATGGGATGGCTGTTTCAGGACTCAATTAATAAGGAATTTAAGGAGGGTAATATAAAATATTTTAATAATTGTCAAGTGGGTTTGTTTCCAGTGGGGTCCTGCAGAAACTGGTTCTTGGCCCTATGCAATTTAACATTTGTATCAATGACTTGGGGGGGGGGGGCCGGGGGAAGACATGAAACCATTGCTCAAAGTTTGCAGATGACACAAATTGGGGTAATGGCAAATAATGAAGAGGACAGGTTACTAATACAGAGTGATCAGGATCACATGGTAAAGCTGGACACAAGAAAATAATATTCATTTCACTATAGCCAAATGTAAGTTCATACATCTAGGAACAAAGAATGCAGACCACGTTACATGATGGGGTACTCTGTCATGGGAAGCAGTGACTGAAAAAAATGTGGGGCCTGTGGTGGATAATCAGATGAACATGAGCTTCCAGTGCAATGGTATGGTCAAGAGGGCTAATGCAATCATTGGATGTATAAACAGGGGAATCTCAAGTAGAAATAAAGAGGTTGTAATGGTGTGAATGCTATTGGAATACCGTGTCTAGTTGTGGTGTGCACAAATCAATAAGGAAGGTGAAATATCAAAGAAGGTTCAGAAAGAGCCACAAAATGATTAAAAAGTATAAGAAAACATGCCTTGTAGTGATAAACTTAAGGAGCTCAGTCTATTTAGCTTAATAAAGAGAAGGTTAAGGGGTAATTTGATCATTTAAGTACCTGCATAGGGAGGAGAATTTGATAATAGAGGACTCTTCAGTGTAGTAGGCAAAGGATCCAATGGCTGGAAGTTGAAGCTGGACAAACTCAGACTTGAAATAAGGTACAAATTTGTAACAGTGAGGGTAATTAACCATTGGAACAATTTACCAACTGTCATAGTGAATTTTCCATCACTCATAATTTTTCAATCAAGATGAGATTTTTTTTAAAAAAAGATAAGCCCTAATTGAAACAGGAATTATTTTAGGGCCTGTATAATGCAGGAGGTAATAACAGATGATCACCATGGTCCCTTCTGATCCATAATCTATGAATCTTTCATCCATATTACTAATCTTTCATGAATTAATTCATTTTTTAAGCTTTGATAGTCACTTGTCAGCCACTTTAAAGTTTCACAGTATCCATATTTTCATCTATATATTCATCTATAGTTTTTCCAGATTCTTGACTATACTTATTGAACAGATGCCTTTTTTTGTATATGACATTTTTAGTAAACTGAAAATGCTTTTGGAGCATTTCTAAGATTTTACTTGGGTCTTCCAGATTTGCTACTGTCATTGGGAGGCCCACTTGTCCCATATTCAACTGGATGGTCCTCTTTTTGAGGGGTTTGACCATTTGGTACTAGGAAAAAAACAGATGCGGTTTTGTCTGGTATCAGAGTACAGATGCCGTTCTGCCTTCTCTGGATCTAAAAGATAGGATCCCCCAGAAGACATGACCTTAGGCACATGTGGTGGGCCCATGCCATTCACAGAAGTACCAGAACGTCTGGTATTCCAGGAACCCGTGAGTGGCCACCTTAGCTGCTGATGTATCCATGCTGTTGGAGCATGTATACCCACTGGAGTTAATAGTCTGGATGCTCTATTTTATTTTCCTTTTTATTGCCATTATATAGTTCTCCCATTGTGATCTAAAGAATATCCAATTGTTAAACAGATCCCCTTTCATGTCCATATATTCATGAAGAGGAATCTTGTATGCCTACATGATTATTGAGAGAGACATATAATAGGTGTGATAAGAGGTAGTATCTTTTATTGGGCCAACTGTTGTTGGTGGAAGAATCAAGTTTTCATGATAAACAGATCTCTTCCTGTTTTCTCACTGGTGTTTTGTTTTGTTGTGTTTTATTGATTGATTACAATATTCTTAGGTTTTGATTTCACATAGCTGCAAGAATCAACTCACTTCTGACACCATGTTCAGTGTTCAAGCATAATAAGAGAGAGAGTGCTAAGGCACTACAACATTCAGACTTCATTCCTTCCTCCCCATATGCTGTCCTCTTTCATTAAGCACTTCCTGCAAATAAAGTTCGCCATGTCTTTATCTATAGAAGCGAAGCCCAATATTATTACACAGGAGGTCCACATAAACCTAAACCGAACCTTGTGCGGGCCAAACAGATTCCACATTTCCTTGTGTAAACTAAAATGATGTAAACGTGATAACAAAACGGCTGTTAATATATTGAGTTGAAACAGGCCACAGGTCTTATGAAATGTCTTGGTGGGCCATGTACGGCCTGCAGGCTCTAGGCTGGGAACCACTAATCTAGAGTAATAGATGTAACTATTAAGTTATGCTAATTGGCTTCTTTAAAAAATATCTTTATTCAGGTGCTTTACAAATAAGTGGATTTTGTTTAGTAAAGAAAAAATATTCTCTGATTAAGCCTTATTTTCCTCAATTCTGTCGTGTAATATCTGACCCATTTTTGTCCTTGGAAATTGCAGGAGGAAGCCTGGCATTTCAAATAGTCTGATAGTGACTGGCACCCCCCCGCCCGCCTCTTGCCCTCCCTCCCCCCAGATAAAGGGCAATATGATTCCCCCCCTTCCCCCCCCCAAACAAGATTTCCTGTGTCAGGACAAGATTTCAGTGGAGCATCTCCCCACACTCTATCCTGCCAGACATTTGGAAGGCTAGCTTGAAAGAGGCTTAACTTTTCAGACTTGCTGTTTTACTTCCTTTGGAGGAGTTTGGAAAGATGCTGTCAGCAGATTTGAAGGGAAAAAAAGCCTCATGAACAAGTGAGGGGATAGTTTTGAGTGTTGCCAAAGTCTAGTACAGCATCTTAGATCCCTATGCAAAATAATTCAGCAGAGGTTTGAATGCAACATTTATAATTAACATTTAAAATCCCTTTTTATATTATTTCTATTGCTCTTTCTCCACTCATTTGTCAGAGCCATTCAGTTTTGCCAGAAAATAATTGACAAACTAATGCCAGGAGCCACTGAAGAAGGTCTTAAGAATTCAGCACTCAGCTTAAAAGCATTAGTGATTATGAATTTATATGTTTAAGGAAAAAACAAGAATTACATTGCACAACAGCTCTGGTATAAATTCCTATCTGTCCCAAACTGCTAGTGTTTCAAGAAATATTTAACCTGAAAAGATTAAAACAAATATAATCTAGTATCTTTATTACTGATTAACTAAAATGTAAATGTTATTTCAAATGTCTTTCATTCTGCCACATAGTCAAGCTCATGCATTTGAATGACGGTAGTGTATAATGTGCCCTGGGACCATACAGTGCACATATAAAAATGTGCAATGAAGAACCTTTTGTAATTAAGCATGGTGGGGGAAAACCATTTTTTTAAAGATTGAAAAAGGGAGCAAATACAGGTGGGTGAGGCAGAGAGGGGTGGGAGCAGCCATTTAATTGTGGTCAGTTCTTATGCAGATCAACTCACTTGGTGAATTTCAGCCTCTGTGCCTGTGCGTGTTGTGTGCGTGTTCCATTTACTACTTTCTTGTTTTTGCAAAGTCTGCTGTTTGGTAAACAGGAAATTTTATTTTCCATGTGTTGATCTAGGACAAGATTGTGGCTAGGCAAGAAAAATCTTTCCTTTGACCCTTTGCAGCTCTGTATAGAGGCTAATCAGTCAAAAGCTTTCTGAGCCAAGGAGGACTGCTTGAGGCTGGTGCTTACAGGAGTGCTAACCTCCCTTTAGAGGGAAGGGCAAGACCAGTACAGATGGCTAGCATGGGCAAAGGTGCATGCACTGCACTCTTTAAAAGGGTGTAGTAGGGGCCACTGTGGAGGCAATTCTAGAGGCACTGGTGCTGACAGGCACAATGGGTGAAATCCTGACCCCATTAGCATTAGTAGGAATTTTGTCATTAACTTAAACAAGGGCAGGATTTCACCCATTGCTGCTGGTTGCTCCTGCTAGGATGGTGCACCTCTATACTCACCTACCCCTAGAATAGGGTTGTGGCTTTACAGACACAATCTAGCCCTTAACTACAGACCCTACAAGCCTAAATGTGCTACACACGAACACTTGTTAGAATGCCCAGTACTTTTTCCCTGCATAGTCAGACTCCTGTATGGTGTCATTACATAAATAATCTCTAGAAGACTGTTTTCACTTACAGACATATAGCAGAAGGCTAAATGTGAGAGGCCCAGTAGGGTGCAATTTCAGACTTTTTTTTTCTGTCTACATTATAGCAGACTAAATATTGAGGATAATTTGGGGGCTACGATATTTCAGCCAGAAACATTCTTTGCAATAAATTATTTCCATTTTTTTCACTTATAGAGACTTGGAAGGTTTTATTATTTTTAATTCCTATGTGTCTGCTCCAGCATCAGTTTCCCATATGTTAGAGGCATCTCAGGGTTTATTAGTCAGCTCAGGTCAATTGAGATTCGCTGTGTTTGCTTTCATAATAGCTGTGTGTACTATATACTTCTTGAACTGGAAGTCACACAATGCTCCTTATTTGCCTTCAATCATTCGCAGATGTAGAATGGTCAGATCATTTCCCTTTAAACTGACGTAAGGGATTAAAGGAATTCAAAGGAATTTCCAACTAACTAGTGCCTCTGCACTCCCTGACTTCACTTCGTGAGCCTTCAGGGTCACAGTCTCTAGGAATTTAATCTGACTCTCCCTCGGCTGATTTGTTCACTTCCTTCCCTTAGCTTGCCTACAGAGCAGTAGCTGAATAGCTAGGCTGGTCTCTTGTGTTTTTATCTTCTCAATTCTTTAAACAAATATTTGTGTGAATTTAGTGCTAGTGAAGGGTGCTGGACTGATAGTCCTGAGACACCACTTAACGTAACTGGTATAGTACAGGGAGCTGCAGTGCAAGCCTCCTGCACAGTGTTCCTAAACCATGGCCTGAGGAGAGAACATTAAATGGGGCCATTAGCAAAAGTCAACACTGTTCAGAATAAGCAGCAAAATCAGACCCTAAGAAATTAATGTCCGGATCCAACAGGACGGTGGGGCACAGTGTGCTTCCAAGCATAGACATAAAACGGCAATTTTGCACTCATTACAATTTGGATATCAAAAACCAGTGAAATGTCCAGGTGAATACTGAATCTATGCTCTGTCTTAACAATCTGAGGCAGATGCTAATGAGGAAGGAGGCTGTTATAGAGGAAATTATTTTTTCTAAGTGCATCCCTTTCTCTCTGCTAGTATCACTTGGGTCTTTCCAGGGTTTAGCTTTAGTCAGTTGCTCTTCATCCAGTTGCTGATCTTGGCCTGGCACTTGCAGGGCTTGATCTGGGTTTATTCTATGTGACTTCATCCAGGGATTAGTCACTGCAGTTTTTCTTTTTTTGTGACTGCCATGATGTTCTCCAGAATTTTAACTTCCATTTTAAAAAATGAAGAGTTTTGTTTGAAAAATGTAGAAACAAATGTCTCTGGGTTGTTGTTGTTTTTTTTTATATGTCTACAAAAAATGTGGTTGATACTTAAAATTTTGGGCACTCTAACCTGTTTGAAAACAGCACAAAATATTTGTAAATTTAAAAAAAAATCTCAGAAGAAAACCCCCAAAGCTATTGAAATTTTGAAAATTCAAACATTTTCAACCAGCTGTAGTTGTGAAGACTCTTCAAAATATGAACTAAGTGCAACAGTGATATGTTTGTGTGTTTCCAGAGAACCCTAAAAATAGTTTTCAAAGGTGTGAATTGCCCTGGTTCATGTCAACCAGGCATTAAGTCAGATACCCAATGATGCTAATTTAAATGCAGGCATTAGTTATTTTCATTTCTCATACAAAACATGTAAGATAGTGAGGACATAATTCACAATCTCTTCTGAATGACATTTTGGTTGGGTAGCAGCTGATAGAGAACCACAATTTATTTTATTTCCTCCATCTGACATGTGAAACCAACAAACAAAGAAGGAAGGAACAGAGCCTGTGGGGGACTTCTGAGCCAATCCCTCAGAACCCAACAGGACTCACTAAGTGGGGGATCCAAGCAAAAAGAGTCCAGCAGAAGCCAGCTCAGGAGCCAAGCTTGAATAGCTCAGCAGAGCCCATGAATCCTAACAAGAGGGAGTCAAACCCAAGACACTTGGCAGATCCCATAGCAGTATCCAAACCGCATTGTAAGGGAGCTAAGCCTAAGAACCAGCAGAGGATTGTGGTAGTTGTGATGTACTTGTTTGTGAGGATCAGTCCCACCTCTGCTTGTTGTTGCTGGAAAGTAAAGAAGGGGAAAATGAAGTTGCAAAGCCTGCCCAGAAGTCTTTAAGTTTCAAATTCTGTTTACTTACAATTCCCCAGTAATGATGTGTTCTGTCCTTCATTTGTTGCTGCTGGGAGGAAAGGAGGAGAGAAATGATCTAAGTCATTATCTGAGGTTAATGAGAACTTCACTAAAAAAAGTGAAAAAAGGCATCTCTGCTTTTCTGCACAGCCACTTTGTCCAGTAATGAAACTGCAAGTTAGGGCTACTGCATCATAAGATCAAACTCAAATGCTGGAGTTATCCTGAGGGCATGAGACTGCTTCTAGTAGCTTGTGGAAGTCTATATTTCCAGTTTAACCCTTTCAAGGATGTCATATACTCCCAAGGCTTTTTCAGTCTAAAACATGCTCATTGATATTGATTTTATTTGGAATTTTTCATACTCTAACTTTTCAGAAAGCTCATTTGTCAGAGCTCTTACTCTGCCATGCAGGGAGAAAAGCCCATTGTTACACCCTTGCTTGGTCCTACTCAAATTGTGACATCAGCTCAAGGAGGGAGTGCAACAGCTTACTCGCCTGATGAGGAGTGGAAGGAACATTCTGTGAGGCATGGTAGGAGCATTGGCCTGGTGGCTCATGGAAGAGGTGAATTAATTTATTCCCTCTCAGACCTGAGAGCAAGAAGGGGAGGGAGGACAGGAAAAACTGAAACTAAGCCAGAACCCATTCTCTGTTCTGGGGGATCGTACAGCGGTGCACTGGCTTTTACTTGGAGCAGATTGGAAATTTACAATGTAATACACAGGATTTTCTCTTTCCCCCTCATGTAGTTCTTGATAAATAGATAACTTTAACAGCAACAATAAAAACTCCAACATAGACGTTTTAGTGCAATTCACAATCCTAGCTTCATCAGTGAGATACATCATCACGTCTATCTTCCTGCTGAGGAAAGATTGTTCTCTATACCATATTCTGCTCTTCTTTTTAAAAGAACTAAACAGGTGGCAGTAGTTTCCATTAGTTCCTCTGGGAGACTATTCCATAGCTTTACACCTCAGTGTTAGAATATTTTTTTCTGATATTCAACTGACATTTATTTTGGCTTTTTTCCATCCTATTACTCATAGTTATACCCTCTTGGACAAAGCAGTTCCTTAAATGTTCGCACTGCAGACCTCTGTGCAAAGGAGAAAACCTCTCATAGACTAACCCTTCTCCCAATGATCCATTGCTTGGTTTTTTTGTTCTGGTTTTTTCCAGTAGATGATCAGGAAGGTCTCCAACAATCACTGATGGTTTTCATAGATTCCAGAGCCAGAAGGGACCAGTGTGATCCTCTAGTCTCACACAGGCCATAAATCTTCTCCAAAATAATTCCTTTTGAACTAGAGCATATTTAAAAAATATCCAAATTTAATTTAAACAATGCCAGTGATAGAGAATCTACCATGACCCTTGATAAATTGTTCCAATGGCTGGTTAATCACTGTTCTTCCCACAGCCTGGGACGCAGATTGATGAGAACCTGGCACTGGAAATAATAGCAACATTCCTAAGCCATTAAACCACTTAATAGAATCAAACCCTCCTCTAAATAATATTGCTCCCTTCTTGGTGGTTGCATCCTGTACTTAATCATATCAAACATTATTTGTTATTTACCGAATTTGCACTTATTTATGTTCCAGTCCTGCTCCCATTGAATTGTTGCTGTTCTCTGTGTCCCCTTTAATACTTAAACAACTTTCTGTTATTGATGAGGTGCCCAGAAATGAACACAGAAGTCTAAATTTCATCTCCCAAGTGCTGTTTAGGGATGGACAATCACCTTTCTGGTATCAGAAATGATGGCTTTTTGCATATGTTATAAAAAATGCACTGGCTTATTTTGCCACCACTGTTCCATTGCAAGTTCATAGTCAGTTTGTAGTTTACTATCAGTCTTAACTGTTGGTCTTTTTGAGCATTGCTACTTTGTAAGTGTCTCCCTACTGCCAAATATCTGTGTTTCAGTTTATTTTTCCCCAGACACATTAGCTTGCATTTTTCCAGGTTGAATCTCATTTTGTTACTTCCTGCCCATATTTCTGAACTCTCTGGTCTCTTTGTTTTATTATTAAACAAACCTGTTCATGGGTGATATGAAAGGCGAGATTGTGCACGTGTAGGCTTATTTTTATTGAATCACAGTGAATGCTGCACCTTGAGGGGAGGGCTTTATTACATTTAACTACTTAGCCAGGATTCATTAAAATAAACAGCATAGGAGTCAAGATGGGTAAAACTTTCCAGTTGGGATTATTCTGTTAAACAGTCCTCAGACTATTTGTGTATTCTTGGGTTATCAACCTCTGATTAATATGACTTGTGCTTTTTGTTTTTCCTCCACTTAGACTGGTTTCATTGTCAAAACTCTATTAAAGTTGCAATGCTGGAAGCCTTTTTTGTGAACTCTCAATCAGAGATGCACAATGTGATCCCCCACTGGATCCTTTCTTTCAGAAAGTTGATAGTGAGGCTTTTGGTATTTGTCCTTGATTTCAACTCTGGTCTGGCCTTTTTTTCTTTCTGCATTAGTTACATGAGGGCTAAGCTCCAGCAATAATACTAAGATTTAGAATGCTGCTACTTCCTAGAGTTGGGGTGAATAGCAAACTTAAATCCAAACACCTAACTTCCCTCTTCCAAATGTTTTTGGAGAACCCTGATTGCCAGTCTCCAGATATATACAGGAGGTGGGACTATTGATCTGCTGATCCCTCCTGGCCTTCCTAGGCATTTCCGTTGGCCACCTATTCCCCATATGCTGTCTCTGCTCCCACCAGCTTCCATTTTAATGCATGCACGCGCTCACACACACACGATGGGTCTACAACTACAACACAGAAATTGTGCAGCAAGCTTATGAATGTTTTCTATTCCTTAGGTTTGGTCAAATTAAGGTTGGCAACTGAGGAGGAAGATTTCTCTTTTCCACAGTATCTTGTGTGCAGGGACAGTTAAACTATTAGCTAGGTCTCTCCAAAATCTATGGGATCTGAGGGGGAAGCAACACTGAATGACTGTGAAAATGGAAGTAGCGGCTAGTTCCCTGCACAGATCCCAGGGAAATGAAAACAAAACCCAAGATGAACCTAGAAGGCTGATGGTCAGGCCACTGGTCCCCTTAGAAGAAAACAAGACAAGGGTTGCAGGACTTGAGGGTGAGTTTAAGGTCTCAGGGTCTGTGGAATGTGCAATTCCCTGGGGGATGGGGAGGGTGAGAGCTCTGGCATTTGAGAAGCATCTTCTTAGAGCCTAGGGGTCACTCCTGAAAATGATGTACACTTTACACTATTGTACCTATGCACCAACTGTTGTTTTTAACTTGCCTTTGAAGGCAACATCCAGACATTTTGAGGCATTACTCTTGTAGCTCCACAAAGCGCTCCGCAGAAGGTCTATGTAGTCTCTGTAGAAACAGTCTGAAATAACCTATGGACAACCTGAACACGTTTCATTTTTTACTCATTTATTATAGCCTCTAAAAGTGGCTGAGCCAGAGGAAATGTGATAGGAACATAAAACCTGCCATACTTGGTCAGAGCATGGTCCATCTTGCCCAATATCTTATCTCTGACAGTGGCCCGTACCAGAGCATTAGGGGGACTATACAGAACAATGCAGTTACATTCCACTCCTGTCTTCCACTCCTGGATTCTGGTAGTCAGAGGTCTAGGGTTGCTCTGAGTACAGGATTGCACATCTGACCATCTTGATTATAGCCACTGATGGACCTATCATCCGTGAATTTACTTCATTCTTTTTTAGCATAGTTATACACTTGGCCATCACAACATCTCATGACCATTACTTCCACAGGTTAGTTGTGGCTGTGAAAAAGTACTTCCTCTTGTTTCTATTCAACCTGTTGCCTATTTGTTTCATTATGTGACCCCTGATTTTTGTATTGTGTGAAACAGTAAATAACACTTTTTTCCCTACACACCATTCATGATTTTATAGACCGCTATCATCTCCTCCCTTAGTTCTCTTTTCTAAGATGAATAGTTCTAATTTTTAGTCTTTCTTCAGATGGAAGAATGACTAAAAATTGCTCTTGAATATCTTTGTTGTCTTTCTCTAAACCTTTTCTAGTTCCACTATATCCTTTTTGAGATGGGAAGACCAGAATTGGACACAGTATTCAAGGTGGGGCGCACTGGGGACTATATAGGGGCATTATAATATTTTCTGTCTCATTATGTGTGTCAACACCAAAAGGAAAAAGAATAACATAAACATAAATAACAGTTTCTGTTGGGTCACATACCACCCCACACTCTGTTTACAAGCAGTGAAATATGATGACAAATTTTGGAGAAACAGTTAAAATACAGTATAAAATAGATTGGGGAAAGCATCATAATTTGTTAGGCTTATGTAAGTGCAAACAACAAACATTTACAGCCCAGTCTTTAATGGGAGAAAGTTTGTGGAAATCTTGTTTTTTTACCCTCACAAAATAATATTTTTAAGTAGCAGAAAAAAGAAAACAGTGAGAGCACAAAATATGCGACAAATATATATATATATATATATATATATATATATATATATATATATAAAATGCAACTGAAGCATTGCTTGGAAATTAATGGGAATAAGAGAATTTACAATCTTGACCCTAGTCAATTCATGCAATAAAGAAAAATTATGTTACTAGCCAAATTTTTCAGAGGTGCTAAACATGCAAAATTCCCTTTGAGTTCAGTAAGAACTGTAGATACTCAGCAGTCATGAAAATCAGCCCAGATATGCAAATGGTATGGTACAAATGGATAGCAAACTACATATCTGAATCCACAAAAAAAGAATTAACTTCAAGGAGGGCAAGACTAAGCTGTGAGTTTCTTGTGGGGGTTAACAAGGCCTGCTTTCTGTTTTGATGGTATTTAAGGCCCAGTTCCAGAAAAAATATTCAACTAGTTCTCATTTGCGTCCTGCTGAATTCCATAGAAAAACTCAAGCTTTAAGCAAATTAGAGGTTATGCAATATTGAGGGAGATGGGAGAGAACTGGATTTCCTCACTGAAATTGTTTTCATATCAGATCAGAATACTCAACATTGTTTAAGAAAATCAGAAGGAATCACTTGTGATTCTAAAACCTACCTCAAGTTGACAGTTAGGTTTTAATACAAAATTAAAAATAAGCATTTTATATTGAAAAGGTGCTTAGGCAATCATTTTAATCTCCATTACAACAGTGTAAACTTAAAGGAATTCCTTTGTTTTTTCTGGATTCAGACTGCTGTAACTGATATCAGAGTCCAGCCCAGTATTTTATTCTTAACCCAGTAGAAAAGTATTAAGGGTATTTGACCATTTTCTGCAATATACAACGCCTTCTATGTTTGAAATGTAGTTTTGTATGTATCTATACGGCTAGAGCTGCGTGAATAATGGATTTTTTGGTTTGCAAAATATTGGGGGAGGAAATTGTTTTGGGTCAATCCAAAATTATATTTTTTTTTAAATTTTGGTGAATGGAAAAGTGTTAAAATATTTTGGTTAAACAAAATATTTCATTTCAACAAAATTGAAATATTTCTTTTTGATTTAGATAGGTTTTTTAACTTTTTTGATTTTTTTCTATAAACTTAAAGGAAATTTTAAAACGAAATTAACGTCAAACCAAAAAATTGAAATGAAATATTTTGTGAGTTTGCATTTAAGGATTCTTTTTGATTGCCAAATACGCATTTTTGACTGAAAATAGTTTTAGCCAAAAGAATTTGGCCCAACTCTATGTGGGACAACTTGATAGAAACAATAGCAAATAAATAAAATCTTGACTCAGAGAACTCCAAACAGAATAATTTTTTTACCACCACAAATGGTGGTGGAGTAAGGTTTAAATATGCCTACTGCACTGGTATGAAAAAAATAAAACTCACTACTGGATTATATCAGAATTGGCGCTCAAACAAGCTAAAATCAAAATCTGTGCTAAGGACATCAAGATCACCATCAGGTTTTTTCTTTTCTTTGATAAGGAAGGGGCGGAGGGAAACAAAGTTTGCACTCAACTCACATTCCACATCACAAAACAGCTGCTCTAGGCTTTGTCTCACATTTTAACTCTATTCTTATTTATTGAAAAATAAAAGAAAGAAATAAGAAATCCATTCCAGTATTAAAGGAGGTGTGTGGTATATGTAGGGATAAACTTATAATGCTGATCGTCAACTTGCTGTAATGCCATTTAAATGTAACCACCACTACCTAAAGGAAACAGGAATTATTGTATTCTGTTATGTGTGGTTTACCCTTCCCCCTACACACTTGTGCTCATTACAGCTCTTTCTTTAAACTGCTGGCTAGACAGCTGGCAGTGCCTCAGAGGAGCATCGACTAAGGGAGCATATAAATTACTGTTGCATTTTACAGCCAAGATAAACTCAAACTGCAGGGTTATAGCCTGTACTGAGACAGAAAAAAGGGAACCTAGCAGGCCTCTGAAAGGAAAGGGAAAGAGAAAGAATGAAATTATATTTCAGTGAACCCAACACTCATGAAAGGGGGGAAAAAGCAACCGCCACACAAACAAAAAACTCCCCCACCATTTACACAAAATTTGCGTTTTCTGCAGGCTCCCTTCTAAAGTGTTATATTACACAACCACAATATATTAAGATAATATACATCTGTGATTTTTTTTTTTAAAGTATATTTTGCTTAAGCTTCCTTGTACTGTTCCATGCCTTGGGACTGCAAAACTTGGGAATAGATATTAAATTATTTTATCATTTTAAACTTCATTAAGTCTTTATTTGATGTATATTATATTTAATGTTTTCATTTTCAAACCTGCAATACAGATACTTTACTGCTGAATATTATACAACCTACCACATGACCATCTGGATATTTTGTTTGTAGCACCCTCTTCACCCACACTCCTTTCTCTCGTCCATTCTACATCCACTTCTCTTGTACATGAGAATCATGAAATCATGCCTATGTGAAATCAGTCAACCCACGACGAATTAGTACTTAGGGATGTTGATCTTACACATAAATAAATAGGTTTGCACTACAGAGCTGTGTATGCTGTGAACCTAAAGAGAAGTTAGATAAAAACACACATTGCAACCTTCCAGCAAGAGTATTTAACACTGCTTTATTTCTTAGAATATGGAATGATAACACACAAGAACATAAAAAACAGAGAGAGAAACAGGCTGGCTTCTCCTAAGAAAGCGAGGCACAGCTCACCACACCTTTAAGCTTTAAACTGGCACTTACCAGGCTGATTCTGCTAACATGCTTTGCTATAGACTAGAATCCCCTACCTAATCTGCAAGCAGGACCAGAAAATGCCCCTATTCTTGAAATAATAGTTTGCAATTCCAACACAGTTCTCCATACACCATCTATAGGTACCTAGATGTTGTTCAGTAGCTGCCTATGAAACTTCCTGTTTTTTTCCCTGTTACCCTCATCCTCTTCTCCTTACCCATTTTCCTTCCTTTTTGGACTTTATGCAACGCCTGTTGAGGTGAATGGACATTCGGTTTGTTCCTGTCTCTTAGTGTATCTTGCATCAAAGTAGATTGTAAAGTCATCAGGGTAAATAAACACTGTCTCTTCCTGTGTGTGTACAATGGGACCTTGATTGGGACTTCTGGATCCTAACACAATATAAATGGTAAATAATAAAGCATGGCAATATCTTTAATGGAGGAAAGAATTCTGCAAATATCTTCAACGTCAATTTGAGGTTCTTGTACAGGTAAGGTCAAACTCATCAGTCCATTATTTGCAGAAAATGCAAATGATGTATTTGGAATACACTGGACTTTGAAATATTCCCAAGAGCTTGTAAACTTTTAGGGCTAAAATATTATTATTTCAGACATGCTCAGTTGAATTATACAATTGATTAGCTATTGCCTTTTTATAGGAAAAACAATGTATGGTTTCTTATTTGGGCTGTTGCATTTAATTCAGCATTCAACCAATTAATGTTGTGTGGATTTTGCTTTGCTTATGGTACAGAACACAAGTTGTTATTTTAATTAAAATATGGTTCTTTATTGTAGCCAGCAATCTCAGATGCACTAGGAGTAAGATAGCTTTTAGTAAGATATTTAAGTAAGATCTTAATAGTAAGATATTTTTATAGCTCTTTCAGGCCATTACTTCCTCTCCTCACACCACAACTAATTTTCCTTGAGAGGTGTGCATAGTTTGTGAAACAATAAGAACCTGAGAAAATATGCTGTAACCTGGTTCATTCCCTCAGGAAACACTACTTGAGTGGCAAAAGACCCACAAAATAGGAATTGGGCTTCCTTTCAGAAAACCAAGGATTTAAGCACAGTGTGTGGTATATACTACTGCTGTGCTGCAAGGAAACATAAAGAGTAAGGCTTTATCTTTTAGCTTGAAACCTTGGAACCTCTGGGAGTGCACATTCTAAATCAAGACTCAAAACAAATTGAAAATAAGGACTGTACTGAGCAGACAAAGGCATAGGAGAAGAGCGAATCTGAAAAGATTAGAGCATACCTGGATCTACCTTGTGCCTTTTCTAAGTGAGAGTTTGTAGGACATTGTTTCTGGGAAGTATTAATTTATGGGACATTTTTTTCTGTGGTGATTTTACTATGGGTGGAAAGGACAGATTTTATTTTTTTGTAACGCAATTATCCGCTCATAGCTTTTTAATGTAACTTTAACATGGTGGTATATGGTATACGCTTCTGAATCCTTACAGTGAGCAAATTGAGTGTCCTGACAAATAGAAGTGAAGCAAAACACTTTGCACAATCTGTCATCATTGCAACACACTTTTAATAATCGCACTGTATATTGTAATAAAAATATTCCGGAAATGAGGCTGGAGGTGGCTTATGGTTTGGTTTGAAAGAAACCAAAAGCAGGCTTATTCAGATCAAAGTCCCAATGTATCCAAACGCTCCAAACTTGAGCGGGAGTAGTAGGAAAAAGCTGCTGATTTTAGACCATCTTTAAAAATGCAAAAAACCCCGTTCCTGGTAGTGAGGGTTAGATCTTCAGTAGGGAAAAAGAAAAGAAAGTGTTGTGCAGACAAGTAAACAGGACAATGGGCTCATTCCTGCAAGCTGCACAACGCAGGGTCCGCAGTGGAAATTGTGTGCTCAGCACCTTGCAGAATCAGTCCCATGCTTTCCCCCTTCAGTAAGAATTGCCAGCGTCCAAGACAGCACACGATGGTTCAAACATTACAAAATTATCTGAAGAGGCTCCAACACCAAAATGAGTTTTAAACAAGATCCAGATATTAATAGTAAAACCCGCCCTGCAATCCATTCCATAGCATTGGAGCACAACACTGTGAGGGCTTTTGTTTCAGAGACTACGCTTTCCCCTTGAACTCTTCCACAGTTGTCAGTCTGCAAAGATGAGCCTGGGGAGCTCCAGGCTAGGGTCGGTGCCCTTTGAAAAAGTCCTGTCCTTGCAACTTAACTTTTACTTTTGACACCTTCTTTGGATTAAACACTTCTGTGTTTCTGCCTTGCAGCCCAAGTTAGATGTTACGTTTCCACAGTCCAAAAGGTATATTTAAATGGGTTATTTAGGTTAGAGTGGCAGGACTCAAACAACAGGTTTTGCCTTATAGTGTGGTGTCTTGCATCTGCCCTCCTCAGCTACATCTAGGGAGGGTGCCCTATGTTACTTTGCAATTAATATACAGCAGACTAAAGGATAATGACTTTTATCTGTAACGGAAGTGACATTATTGGGTCCTAATTCTCTGTCTGTTCATGCTCATAACAGAAAGAACCCAGATGTGCAATTGAAACTAAAACTGACTTTTGCGGGAACTGCACTTGAATAGGCCCTGACTCAGTGCATGGAAGTCAATGGACTCCCAGTGGTTTTGGGGCAGGCCCATCTTCTGCCTAAATTTTCCACTTATGCTAACAATAGTTTAGTTCCACTGATATTATCAAATTTAGGAGTTCTAGTATAGATAGGCTACTAGCATTTTAAGCACCTGTCAATAAGACCTGTGCTCATTGGCAGGTTCTTAAAACTCCAGCAGTCTGTCTGCTTATGCTTATGCTATATCACTAAAAATAGCCATGTAGACATTCCGGCTTTGGCTCTGAAGCCTGGATGGGTTTAAGTGCTTGAGCTCCAATCCACGCCAAAACGTCTACACAGCTATTTTTAGTGCTAGACCACCAGTTTTTAGTTTTAGCCAGACTATTTTTAGTGCCAGACTGGAGCCCAAGTCTTTAGACTCAAGCTCTGATAGTCACTGCCCATGTGTGTTTTGGTTTTTTTCCCTTCTCTCTTCCCATGCAGACACATCACAACATAGCTAACAGTAGTGGTGCTATACCAGTGTCAGAAATGGTAGAAACATTTTGCAATGTTTCCTTTGTCTAAGCAATGCTAAAATTGCAGCAGGACTGTCCCCAAATTTCTTTGGATCGTATACAGAACCCATACATTTTCCTTTTGATGTTTATTGTTAATGGCAATTGCCCTGAATGTTCTAAAGGAGGTGAAGTACGGGAAGAATGAAACCCTTAGAATTGTCTGTGCTGACTGCAGTTTTATCTGTCACATTCACATCTTTATAGAAATAATGCTTTATCTCTGGAGTGTTCTCTCTGAGTCCAATACACCTCTAAATTTTTCTAAAGCTGTCATTGATGAGCTATGTCACCAGTATGTGACTGGACATAAAAGCTATCTAACTACTGTAATCTATTCTCAACTCACAATAACAAAGCTCATGTGCTTGTTTTCTGTCATGAATCATGATACTGACAAGTACAGGTAAGTCAGATTCATAACACTAAATTGAAGCAAATAGGAGTAATTTTCCTTTATCCTCTAAGGACTTGTATACATTGCAGGCACTACAGTGGCACAGCTGCCCTGCCATAGTTATGCCACCCTAGTGTCGTAGATACTTCCTACATTGATGACAGAGGTTTTTCTGTCAATGTAAGTAATCTACTTCTTTGAGCATTGGGAACTAGGTTGACAGAAGAAATCTACTATTGACCTGTGTCTACAGAGGGCGTTAGATTGACTTAACTACAGTGCTCAGGGTGTACCTATTTTCACACCCCATGACTAATATAGTTAGGTTGATCTAAAGAGTAGACTAGGGCTAGGGAACTATGTGCTTATGCTTCTATGGATTTGAGCTTTCATCTTTCCAATCAGATGGAAGAGTAGATTGAAAAATCTAATTTGTTTTTTAAAGCCATGATGTCTAATTCCCATTTTCTCTTGCTCTTTTATTTGAATCAACTTTCTGCTTTTCTCAGGAAGTTGATTTGAATTCTTCATATGAAGCAAAGTCCATAACCACATTAAAAGTTACCAGTTTAGTAATTTGTAAGGTTTCAAAACCCATATTTTTTGAAGTGCTAACATCTAGCCTTATTTACCTGCTAGGTTTCCTAGTGATAAACTAACTTATTTTTGGTCAATAAAGAAGAATTTTGTATTTAATTTTCTGTTAAGCTTTAGCAGCAAAGCATGATACATGCTGTACTGTTCACTCTTTTATTAGTAGGCAAAATTGGAATATTTATTGAAAAGCTCAGGAATTATATGATGTTTTGTTATCTCAAAATATAATTTTGTACTCAAAGTGGTTTTCAAAATTATACCTATTCCAAATATTGTTGCCTTGTACTTCCCCATCTGTCTGTATCCACCAATTGTTTCTTGTCCTGAATGCCCTAACCACTGGTCTAGGGCGATATTAGGGCAGGACTCTCTCAATTTCTCCCTTTGAAGATGTTCTGTTTTTTATGAAATACTTAAATATTCTTGGGATCAGAGAGAGAGTCTATAAACAGGTGGTGAGGACACTCACCTATGCTTTAGGAGACTGAGGTTACTCCTTCTGCTCTAATGCATATTTATTAATACACAATGGAACAGCTTCAACAGGAATCTCCCCTAGAATCTTCCATAGTTCAGTGGTTAAGGTATTCTCCTGGAAAGTCCAAGTCTCTGATCTATACCAGGCAGTGGCTGGAATCAAACCTGGGTCTCCCTACAGCCTAGGCCAGTGCTCTAACTACTGGGCTAAAGCAGAGCAAGTCCTTCTTTTGCATTGTTTGTGTGTGGCCTGATCTGGTAGGTGCTTCTGATTCTTCCTACCAGACCAGTTCAGGCAGGTGAGATAGGTGGTGGATGGTGGATCCTGCTGGGATTTGATGTGAGCTAGGTGCTTGGGTGCCTAGCCTAAGGCAGCTGTGCACTTGCTCACTAGTAGGGTTATCATATTTAAGGTTCCTAAAAAGAGAACATGGCCAGAGGGGAAGGAAAGCTGGAGTGGGGGGTACAGATGGAGAGTGCTGGAGGGCTGTGTATATACTGGGTGATGTGGAAGGGGCTCCTGAGGATACTCTTGAGGTAGGAGGGCAGTATCGCTCCCTGTCACAGTGGCAGGGCAGCTGGCACTGACCTGTGATGCAGTGCTAGCCCACCTCCCTGCAGGGTTATCCCCCTACCTAGGGCTCAGAGCTGGGACCTAGGTGGGTGGAATCCAGTAGCTACAAGGGGATCTATCAGCTGCATGGGCGGAACTGTTTGGGAAGCGGACCAACTGGAGCTCTTTTAGAGCTGCAACGTCTGCTCTGCAAAACACCTGGACATTGCCTCCACCCTGGACAGAGGGTGGAGGCTGAAAAAGAGGCAAAGTCTGGAAAACCTGGATATATGATAACCCTACTCACTGACCGATTTTTAGGTATCTAGGGGACTTTACCAGTGGAAATTTAGGTACCTACTGAGTTAGGCAGCTGCTAAGTGGGGGCTTTGGACACCCATTTGGATTTAGGCACCTAAAATAGCAGTTAAGTGCCTAAATTCCTATGGGAATTTAGCCCTGAGTTATTCTCCCTCCACTGTCTCCATAGAATTCACCTCTCCAAAAATGCCTACAAAGCATTCAGTGATGGCTAGTCAAGGGGCGTACTTTCGGCCGTGCTAATTAGCCAAATCGTAGTAATCTCTCTGTTACCTTGTGCCCTCCCCAACTGCCTATATTCTTTTCCGTGTGTGTGCGCATGTGTGTGTGTGCATACATTGTCTGGCCCAATAGGACCCTGCTCACTTATTGAAGCTTTTAAGTGCTACTGCAATACAAATAATAATAAAAGACTTCCACGTCCCTCTCTATATATGTGTCTTACTAAAGTGAATAATCCTGATCATTAAATGATGGGGTTTTTTCCCTATGTACTGAGATAAAGGTTAGAGATGGACCAAAGAGTCTGGATTTTAGTTTTGCAGAACTTCATCGGTTTGTTTTTCCAAAACCAACAGAAGTTTTGTTCAGGGTTTTAATTTTTCTGGGTCACCTAAACTTGTTTTACAATAATTCTTAATCAAATATACATTAGAGTAGCAGGATATCTATGTTGGACTCACCCATGACCTTTAGTCAGTGTACAGTGTATTAGTTTTCTTTGGGTTACTGGAGTGAATGCAGATGCAGTTGCAGTTTAGCTTTGAGACAGAGGGGTTCAGAGTAAAGGTTAATAAGAATTAATACCCTAAAACCTAGTCTCATTAATCTAAACACCCATTGTTTGCCATTTTTATTGGAGATGCAAGAGATAGATATGGATGTACAATTTCACAGTGGATCCCATTAAATACAACAGTTACCAGCAGTTATTACACTGTGTGAGATATACCAGTAATTTCTTATTGTAAGTATAAGGATACAGATAAGATGCATCAGGTATTATTGTGTGGCAATTATTAATAAATGGTGATAGAATGTATAATAAAAGAGTTTTAATTTCAAGATAATGTCATACATGTAGCAATATGCTTTCCATTTCTGAGATGAGAATATGGTCTTTTAAAACAAAAAGGCCTTAAGATAGATCTAAGATAAAACTGCTAATGGCTAGAGCTGATATCTGTCAATCAATTCCTCGCTAACTTTTCTTTGAAAAGGAAATTGGATAGCAAGTATATAGAACATGGAAGAAATTACTTGAAGCATGGAGATAAATCAGTTATTCACCATTTATTACAAAATAGCTCAAAATTTATAAATTTAAGGTATGCTAAATTCCTTCACTATAAATATTACAGATGGTTTTATTTCTGCCATTCTCAATTTCTGCTGTTAATATAGCTGAGGGGAGGAGAGGGGGAGAGACAAGAGGGGAAAGGATTTTTTTTTTTTTTTTTAGAAAATTTAGTGGGGAAAAAATTCAATTTAATTTTGGGTGACTTCATACTCCCCAGATTTCACTCTTCTGCAAAATTCCACCAGGATGCATGGATATTTTTAACATCAAACCATATGAATGTTGGAAAAAGCCAGTTTTGTGGGAAGTGTCTTGCTTGTGCAGTTCTGATCAGACACTCTATTTGTCTTTTCTTGAGAGATATTAGTAAAAGTGGAGAAAGGGTCTTTATCTAGAACAGCTGGCTGCTGAAAAGCTTCTACGTACTTCTAATTTGTTACAGCAATAAAACAAATCATTCTTATTTTGAGAGAAAAATGGAAATATTGTTTCTGATGCTCCAAATAAACCTAAATGCATGACATATCTGAGAAAAGTGTGGGCTTGTTTCACAGCGTCTTGTCTATTGATAGGTCATCTGCCACAGTACTAACTGCTGATAAACTCCACTGCTTGGAAGAAGATAGGGATGTATTGTGCGTTGGAGAGTTTCTGAATATTTGTACGAAAAAAGGAAATCTTTTCAATTTCTAAGGATTTTGCGTTCCTGAAATTAATCAAGAAAGGCTTGTTGCTCCTGACCACTATATCTGAAGAGGTTATCTTTTGATAAGGAACATTTTGGAATGGCTAGAGCAGAGGCTCGGGAGCCAGAACTTCAGGTAAGGTCCTCACTCCCATTCTGGCCCTTTTATACTGGGCCAGAATAGTGTACAGGGGTCCCCAAAGCCCTGGTTCTTGCTAAGGGACGATTCCTCTGAAACAGGCTCTGCTGCCATAAACCTGCTTTCGGGATAGCTCCCTTAAAAGTCATGATGTAGGGAGTATGCCAGGGGTACTGCTGAGAGCAGGAGCCAGAGGGGCCTGGTGGCAGCAGGTTAGTGGTATGCAGAGATCCCAGGTAGCACTGCAACCCATAGAGCAGCCTCAGGAGTCTGCTGTAAATTAGGCCATCGGGGATGTCTAATGGACTATGTTATGCTAAGATCCTCTCCAACCTCCAGAGCAGCCCAAGATCATGAGGGTACAAAGGCAGCTTAAAGCCCACATAGTTTCCTACAGTTCCCTGGGCTACAGGTTCCACAGGACACCAACACTTGAGCTGGAGTTACAATTTCCATCTCGGGTGGGTGTATGGGCACTAGTTTTGACTGAGCAAGTGTGCTTAAAAACCCAGAAGAGTAGGCATGTTGAAGTACGCTGCAGGGCAGGTTAGCCATGTGAAGAAGTACCTAGAGTCTCAGACGGAACTGTACTTGAGCCATCTATACTATCCACACTGCTCTGGCCCCACTTCAAGTTTTAGTGTGCTAGCTGGAGCAAAGCTAGCACACTCATGTCTACCTGAGCTGGAAATTACACATCCATCTGGAGTGTAGATGTACACTGACAAGTGCAGCATGGAAACTCACTCCTGGGATCTAGGTGTAACTCCATCACTGACTCGCTGCATTCACTTCAGTGGGACTACTCACATGCTTAAAGTTACACACGCACTTCCGTGCTTAACTGGTAAGGTGCCAGAGGGGGGATCCAAAGTGAAGGACACAAAAAATTCTTAACATGACACATTTAAACGCTGTGGGATTCATTCCTTTGGCACAGATACTTTCTGTTCTCTTAGTTCCATGGTTCTTTGTCTGATTTAAATAATTTTAATCTATAAACATGAGGGGACACCAAATTTGTAGGTAACACTGGTACTTTGGAGCTGAAAATGACAAATATCCAACTGTGACCTTGGGCAAGTCAATTAATCCTTTCTATTCCTCAGTTTCCCCATCTGTTTTGAGGCTTAGTTAAGGTTTATAAAGTGCTTTGAGTCCTTGAGCTTAAAGCAGTATTTCAAAGTAATGACCCTTGCTGTTATGTAATCCAAGTAACTCAATGAAGAAGGAAGAAAATGAAAGGGAAGAAGAAAGTCAAAAGGAAAAGTGTCGTGAAACTGAATGATCATTTATTGGATTTCATTTAAACCATATCGCTTTTCCACAGGTCTTATTGAATCAGCTTGACTATTTCTCTGAAGGATAGATGGGTTTGAAAAGAGTTGTGGACTTACTTTGTTTCACATTTTGAGGAGCCTTTTAAATCACAGTGTCTGTTTGCTAGGGATGTCTAGAAATCCTAGTCGGATTGTGTCAGCACTGATTTCTCAGTGTCCATCTGAAATTCGTGGTAGAACACAAATGAACAATAGGCAATGGGCAGCTTTGCAGCTCTTTTGCTGCAGGTTTTGTTATTCCTGTGGATGTTGAAGAGACAGCAAAACCAATGAGAGAAGCATGGGGATGATGGCGGGGTAAGTTAAAAGAGAATAATGCTGGGATCTGAAAGCAAGAAATAAACTGTAAAGGGATCTTAAGAGACTTAATTAAACTTTTTCCTAAAATAATTCTTACCATTTATGATCAAATCAGAAAATGTCATACAATGGCACAGTAAAAAGGGCGGGTGATTGTCAATGCAGAAATTACATTTGCATTTGCACTGAGCTCTCCTTGTAAGTCATTAAAGTTCTGATCACTCAGCAGGGTTGCCAGGAAGAGCTTTATGTGGAAATAAGACTGTTAAAAGTATATGTGGTAAGCAATTCCTTTTTACCTCAGATGCATGCTCAGTGGATGTCATAATATTTAAATAGGTTGCTTACTGTTCAGTGTGTGTGAAACACACAGCTTGCATTGTGCAGAACTACTAAGACAAGGGCAAAAGGCAAGAGTGAATTTCCATGCTGAGGACTAAACTGCTGGATGAAAAACAATAAGGATGGTGTTCGATACAGGCTGTCGGCACTGAGCATACATCTTAAATAGATCTTTGTCAGGCACAAAATCGCACAGTACCCACAGTAATAATAAAGACAGCATGCCTCTTTTTACCCACTCCTCCCTCTTTGAAGAATTATATTTAGGAGCCAAGACTTTTGACAGATTTGACAAATGTTTATTAGTGCATGTCCAGGACAAATAGTCATTCTGAACATACTTAGAGCACTGCAAAAATACTTCTTAAAAATGATGATAAAAAACTACTCAAGATAGTTAAGTCCAAAGCAGATTGAAGAGTTACCAAGAGATCTTACAAAACTGGGTGGCTGGGCAACAAAATGGCAGATGACATTCAGTGCTGATAAATGCAAAGCAACACACACTGGAAAACATAATCCCAACTATACATATAAAATGATGGGGTCTAAATTAGCTGTTATCACCCAAGAAAGAGATCTTGGAGTCATTGTGGATAATTCTCTGAAAACATTCCCTCAATGTGCAGTGGCAGTCAAAACAGCTAACAGAATGTTGGGAATCATTAGGAAAGAGAGAGATAAAAAGAAAATATTATATTGCCTTGTAGCCGGGAAGTATGGCCTCCCTCAGAGATTGACACGAATGGAGAGCCAAACCACCCCCTGGGGGTTGGAACGCAGGAAGGCAGCACCTATTGGAAGCAGGTAGGTGGGGCTAGGCCTATAAAACCCAGGCCTCAGTCAGAGGCCAGTGGCCAAGGAAGAAGGACACCTTGCCCGTGATGCTCGAGCATACGCCCGTCCCCGACTGCTACAACCAAGAGGAGAAGCTGCCAGATCTATCCACCACATGGGGCCCTGAGAATCTGGAGGAGCTGTCTGAGATGGACAAGCTGAAGGAGACCCCTGGATCCTACGACCTGGAGGAGCGGCTGCTGGAGCTGCCTACTGCCTGGTGTCCTGAGGACCTGGAGGAGCTGCCCAAGCTACCAACCCCTGGTGAGTCAGAAGAGACACCTGGACCCTGGGACCTAGAGGAACTGTCCTCTGCAGAGGACCCCGAACAGTTCCTGGACCTGCCATCAAGCGATGAGGAACCGGGGTATGGCACAAGATACCAGGTTCTCTAGGGAGATGGTGGGAGGAAGAAGCCAAGGGAAGCTGACTACACTCTGGCTGAACTTACACTCACTGTGAGTCAGCGTGTTTTGGCTGGAGCCGCGCTGACCCACTGACAGGGCTCTGAGCTGGGATGCAGTGGAGACGGGTAGGCCTGTGTTCCCCTCTCCCCACCTATCCTGACCTGGGGTGAATGTCCATTGAGGGCCAGAGCCCTAACCCTTGCTGCCCTTCTGCCCTGTCCTGCACTGCCTAAGGGCCAGGGCCTTGGACCATTTTTTCGCCCTTTAGGCTATATACTGTTTCCTCCCCCGCCTGTCCCCCCCAGGGCTAGAGACTGCTTTCTCCACTTGAGGGCCTGCCCTGCTAAAGGGATAGCCCGGAGACTATTGCCTCGCCCCGCTGAAGGCTGATTCCTGCTGCTGGACCATCCCTGACTGAGGGCAGGTCATAGGCTGTTTGTCCGCCCTGTGTGGTAAAGAGATGATTACCTCCTACTGTCCCTTTAATTAGGACTCCCCAAAGGGCATGGGTGCTGGGATGTTGTGGAAAGAATCAACACAGCTACTCAATTTAGGTTAGATCAAGCAGAGCTTTATTCTGACAGACACACAGAGAGCTATGGCCATAGGGGAGCCCTGGACAGCACAGGGTTTCTGTGCTCCTATCAGGAGTCTCCATACAGGTTTGAATAGCCATAGCTTATATAGGATAGGTCTTCACATAGTGATCGCATAGTGGAGTTTTCTATTGCAAAGGAAGTAGGACAGATATTTTCTTATCTATTATACAAGTCTAAAGGCTACCTCCTTATCTGTTGGAAGAACAGCTACGGCAAATACAAAAGCAACTAGTTTTGAAAACAGCTTAAAGCACAGTCAGCAGTCTTCAATGGGTTTTTTCCCATCCACAGTCATGCTAACTTATATTCCCATCATTCATTTCAGTGTAAGACCTACCAGGCTTTGCTTTTGTGCTCCCACACTCCCCCCTTTTGTACTTATAGTACAATGTTGGGAGCTGCCTTTTGTTATGGCAGGTTGCATTCTCACAAAGATTTGGTTGGACGGGGTAGAATTATCAGTTTCTCCTTTCATAATTCACTATAAGGGAGGAAAATACAGAAGTATCAAAATTTCTAATTAAAATTCTAGTTAAAATTCTACTAAGTACAATCCCGGTTGCCTGCGCCACGAATTCATTTCCTGTAGAGTAGGTTCAACCATTTGTCGCAATATACATTGCACTTCCTACTCTCATCCAAAAAGAGGTCCAGGCACCTATCCTGTCTGCACACTGGCCAGTGGGACACTGGCCCAGAAGGCCCTGGCTCCTTATTGGCTCAATGCCTTAATCCACTGGGAAGGAAAGGGAGGCGGTTCACTGCTTGTACAAGTATACCTAAAACTACAGGCACCATCTTCGAAGACAGGCTAGGGCAGTGTATGGCTAAACATTCCTAAAAGACAAATAAAACTATCAAACTTGTTCAAATGTATAGGCTACATTGAAATAGGCATGATAAACAGGCAAGTCAGGGCTTGGCTGAATGCTCTGGTCCGTTGAAGGGGTTTTGGACTTTCACAGCAAAATGGAAATGTCCATTAGTTGCTGGATTTCTTTGTTGTACTCCTCTTTCCTTTGTAGCAGTTCAGAATACAACAGGAACTTTTCTTTTCCAGTCTCAAAGTTCAATCTCGTTTTAGGGGTTCAGATAAACTGTTTCAACCACAACTTAAAACAACATTGTAAGAGTACCACAATGACATATATAATAACCATGATTATTAGGAGTGAAAGGATACCATATATAATTTTCTTTCCTGAAGCTCCTATGTCAGGCAGCCAGGAGGTAAACCAGGACACATCTCTTCAAAGCCCCAATTAGTGTTTTCTAAGGCTACCTAGTGCAATGTCCTGAGCTGAGATTGAATTTTGTGAATATCTGTCTCAATTCTTCTATCCTGGTTCACATACATAGAGCAACTCAAATTTATTAGGGAACATACTCCACCCTGGGAGGCTAAAAGAGTAGTAACTTGCCTCTGAGGCCCATGTGTCTAGTGATGCGGCTATAGCCACTAAAGGAATACCTTACCTTGGGTGTGCTGGTCCGTAAGTGCAGATCCAGCAATTCCTGCGATTATTCTGGTCGGCAATAGATTGGGAGCATTTCACAAGGAGGTTAGAGTCCCAGTCAGCAAAAACAAGTGAAAGGGCTAGGGCTAAGATAACAGCTAAAGTTTTCATTTTACTGTAAATTCGGGAAGAACGCCTCTAGGGCAAATAGTCCAGTTAATAGTAAGAGTGTCGCCGGAGTCTCTTATGGTTTTCGGGGTTTTAGATTGTACTAATGTTTTGGAGTTTCGTCGGTGTTGTTTGAGAACCATTGGTCAGAGGAGGGGCTCTCTCTGTGATCTTTCAGGATCTCGGGGTTCGCTGAGCTGTGCTTACTGACGAGGACCAGAATTCTGTTGTCCTCGGGTCTAATGGTGGTGGGGTCTTTTTGCAGTGTGATGCATGAACCCAGTTAGGGTATCCTTGGCATCACACAGCGGTATTAGTGGTTAGCAACACTAAATAATGTCCCTTCCATTGAGGCTGCAAGGCATTCGGTCGTTGGTGGATCTTTTCACAATCTCCAGGTTGGAAGGAGTGACACAGTTCCCTTCTGTTGGAAGGGCCTCTTGAACCTGTGTGTAGATAGACTTGATACACTTCATTACTACTTTACAATAGTCCAGTAGCACATCGTCAGTTAAGTGTAGATCAAATTTCAGCAGGTTTGGCGGAGGAGTATGTGGAAATCTCATAGATCTGGCCATAAGGATCTCATGTTTTCCTATGTTCCCATGTTTTCTGTTGACAGTATTTCTAATATACATGAGAGCTATGGGTAAGGCTTCTGGCCACTTCAAGCTGCTTTCGGTACAGATTTTGGCTAATCTAGTTTTCAAATAAAAATTCTTTCTTTCTTCAGCTCCGCTGGACTGGGGGTGATATGCACAGTGCAGGTCGTGTTGGATTCCTAAGGCTTTACACAAGTTTTGAACGACCTGTCCTGTGAAGTGGATCCCTCTATCGCTAACCAGAATGAGGGGCAATCCAAACCTAGGTATAAATTCTCTCCATAGTTTCTTGGCGACAGTTATTGTATCTGCCTGCTTACAAGGGTATGCTTCTACCCAGACTGAAAACATATCAATAACGACTAACACATATTCAAAGTTACAACATTGAGGCATTTGGATAAAATCTATTTGCAAATTCACAAAGGGACCCCACGGAGTGGGGTGTGCTGAAGGTTTTGTCTTTTCCTTCTGGCCTATGTTATGGGCTAGACAGGTAGGACAGGTACTGCAGTACTGTTGTGCTATAGAAGAAAAAATTGGGGCAAACCAGTCACGCTGTACTGCTGCTTTCATCTCCCCTTATGTGCTCCCACAGGGAGGTGTGGCCTCCCTTGGAGATTGACACAGAGGAAGGCCCACCGGTGCCACCCCCTACAAGATTGCTTACATGCCTCTTTATAAATTCATCCTGAATGTTGCATTGTCCAGATCTGGTAGCTCCATCTCAAAAAAAGATATATTGGAACTGGGAAAGGTTCAGAAAAGGGCAACAAAAATAATTAGGGGTATGGAAAAGGTTTCATATGAGGAGAGATTAATAAGACTGGGACTTTTCAGCTTGGAAGAGAGATGACTAAGGGGGGTATGATAGAGGTTTATAAAACATGACTGGTATAGAGAAAGTAAATAAGGAAGTGTTGTTTACTCCTTCTCATAACACAAGACCTAGGGGTCACCAAATAAAATTAATAGGCAGCAAGTTTAAAACGAACAAAAGGAAGTATTCCTTCACACAATTCACACTGTAGAACTCCTTGCCAGAGGATGTTGTGACGATCAAGACTACAACAGGGTTCAAAAAAGAACTGGATAAATTCATAGAGGATAGGTTAGCAAGAATAGGCAGGGATTGCTGTTTGCCAGATGCTGGGAGGGGACGACAGGGGATCGATCACTCAATGATTACCTGTTCTATTCATTTTCTCTGACGCACCTGGCATTGTCCACTGTCAGAAGACAGGATACTGGGCTAGATGGACCATTGATCTGACCAAGTATACTGGTTCTTACATCCCTCTCACTTACATCAGTAAAAGTCAAAAGAAACTCCACCAAAGTCAATGGATTTGAATGTGATTTAAAGATATTATAGATAAGAGAAACAGGCCCTAAGAGCTTATGTGTACACAATGCCTGTTCGCCTCACTTTTGCATTCCTTCCCTACCTAGTCACAAGGTTTCCTAGTTCTGTTTTCTTTTGTCTAATATACAAAAAATATATTCTAGAGATTTTTTGGGGAATGGGGGATATGTTCCCTGCAAAGATGCAAATATAATAACTGACTTTGAAAACACTGTGAGCATTTCTGTTGTGCTTAAAGAAACTTGAGCCAGGAGAAATCCAGGATTAATTTTTCTGCTGAGGGTCATTTCAAAATGAAAAAAAATGTGAGCCAAAACAGGTTACATGAGGCCTAAGAAACTTAAAAGAGAAAAAGAAATAAATGTTTCCTTATAAGAAAAGACAGATGGACTTTAGAAATAGAGATCATAGACAGTTCTTTTCTCAAACAGATTTTGAGTGCAATTCATTTACAAACTTGAAAATTATTTCCTCTGATGCTACAGTGAGCTTTCTAACTTTGTGTTCACAAAAGGACCTTTTTCACAGCATGCAATTCATACAGAGCTAAGAAATTTTGCATAATGCAAGTGACACTTCTTGATCCATTTTTCTCTTCTTTCCCTTTCTTGCAAATTGCAGATGTTACATCTGTAGCAGTTTCCATAGAAACAGTCAATTTTGGAGTCCTGTAAGAGGAGGGGGTGAGTAGCTTGGAAATGATTGACCAGGAAATGGATTTAAAATGAATAATCATTCAACATTTTAATGCTACTAAAAAGAAAACCACATGAATCATTAAAGTGTGGCCTGAGATTTGGCAACCTGATTAGGTGAAGTTTTCCACTGTGAAGATTCTAGCGAAGGAGCTGGGTACTAAATTTTAATACTAAAGGGTCCTGTCATTTCTGTAGCTGTTTTTCTTTCCTTTAGGAAGTAAATTTCCTACAGCCAAATCACATGCTTGAATAACCTGTGTAAGCACAGCTGACATGAACTGGGCATTGATAATTAATAATTAAGTATTCATCCATTTTTGTTGTCTTAAAGATCATCTTGATGTCTCAACATTTTTCAACAAAGCAGGACTGTGTGGGCTGTATCACTGTTTCAGCCATCAAAAGCAGTCCTTTAAAGGGGGAAGTATATGTAGTCAATTCAAGCTAAAAAGAATGGCAGCATTGTGAAACTTTATAGAATACTAAAGAAGGTAGAAGACTGTAGTCTTCTTGGGCTGCTTGCATAGCCTCTCCCAACAGAATGTATACTCACTAAAAATAACTATAGCAAACAACTTCAAAAGGAAAAAACAATAGGCAAAGAGACAGGGTCTTGATGGCTTAGCAGCTAAAACTCTGAACTTTTCACCTTTGGAGCCATACTGAATGTCCAACTTGAAGTTCTCAGGAAAAGTATTTTCTACTTGAAAATGGAAAGAACTTACCACACATAATTGGAAGTGATTTAAGATAAGTTTTATGTGAGCATGACCTTTTTAACCTGCACATTTTATCATGGGGCTTTTGACTGCTGGAGACATTCCTCGGGGCAACAATTTATCTCTCTCTTTTTTTTTTTTTTTTTTTTTGTAGCACTGACATTTTTTCTCACATAGATATTTCATAATATTAAATATTTAATTTTTTATAATTAAACCACGTTTGCTCTGCTGTGAAGCTAATCCAATGACTCATTAAATAAATTATTTATTTTAATATACTTAGGTGTATAATAGACAAAATATTCAAGTGCAGTAGATACTTGTATGATCAAACTGACGTGGAACAAACTTCACAAGCAAACTAAACGTGGGAAGCAAATTTCATGGTATAACAGTAGCCACTGGAGTCAGTGAAGACTTTCCTTTAGAACCCTGAAGCCGGTCATGTGACGGAGGCTAGGAAATAGAATTTCAGTTTCTTGCTAGCTCTCTGGCTTATCAGATCCCAATTACATGCGGGATGAAATGGCAGTTTCTCAAATTGCCCCACCAGTGTATTCTATTGCAGTTGGGTTTATAGTACCATATATAAGGGCTGAAGATGCTTAGCTTTTGCTTGTACCATATCTGAACTGTGGATAGAGGGTTTCAGTTACTAACTGAGCCAGCATTTTAATCTTTACTAGAACAAACATTCCCATATACACACGATTTAAAATGTTATAAATAAAAGCTACCGATTACAGCTTGAAAAGGTATTTAGGTCTTAGCCTGATGTGACCTAGCTAAAATTCTTTGGCACAACTAGGATGAGGAGAAAAATAAAATCCTATGAAAAGCTTATATTGAGCAGAAAGGTAGATCTAAAAAGCTTTAATAGGTAGGAAAAAATGAGGAAAAGAAAAATACCAAAAATGCAAATGATAACCACATTAGACTTGCTGGTGAAAAAGAGATAAGTGCTTCAGCTCATACACAGCTTGGCAAATACAAGAGCACAAATCACTGCAGGGGGAAAATATGCTTGGAAATCCCTAGAGACCGACTTCACATTGCTAATTTACAACCACATGCTGCATCTGTCACTTTTACAAATCAATGAGAGTGCCTACCCTTTAACAGCACAGGGTCACTAGTAAAGGTTGCTGGTGTCGGCCATACAGACAAGACCTTTCAGGATGTCAGAAAAGAACCTTGGTGACGTGCATTAACACCCACACGCTCCTTTATGTCACATCCAATTTACTTTATCTTAAATTGTCAGCTAGCAAAACTCACTCCCATATTAATAACTAGCGGTTTGCATCCAAGCCAGGAAAAATAAACCCTGCTGATAGTTCCATGAGGCAGCTGGCTTGCTCCAAAGAAAGCCAAAAGGGAAGGATACAGCTCTGCCTTAGTGGAGATTCAGCAATATCAAGAGAAACAAAGAGACGATGTAACTTGCAGATGGCACATGTGTAGCAGATAGAAAAGCATTTATATTCTGTTACTTTCGGTAGATGCTCTTCAGTAAGAAAGCGATCCAGTTCATTTACTTAGTTAGACTACAAAAGAAGACATTAAAGACCAGAGAATTTGGTCCAAAGCTTTCCAATCCTGTATTCCAGCCAGCTTATATGAATGCAGATGTCAAAGTATAGAAGTGCAGAAGACTCTCTCTTCCTATCACTTACTTAAAGTTAGAGAAACCTGTTACTTTGGAGCAAAGCTTCCCATTGTCCTTCAAAACTGGAATCATATTGTATCTCCAGATCTGTTCAGCTAACACTACTTTTTGAATAATACAGATTTTATATAAATCCTTAATAGATGTAGAACAGACCCTCTGGGGGGGGCAGGAACTTTATAACTAAGTTGTACTCCCTTTTACATATAAATACATGTTTATATGTAAATACACAGCATGGGAAAAGGCTGAAATAGATGCCTTTCCATGAAACACTGAGAAATAACTAAACACATTGTCATAGTGACAGTGGCGCAACATATTGACTCATTCTCCACTGAATACAAATATGTGTGTTAGACCCTGGTCCTATTCTCACAGTGCTACTGAATTCATTGGGAGTTTTGCCTTGGAAATGATGTCAGGATTGGGTTCCATATAGTCTAAGTTATACAAATTTAAAAGCAGCATATCTCAAGTCTGATGGAGAGAATGTTTAGAAGAAGTATATTGTAACCACATCTGGCAGAGATGCCCAAAAATTATGCTGTTATGGAAATGATTTATAAAATTACTGTGGAAGTTCTCCCTGTGGATATGTTGCTGACTTATTAGGCTAGTGCTGTTTGTCTTCCTGAGCTGATAGCAGAGTAGGAAAAACTTGCAGGGTTTCTTTAGCTGACAGCAAAAAAACACTTTAGCTGCTGTCTAGGGAATATGTTGTGCCGCATCACTATAGAAGTGGTTTGCAAGGGATATGGGATGTTGTAGTAATGAAGAAATGTAGGACTGTGAAGAACAATTACATTACCACAATCTATCATCTGGATTCTTTTCCAGACTTTGCTGAAGAGATAAGTTGGTCACAAGAGACTATATCTCTTCATTCCATCGTTTCTTTATAAGATACTTTTATCATCAATGGTCCAAATTCTAGTCTGAGTTTCAGTGGTGTAAATCAGCAGAGCTACTCCAGAATTGTACCAGTTTAACAAAGCAGTGACAATAAATAGTTATAGAATACAACACACACATTTGGGGGTCGGTTCTGGTCCCTGCACCATTGCCTATAAACTGTTCCAGTGACGTATAGGAAACATAAGGGGGCCACAATGAGCCTAGGGAGAATTTTCTCACTGCAGAAGCAGCCTACTGCCAGTGTAAATGGCCTTAGGCTGTTCTTAGAAAAGCCTCCTGGGCTGCTCTAAATTAAACTGGAGCCCGTACTGGTCCCTAGAGCAGTCCAGAATCAGAGTGTTTGTTTGAGAGTTGATCTAAAGCCACTCTTTCCTTCTCCATTCAAGCTACATCTTCTGGGCTGTTCTTCTGAGGAATGCAACCCAGACTCATTCTCTGGGATTAGTATAGTAGGTTAATGATATTCGTTTTATGTGTTTTATTTATTTATGCGTCTTATTTTAGTATTAATTAATTTATTTTATAGTACTGTGCTAGGTACTGCAATGTGCTCAGGCATTTCACACATACCATTAGTCCTGCCATGAGGAGCTTCCAGTCTTAGAAGACGAACTACAGACAAAGGATGGTGATGGTGAAAAATAAAACATGCAATCAAACGCAGTTTTAAGAAAGAAACACCAGCTATCCTGCATATCTATCCAATCATTATCTGATTATTATTTGTACCCATTTAGGACAAATTTTGCCAGCCTTACTCATGTCCTGCTGACTTCAGTTGGAATACTTTCATAGTAAGGTCCTACTCAACATGGGTAAGGGTGGCGGATCTGAGCCTTCATATGCAAAGTGCACTGTTCTGTCTTTTTTGTCTGTTAAATAAACTCTTTGCAATACAGATAAATGAGGGCATTTTCTCCCACAGGAAATCTATACATCTTCTCAAGTCATGTGAAGCAACACCCAGTATGTAAGGAAACAAATACTCAAGGTAAGAAGTTAAACATTCGTCAGCACTCAATGCAAATTGAGGGTGGATGTGGAATATTGGTTTAAGCTCTTGCACTACTCTTATCACGCAGAATCTGTATGCAGGACAGTCTCCTTTGCACCATGTTAAAACAGCGAAAAGGTTGCTCTAACCTTCATTTGCTGCTAATGGATCTAAGGTTCCAAAACCACAGCCATGAACTGGCCTGGCATAGGAACATCTGGCTACATCTCTTGTACTCTTCATTTTCCTTTTTATACCAGCAGGAGGAAGGCAGCAATAAGAATCTCAGCAACACTACGGTCTCCTTCTTCCAGTGGGATAACCTTCCCAGAGTCAGATATTCCAGATTTAGGGCCAGGCTGCACCACCCAGAAGACGCAGGTTCAGAGAAGCAAGCATGTGAAGTGTCCCTTCAGGTTACCATCTGCCAAGATGCTGTCTTCAGTAACAATTCCCTTTGAATTAATGTTGTTAGCATCAAGAGTTCCAGGCAATTCTGGCTTTTGTATTTTGGTCACAGATTTCTTTTAATTCAGCATCTAACAAAAAAAGGGACATTATCTGTATTTCTTAGATCTCTTGCCTAGAGAGAATTGTACTTTATTGTTTTAGAGCAGCAAGAATTGTCTTTTTACTTAATTCAAAGCGCTCCAAGGGTCCCCTCCTTTCCCTCTCCTCCACCTTCTCTCTCCCGTTTTTGATGTTCTCTAGAGAATATAGGCGGGTGAATAATATCAAGTTTTACCCCCACTCAGCATGATCCCAGAAAAGAAAATGGAAAGAATAATCCACACTGGTCAAGGAGCTAAGGGCTGAACTTGATTCATAATTAAACAATACTTTCACATGGCTGAGCAAAGAGCAAACAGCTATCACTACTCTCTGATGTTCCTTTAGAAGTCTCATCTCCATTTGAAAGCTTGCCTTAGAAGGTTTTCTCTCTCGCTAGCTTCTTTGGCAAGTATTTTAAATTAAGCCCGAGCTAACAAAATAATTTTTTTCCTTTATGTGTCTTGGACTTTTTCATCTGTAGATATACAGTATTATATCATACATATAGGGAGAATTCTCTTAGTTAAAACTAGCAAAGATTCTGCATTAATAATAATGGGGCAAATCCCCCCCCAGCTGCAAGACTCTATTTGAGGAGTCTGAAAAAAGGAAATGTGAATGAGGAATTCTCTCACATCATTCATTCAGTTTGAGGTTGCATTGGCTGGCTCTCCTAGAACAGGCTATATGCTTGCCCAGAAACCATGAAGATCTCTAGGGATCTGTGGAACTCCAGGGCCATCATAGCAGAGGCCTCATACTTCCACCACAGCTGTGGTCCCTAGGTCCTAATTCCCAGCCCTAATCTCTGGTTGCTAAACTCCATTAAAGCTATGTTATCAAGAATGGCTAGTTGACTTCCTCTAAGATCCACCTTATCGTGAGATGTCAGCCACAGAGGTGACCCTTAGAAAGTCATATAACCTCAGGCTTTTCTGATGTGGTTCTGTGGAGCCAGAGGAGGTTTTTGTGTGCCCTGGCCCTTCTATCTATTTTAGGCCAAGTCTACGCTAGAAAAGGTTTGTCAGTCCTCCTAGTATAGATGCATCTTATACCAGCAAAAAAAGGGCTCTTGCCAGGATAGCTTATACTGGTCTGGTAAACCAAATAACCTATACCAGAAGAAGCGCTTTTATACCAGTATAAATGCATCTACCCTTAGGCTTTTCCAGTATCAAAATGTTGCAAACAACAACAAAAAATTGCTTCATTCACTGATACTATCACACCAGCAAAAGTTTCTATCATAGACCTGGATTTAGGCACTTGTATGCCCTAAATCGCTTCTCGGCCTTTTGGCTAAGAAAGCATGCGCTGCCCGTGCAGCCCTTAAATCTGAGTGCCTCACAGTCTTCAGTACACTTGTCTGCACAACACCATTGAGAATAGGAAAATCTACTTCCTGCCTGCTCTCCAGTTGGATCCCATGCTCCAAGAGCATCCTCAGTGAAGTGTGGGCCTGTCTGGAATTGACAATGTTGCCGAGTGGCTAGCCTGTCCCTCTGAACTCCTCATCCCAGTTCCTGCCCACCACCACTCCCAAAACCTTCTCCAAGTCTCTACCCTTGCCACACACACACACTGAAGGCCTGGCTCCTTTCTCTACATTCCAGTGAGGCTATTTCCTCCTTCTCCTCCTTGCTGCCTTGGCACCAGCAGAGGGAGCATTGAGAGCCCAGAAGAAATGGTCTGTCTCCTAGCTATCAGGTGCAGTGGTCTTATAATGAACAAGTTCTTATAATGAAAAGTGTTACGCAACCTTAATTATAGGCTTCATTACCTGCACAACCTATAATAACCCAGATCCTTGATGTGCTTGACCAAATGCAAGCTTCTTTCACAAGGCTACAATCTGTGCTTCTGCACTGGAAACATAACTATCTCCCATGTCATACTGTCACTGGTCCATCCCTGCTAGGGATCACAGGACACATAGGCAGACACATTGAGTATACAGCATTTTCAGTGAAAATTACACCATTTTGTATGGGCAACACACATACCTGCTGAGAACAGGCAACTGAAACTGACACTTTCAGCATGGTGCTTTCAGTAGCCCTGTTTCCAAAGGTTCCCTTGTAAACTGTGCAGCACAATCAAGATGGTTGTCTTTGATTGTAAACTCACGTCGTGTCCTTCCTATGTGTTTGTACAATACCTAGCAATGTGGGGCCTATAAGCACTACTGCAATATTAAATTATAACAATATTTTGACGGACAGTATAAAAATCTAGCACTCAAGTAAAAAAGGTGAAAGATGAGACAGAGAGCGAAATAACAGAGAAGAAGGTAATTGACAGTTTGGTAAAGGCTCAAAAGCCCTACTGGATATACAAGGAGATTGTTTGTGGGGTGATAGGGGTAGGAAGGCTTGCTTAGGAAGGGAAGACTAGAGATGGGAATGTATCTAATAGATAGAAACTTGATATAGGGAGAAATTTTAAGAGGATTATTGGTGACACTCATGACACTGTAGGGTTCAGCTTACAATGAGCTTTGGGTAACGTGATACAAGGAAAAGTTTGACAATCTGGAGAAGGTAAAGCAGTAGGAAGTATAGATGCAAGCTATGAGATTATTATATTTGCTTAAAGGATAAAGTGATCTTAATTAAATGATTTTCCTTAATTTACACTGAATAATAATGAAGCTTTTTCCCCTTGCCAACAAAGTGCATTTTTAAGGGGACCAGATATCCCAATTTTATAAAGACAGTCCTGATATTCAGGACTTTGTCTTATATGGGTGCCTATTACCCTCCTTCGTCCCCCCCCCCTTCCTGATTTTTCATACCTGCTGTCTGGTCACCCTTTCAATAGCACTCTGTGTTTAAATCCTATTATTGCCTACCAGAACAAACAACAGTTTTAACCTGATTATTTGGGATGTTCTACTTATTTAAAGCTGGATTTGTAAATAAAGCTATCAATAGCTTCAGCATATTCTTAGACATTGGGTTAGTGCATAGAGTCTGTTGGCCTCAACCTAGTATTTAGGATACCAAAGACTGAAGTTATATCCACTATGCCACTTTTGGGGAGCAACCTCTTGAGAATATCTTTTTAAAAGTCTGTTTCCAAAGGTGCTGTTCTAGAGAGTTAAATCCCCTGCAAACAGAAAGGTGATAAACAAAAGACTTTAAGGGAGGGATTGAATAGGCATTTGGAAGAAAGTGGTTTCAGGGGAAAAGGGCTAACAACAAGTTATATATGAACTGCTACAAGGCATCTAGAAGAAAGGGAAAACCAACAGCATGCAAACTGGACCCATTCTGTCTTTTGTACCCTGAAGTTTGGTTGAGATTATGCAATGATCAAGTACTGGTTTCAGACTGGACATTTGAAATCAGACTATGAAATAAAGTCTTTATGGCTAACATAGGACAAAAGTCCACTGTGAACTCCTGGCTGCTCAGAACTTTTGGAAATTAAACACCTAAATGTGAACTTAGGTGCCAAATGTTAGGCCCCCATCTTTGAAAATCTTGATCGACACTTTTGATGAAATATAACTAATCAAACCTTCTTACAAGATGGTTGAAATGCATAACAGTAAAACACTGTGATAAGTGTAGAATGGGTCCACTTAAAACAGTCAGTCCTATTTCAGAGGCATTCTGGCTTTCAGAGATATACCTTTTACTTAAAATGTGGAATACCCCAAGCACTAGTAAATCTTTCAAGGACCGCAATTAACTCTGGTTATGCCCACTGTAGCCAGCTAGACACTAAAGTTTGGCCCTTTCCATGCTCCAGATGGAATTTTTATTTTGTGACCAATTAAGGGCCTGGTCATCTTCACCTTGTTACAAGTTATGTGGTTTGATTTATTTCTGCCACAGCAGCTTTTTTGCCAGTACAGCCATATTTTCTAGTTCACTGCACTTTATCTCAATGCTTTGGTCTAGCTGGGCTTTATTCTCCTCTGACTGGCTTTAGTAGGGATACACTTGATTAACACTGATGTTAGAGTGAGAAGAATGAGGTCCACTGTGATTCAGCTCTACTTAAAATTTAATTGGTTTGTGATTTTCTCTAATAAACTTTGATTTAAGTATGACAACCTGGACTTGGATTTGGTGCTTGGATAAGCACCACTGAACACCCCAGAGAGGGAGAAACTTAACTCTAACTTCAGAGGGCTCAATCAAAGGTAAGAGAACCGAGGGGCCTTTCATCAAAAGGTGCTCTGAGGAAGCTGCATGTGGTGAGTGGGATGTAGGAAGAATATAAAAGACTGGTGCAAGGCTTCTGTGTGGTGAGACTATGCAGCTTTTTCTCCCTAAAAAAAATTATCATGTTTATTTTCACACAGAAACTCAAATGGCTGCACTGTGAAACTACAACTTAGCATGTAATTAGGCCAAAACCCACTAAACACAATGTGGAAACTCACCTTGATATCAGTGGGCATGTAATTTGTTCCTTAGCGCTCACTTCAGTGTACCTCGACAAATACATTTGAAAAAACAAATGACTGGTTAATAATAAAGTTATAATAGATGGAAGTACTTTTGGAGCTTAAGGAAGCCTCCCCCCATTTTTGACCAGATAGTGGTTGTTCTCCCAGTCTAATTCAACAGAAGCTGTTCTCAAGCAGCTGCTGAGATGATTTGAATAAAGGAAATGCTAAGGCCCTTATCCTGCAAATACTTATGCACATATTTAACTGAACACAGTGAGTAGTCCCACTAAACTCTATGACACTGCTCGTGGGGCATGAAGTTATGCATGTGCTGTATTTGCAAGACCAGGGCCTAGGTGTTTCATCCACATATAGTAAAATCCCATCCCCCCCAAAGGCTGGCTGCCCAGTATCAATGCATATATATTTTCTTGTGGAAAGGAGAAATGAGTTCCCCTTATTTTACACTTAATACATTTGTTATATATTGCACAGAAGAATTTGCTCTGATGTTAATAGATAAAGACCAGGCACAACCTTTTATTGTAACCTCACTAGAAGTTCAAAACAACATAGTCACTGAGCTTAGACCAAAAGTCTACATAAAAAAGCAAATAATTGACTGACTAAAAATGCTAACTATTTAAGATGCAATTTTGTCCTAATAATATCAAGTTTCTGAGGAAATAATACTTCGATACTCATTTAGGTGCCACAACTTGTACTGATTTTCTTAATGTGTTCATATCATCAGTGAACTTTTTCACCCAGTAGTAGCCATTAGCTAGTTTGAGATATTATATCATAATCATTAGAAATAGTCATTGCAAATTGAACAGTCACTTATGAAATTTGCAATTTATAACTAAAATCTGAGGTTTTATTTTTTTCATTATTTGTGAACTTCTAAGTAAATCTCATGTGAGTTAACTGTTTTTGTTGGGGGGTTTGTTTTTGTTTTGTTTTTTGGTAACTGAACAAATTCTGAATCATAGCTGCTTGTGTTAGAATTAGGAAATCTTCAGATATATGGTTTTTTGGGGAAGAGGGGGATAACTTTTAAATTTTTGCTGGAAGGTTTGTGATTTGTTTTTAAACAAATGTGTGTAGCACCTGAGAAAGGTGTCTCTTTCTGGTTTTGATCTTATAAGCCAAGTTAAATAAATTGAATGTGTAAGGATTGTATTTAAATATTGTTTTACTGATTGGGAAAGCTGCCATTTTAAAATGAACCACTAGAATTTATAACCAACTGGAACTTAGTTCAAAGATTATTCTAGTTCTTTTGAGCAAAGTATGTATGTTCTTAATTAATAAGGCACCAAAATATTTGGGTGGAGCCTGTGCATACACAGCTTCCCACTGGGGCCCCAGAAAGGCTCAGAGCCTACCCCCATGCCTCATATTGTAGAATCAAAGTGCCTGTATGTTCAAAATTGCACAGTAGAGGCAAGCGCTTTAGGGCCGCCCAATCCTGTCCCCACTGAATTCTGTAGAAGCAGTATCAGGCCCGTAGTCTGCTCCTTAGTCGTTTTCAGAAACAAAGGCCTGGTCTACATTAGAGAGTTTTGTTGACAAAAGTCAGCGTTTGTCGACAAATCAGTGCTGGTGTACACATTGCAGTCACCTCCCTGCCAGCAAACTGCCCTGTTTTTTCGACAAAATAAAACCACCACCACAAGTGGGGCAGGGCTTCTGTCGGCAGAGCTAGGGCAACACAGTGTCAGTGCAGACACTACATCCCCTCAGAGCGGTGGAGGGGCTGCCATGCTTGTCAGTTGCACTGTGAGCCCGGGCATGGGGGGTTGCAGCTCTGCCAGCAGCCTGGGACGTCAACAAGCTGCAGGTGGCTGCCACCCAGCTGTGACCCAGAGTGCGGGCAACTGCAAATTGGGACTGGGCAAGTTGCAGGGGGCTGCATCTGGCTCCCGGCCCATGACTGGGGAAGTCCCTGCACCCAGCTGGGATCAGGAGTGGTGGGGGTCAGGGAGCTGAGAGGTGAGTGGAAGTGGTCCTGGTGAGGGTGGAAGTGGTCCCGGTGAGAATGCACTCCACCGACCCAAGGATAGTCGTGTGGACATCAGCCACCACTATAATTATAGTGGCTAAAAGTCGACATATTTTATGTCAGCAAAATTTTGTAGTGTAGACAAGGCCTAAACCTTATTCTGTTTTCTCATCTCAGTTTATTTTACAAAATAACATAGTAGAAAAGAAAAGAAAAGAAAAAAGCTGTGTGTGTACAATGGTGTGTGTGTGCGTTAGAGGGAGAGAGAGAGCTGGCCACAGCAATTTATAGGGAATTTACATTAAAGAATTCATGGCAAAAGTGGGAAATATGAATTGTATCTCTTTACTGAATAACACCTATAATCTTCAATTTACTGCACAAATTCAGGCATCTGTTCTGTTAAACTTTTGATGGCTTGAAAATTTTTGTCACACAAAAAAGCCTTGTAACTAAAGTCTTTGAATATTTTTAGTGCTACAGTTGTCAGCTCTCGTTAGAAATAATAAAGACTGACTGTAATGTAGTTCACAGAACCTTAAATGAGGAAGTCAATGCTGACTTGAAAAATAGAAAATGTAAGTGTGTCTGCTGGGATGTGCTAGTGGGTTTAATTGAACTTCATCAGATGATTCTATATGTCATGCTATATTCTATTTTGCAAAATTGCATGTATAAAACATCTAAAGGGCTTATTCTTCTTTCAGCATCTTGAAATTGCATATTGAATCTTTTAAAGTCACCACTGTAGAAAAAACAGTAAAAGGTTTAGGCCAAGATTTTCAAAAGTGGCTAGAATCTTGTGTGTCCATTTGTCCCTTTAAAAGGACCTAATTTTCAGGTGCTCAGGGCTTTTCTGAAAAATTTGTCTGCCTTCAAAAATATACTGTATGGCTCCTGAAAAAACAAATGCTAAGAACATCTTCCTTGGCTATTGATCTGCCCATATCACCCACACCTTTGAATTCCTTCCTTTTTACCATGACTTCACATTCCATCTTAACATCAGTCTCCAAGCTTTAACTAAGTCTGCCCTTCCTTATCTTACGAAATCTTTCTGCTTTGCCTATGCACCCCAACCTGCTCTCTCAGTGATGCCAGCCTTGATATCCATTTGCCTGCTTCTACCACAATATTTTCCCATGTCATATCTTACATATAAAATGCCTGATCCGAGCTGGTCCACAAATCCACTACCTTCCCTCTTTTATATACTGTCTCAATATCCAAGTCTTTCACAATGCTTAGAAGACTTTTGCAAACTTAACTCGTCTAAATATTGATTTATCTCTTTCTTAAAAAAGAAAAGAAAACAAGAACAGTATTTCGCACCTGTGGAATAGCTTCACTTAGTAACTATTTAATCTTACTGATGTTGTTCCTACCTCCTTGCGCTATAATCTCTGTGTATTAGAGAAATAGATCCCCAATGAATGAAGACTCATTAATCCTGTATTTACACGTTTTTGAAAGTCTCCAGAAAGATTCAGAGGGTCAAGCCACAGACATTTTATTTGTCATATATATTGTCTCCAAAGACTCTGGTTCCCCAGCTTCATCCAGGTTACTATCTGAGCACCCTGAATTCTACCTCTCCCAGCCTTTTGTAACAGCATTAAATGTTACATATGCTTCTAAGTTGCTGCACGTGACTGCATGGAAATTAACATGCTAATTTTTCCAGGTATTTCATTATTTCTCATATTTAATTGATTTCCTATTTCACTGTAGGAAAAGCTCTACCATAAAAGCAGACCAGTGTATGTTAGCTTCCTTCTACGTTGGTGACTCACCAGGGATACTTTTCTTTTTCAAGCACCATTCCATAGTTTATTTTAATCTGCTGTTAGATTGCTCTCTCTGTAGCTGCACTGCATGTTGTGTAAATAATCATTCCATCTTTCTTATCTCTATAAACAAACATTTATAGATGCAAGTCATACTCCAGGACTGTACGTGTAGGCATTAAATACAGAATTTCCTTGAATAGGTTAAAAAAAGAAAAGAAAAGAAAATGAAGCTAGAAAATGAGACTTGCAAATCATGCCCATATGTCCTTAGATTTGTCTGCATGTGTAAAGCTTTGAACAGAACAAAATTACATTTACAGACAATGAAATGTCCATTACATATCATTAAGTGAATTTCCTGCTGAGTACATTGTTCCATTTGAATAGTGTCTTCTCTCAGTACATTTGCAGCATAGACTCTGTAAAACTGTTTAGATCTTAGACTGCTGTATGCAGTGTTGTTGTAGCCATGTTGGTTCCATTTTATCATCCATTTATAAAGTTGTTATATGATGTTAGGGTCAATTCACATGCTATTTCATATATAATCAGTGCATGCTAAATAGATTTAAGTTATAGGAGTATAGAAGTATAAGATTGACAAGTATTTAGGAGTGACGAGTGTGCATTAAGTATACAAGTAAATCATATACTTGTGAGATTTTAACTTAGCCAGCCTAGGCTATAGGCTTAAGAACATTTGATACAAGTAGGTGACCTAGGAATAACCCTATGACAATAAGATCATAAGATTACTATAAAAGATGTGCCAATAGGTAATGTTACAGAAAACTAGATTGCAATAACTACAATGTACTATCCAACATCACAAGACACCTGATTGTAACACCATGGAATCTCCTGTCCTGAACACAAGGTATATGTTGTGCACAGATGCTATGAAAATAAGAAGAACTAAGAAACAACCTATAAAATATGGGGCACCTCAATATTCATGGGGTGTAGAAGTACAGATGAGGAAAAGGGGGTTGAAATCCTCATGCATATCAGGAAGATGTTGGGTGTGGTGAGAACAACAATGCAAAGAGGTTTCAGGTGGATAAAAGTGGGAAGAACCCCTAGGGACAACACCATGTGATGACCCCACAGGAAACCCAAGGAGGAACCATCCCTCTATTGATGGTTATCTGTTGAGAGATCCATCAGACTCTAGACATCTTTGAGGATGTGAGTATGACTACAGTGTTAGTCACTGCATGGGTTTCTGTAGGATTTCTATATGCATGGGTAAGTGTAACTTTATTTATTGCTTTAATTAATCAAACTTGTAGTATACATAAGACTTCATACTCGTGATTGTGTCTGTGGCCACTATCCTTGGACTTCATGTGTTTCTAGAGTCTCCAAATTTGAGAAAAGCACCACATGTGATTTTTTACTCTGTTGAGCTTGAAACTGTAGCATCATGAGCCGAACCCATGGTAGTTTAATACCAACTTACAAAATTCAGTGTAAATAAAAAAGGCTACAGAAAAACAAGGAGGATTAGTCCAATAAAGATATTACCTCACCCACCTTATCTCTCTAGATCTCAGACTGAAATAGGAAAATACCTTTCAGGAAAAGATGGTTACTCATTGATCTGACCATAACACGCTCCTTGTCTTTGTATAGTACACCTTGTCATTTATTTAATTCCTTCTGATAATGTAAATTAGGAGGGAAAGATGTTAGAAGCAAAACCAAATCCAATGCAAATATGGACACTGATACTGCAATCAGATCCTTAACAGATGGACTCATGCAGAGGCTCATTGACTTCAGTGAATCTATGCAACCATCATCCTTTGTGATGTGCCTTTTAGTGATAAACTCGGAGTTCGGCCTATTTAGCTTAATAGTGAGAAGGTTTGGGGGTAACTTGATTACTGTCAATATGTACTTAAATGAGGACTCAATGTTTGATAATGGGTTTTTTAGTCTAGCAGAAATAGGTAGAATACAATCCAATGGCTGGAAGATTTTTAGACAAATTCAGACTAGAAATAAGGCATAGTTTTTAAACGGGGAGGGTAATTAATCATTGGGACAGTTTACCAAATGTCATGGTGGATTTTCCGTCATTGGTAATTTTTAAATCAAGATGGGACTTTTTTCTAAAAAAATACGCTCCAGGATTTATTTTGAGGGAAGTGCTACAGCCTGTGTTACGCAGGATGTCAGACTAGATAATCGCAATGGCCCCTTCTGGCTTTGGAATCTATTAATATAAATATATACATGTGTATGCACCTATATAGATGGATTCAAACAAGATTATCAAAGAGATAACATATAGAAATTTTAGTCAAATATACCTTTAATAGAAATTTCAGTGATAATCATATGATCTCATTTTTAGAACAACCTCACAGATGTATTCAGTATTACTGTAGCCATGTTGGTCCCAGGATATTAGAGAGACCCACCTTGTGTCACAGATGTAGATAAAGGTGGAGTTCAATACTGGGTCAATTCTGTACATAATGCACATATTAAGGTTAAGATTTTGTCACAGATATTTTTAGTAAAATGGGCAATAAACAAAAGTTCACAGACGCGCGTGACCTGTCCCTGACTTCCACTAAAAACATTCTGGGAGTGGGGCGGAGGGGGACAACCAAACGCTGCCAGGGCTTGCAGTTGCTCTAGCAAGGCTGCTGCTCCTCCGGCAGGGGCTGACTGCTACTGCTCCAGCTCGTGGAAGGCTACCCAACCCCAGTTGTTGCTCCGTGGCCTTGGGGCTGGCTGCCGGTCAGCTGCTTCAGCAGCCCTGGGGCTGACAGCTGTTCCAGTCCTGCCCCAGAAGAAGTCACGGAGATCCCGGAAAGACACGGAATCTGTGACCTCCATGACAGAACTGCATCCTTAATTATAATACATATGTAATCTATTTGTATTTCCATAAATGTATAATAATTTGGATCAGGTTCTCAGCTGGCATCATTCCATTCTGACCCCACATTGTTTATTAATGGAATTAGTTATTAAGACCTCTCAGGTATGAGAACAAATAGTAATGAGAACAACCAGGAATTTCATTTATTTTTAACATTATTTATTCATCACATATTAGATATGTGTTGATCAAAATTTTCTAACTAAAAGTTTAACTTCTAAATCCATATCCTAAATTTAGCCACCCATGTTAAAAAATTTTGACCCAGTGTGAATGACTTAGATGCATTTGTAGTTAAAAATGGACACTAAAAATTAACCATCAATTTTGAATCTGAACCCAATCCTGCAATGTTTACTTGATCCTACTCAGGCAACATTCTACTAAGGGTCAGAGGACTTTCTCTAAATGAGGGCAGGATTTGGTCCTGTATTTTCCAATAGCTAATTAAAAGAAGAAATTATTATTTAATTCCTACATTCTGACCATCATCAGGGAGTACATTTTAAAACCCGGCAACTACACTTGATCTGCACACTGATCTCATCCAAAGATGATCTCACTCAATTAGGGCATTAATGACTAAGGTTTCTTTTTGTTGCAATTTGATATTTGCAACGTGCCTGCGACAATTTCAGTTTCTCAGTGTTTTGATAATTGTATTTTTTTCCAATTCTGTAAGATGCTAACTGCACACAGCTTTGGGTATATTTTTGTTTCAGTAATACTCTCTATATATCTGGGATTAAAATATTCCAATCGAAGCATTTTTAAAAAATCTGTTGTTTATTGATATCTTCTAACTCGTTAAGAAGTGATCCTTTTATACGCAATTTTATATTCAGCTTTCATTGCATTTGGGACAGCTTTAATGTTTATTTTATTTTGATGGCTCCTTTTGAAAGGTAATGTATTTAATCTATTCTGTCTATCCCATAACAAATGCACCTCCTCTTCAGTCTAAATATATTATAAAACTTACAACCTGTCAAAGGGACCTACTGTCTCAGCCACTTTTTCTAACTTCTAATTACTCAAAATTAATAAATGAACAGTACCAAGTTGCAAATTCTTCCTCATCTAGTCAACCCAGCAGGGCTAATAATGGCCAAATTTACTTCATTCCCTTCTGTTATCTTCTCATTTCTTACAAGCCTTTGAGAGCAGACAGGCCTTGCAAGCTTGTCAGCAGAATTGGACTTTATGAGCACCTGAGGAATTAAGTTACGAAGTTGAGGGCTCCTCACCAAGGGCTTGATCATGCACCATTAAAATCAATGAAAGCTTCCCCATTAACTTGAATGGGCACAGGTTCAGGCAGTAAGACCTAGGTAAGTTGATAGTATGCTACCTCAAGCACCTGAGCTGCCACAATACCACATGAAATGAGAGGCAGAATCTCACTTAGTCAGGTCCCGAACCCCCAAAACCAACAACCCGAACTGAAACTAGAAACAAATTAGAAACCAGAGGAGATCACAGAGCACAGTTGAAGTATGCTTCCTGAAAGATGCATTGCTACGCAAGTGGACTACTGCGTTCTGTCCAAGCTGAGATTTTGGCATAGTCTTCAGATGTAGACCTATGTAGTATGTTATACAGCTGTCTAATATTGACATGTGTCTTAGAATGCCTGAATACGCTAAGTTTTATTGAAAAAGTACAGTGTCGAACACTGTAGGCCTTAACCAAGCAAAACTCCCATTTAAATCCAAGTCAGCGTAAGACCTGCATGATCACGCCTCTGATCTCTGTTTGATGTTAATAACTTAATATATGCAGTGCCACACTCTGTATGTATTTTATTTCTATTCCACATTTTCTTAGAGTTTCTCTGGGTCTGGATCCATTGGGGATATATTTCCATACCGTATTGCTTTCTTAGCAACCTGAAAGAACGTCTGCATTGCCATTATATGAGATATCTCTGAAATATGCAATTTCGTGAATATTCATTTGATTTACCCTTTGGGTAACAAGATGTATAAGAGTTTACTTTGCCACTGATATTTGCCAGGTATTTTACTGGTCTCGTAAGATACAAAATAAGTGGGACAGAGGATAATAAGAAATTGTAAGGTTAAAACTTGAGCATGTTCAGTCTGTCTGACCCAAATCTTAGCAAAACTGATAATGTTATTTAACCAAACCTCCTCATATGTCTCCGTTTTGTTAAATTTCGTATGTAATTTAAAAAAATGAATTAGAAAAATAAAAGTATTTAGCCATATTTAGAAAGTATATCTTCATCAGAGGTGATTAAAATTACTGATAAATTTGGGCTTTATAAATTACCATACATAGCAAAGTGGTTCTTGTTTAATGATTTCTTGGCAACTAAACATACCATAGAACCTGGATTGTTCTCACTGCACTAATCACCAAACCAGATAATTCTTACAAAAAACTTGGGAGTCTCAATCCACTTCTTAGCAACATTTTAATAACACAGTGCAGTGAGATCTCATTACTAAGACTTCAGCATGCGTACAATATATAATACACACATCTTAGAAATGAACTGAAACAAAAACTTCAGCTGTGAATATATCCAAACTCTAGAGAAGATAGTCTTGTGATCCAAAGTTTATGGCAGACCTATAATTTCAAAATGGACCTAACCTAAATCCTGGCTTTTGGAAGATGGATCCAGAGCCAAATTTGGCAGTTAAGTACCTTCACTAATAAGTGTAATCTAAATAAATGTGCAGATGACATTTTAATTTACTCCCTCTGCACTGTTATTTTGGTTGTATCTGTGAGGATGTGCATATTTTCCTTAATACTTAAACATAGTCAAAGCAGGCAAAAGGGGTAGAGAGAGCTTCTAGCCAGAAGTTTTACAATGAAGCATTATTCTAATAAAATTTCTTGTTTAGTTTTGGAGCAAAGCAACTTTGACCATGTTTCTTCACCACTGCCACATGCCTCACCTTTTGCCTGCTGTAACCTCATTATCTTTTTGAAAGGCAATAACTTGCCTTTACTTAAACATATCTAAGACCAACGTGTGTTTTAAGGAGGAGGCTCAACATCCTAAACCTAAATTCCACTACTGCACTCTCCTTTCTTGACTCTAATTTCACATCCCCCCTTGCTTACAAGATATTTTTTACCTTCTATGTCTCACGGTTTGCCCATTGCTCACATAAGAAAACTATCAGAAGAACTCTCTTGCTGAAACTTTGATTTGTCTTCATTTCCTTTTAAGCTTGTTCAGCTGATTTTATACAATTTGTTTGCATGTCTCTTGGTTTTCTGGTTTAATCTGATCCACAAAGTGGTGGTATCAAATTACTACAAGGAAAACTATTTTTTATGACATTTCTGGCCTAGATGAAATCAGGAAAAATTCCAAGGAAGCCTGAACTTGAGGTTTTTTGCCTGATTTCTAGCCCAAAAAAATAAAAAGACATCCAGCTGGGTTGACATCTGAAACAAACCTTTGAACCATTTTAAATTTGTCTATCACTAGTTAATAGAACTGTACAAAATTAAGTGATTTCTTTTTTTGTTTGTGGGCATTCTGCCAAATATTTTCTTTGGCTTTGCTTCATATGGATGTTTATAGCACAACGTCTGAATTACTTTTGGTGGGTTTATCACAGCTGTGTTCTTTTGAATTTTTAAATGAATTCACTTTGAATATGTTTATGCTCCTTTTGTGTTTAATAATGATAACTAGCTCTCATATAGTGGTTTTCATCATAGATCTCAAAGCACTTAATCTCTAATATATTTATCCTAAAAATATCCCTTTTGGGGATAGGAAAGTGCTATTATCCCCATTTTATAGGGATAATGGGCTTCTCTCGGATACTGAGGCAATGTTAGGCTAAGTGACTTCCCCAAGGCCACATAAGAAGTCTGTGGCAGAGCAGGACTCTAACACAGGTCTCTCAAGTCCTTGGCTAGTGCCATTTCTTCTTGTGGACTGGTTTACTGGTAGCAGTGTTTAAGAAACAGTGACCATGAATAAGCATGCCACAAACATGATTTAAAGAGTTCTACTCATCCAGTCATGGAAAATAAATCTTCTCTGCACACTGTATGTCGAATTACAAATGATCAATATAGCCTGGAGCTTAAATATCAAATTTAATGCCACCTACAAACTAATAATCGTTTTCGTAATTCTTATGCTGTGAATTATGTAGGGGACTGTAAACTGTTCATGGAAATGTGTGAACACAAAAAGAGGCAAAGTTTGTCAAACTTTTCAACAAAAGTTATTTATCTAGTTTCAGTTAATTCAAAGCAACACAGGGTTACCTCTTCTGCATTAAAGCTTTTAAGAAGAATTTTGATGCAAAATCTTAAAATCACCCAAGTTCACTTGAAGGCACGCTCAGGTTAGTGAACTTTGGAAAGCTTTATAATAACTTTTTGCATATCTGCAACCACAAGCAAACCCAAATCCGAGTACTGTTCATGTTGCTTCAGATCTCAACACAATCACTTTAGACCTGCCCCAGATTTCAGAAGCTCTGCATTTCAATTACTTTTTTACAACTGCCCCATTTATGAGAATCCAGAAAACAGTCCGATTTCTCTGCTACCCTGAAAAGCCTTTCATCCCATTTCTAAAATGTAAGATAAAAGTCCATTTTGTAGAACAAAAACCTTTCTGGCTACACGGATGATGAGAGGTGAATATGTTCATATATCAGGGTTAAATGTCACAGTTCAGGCTTGTTATACTTTGCATTTGATTTGAACAGCTCTCTTTTGAAATGGTGCATTGTGTTCTTACGCACTAAGAGATATCTCGCTAATGATGATTGCCAACATTATATTCAGCAAAAATACAACAGCAGATGTATACCGTACCTCTCCTCTCTTTCCCTTTAGATGACAAAAGAAAAATGTTACAAAGGCTTCAAATAAATGTTCAAACACTTATACATAAATAATTTCTTGAGTATATGTCTGTTATTGTGCTACAGCATTTAGCCCTAATGACATTCATGACAGGGCTACAGATGATAAATAAGTTTGTTTTTATTCCATATAGATATTATTCCTATGTGACTGGTAATCAGGAGAAATAGAAATCAAATCTACTGAAAGCATGCAATTGCATTTAAAATGTCACACAGTTGCCTTTATTATTCCAGCTGGGTTTACAGAAAGAAAGGTCCCCCTCTGTTAATGAGACCAGGTGGCCAGTCCTATTATAATAGCTGTAAGCTAATAAAGAAGATCTTTGCACATTTTTTTAAAGCAGTATTTTTGCACTATTCTCCTTTCTACCAAAAATAAAATAGTGTGGAATAATTAGAATTGCTAGATACATTACGATTTCACTCAGCACAGCATATTAATTGAAAATATTCCAGAGGGTGTCTCCTGCCACTGATTCTTGCATGACTCCCATTAATGTTACCATAGCATTAAGGCATGACAGAGTATATTTTAGTGGTCCAGTAATAGGCACCTTGAGGGCACGATGATGATACCTATTCTGTAAATGAGGTAGTTATAAGGCTGATGAAAACATACACGTTTTATAAGGTATTTAATCATGAATATAGATTAATCAAAAAGAGTCATACTTCCAATTAATAATAATAAAAATAAATAGCAATAAAGCACAATAATAATAAGAAGAAGAATAAAAGCGCACACAGCTTTTCCATTATCAAAGGTTTATACATAAATTATCACGTTTACTCCCATCAGGTAGGTAAGTGTTATGGGCCCAATTCAGCTGTCACCGAGCATGGGGCAAATCAGGAACAGGTCCATTAAAGCCAGCACCGAAATAGCAGTGTAAAACTTGTGTAAAAATGACCAGAACCTGACCCATTAACTAGGGTTTTACCAAATGGGAAATAGAGGTGAAGAGAGGTTCAGTGATTAGCAGTAGGTCACCTAGCGAGTTCATAGGCCTGAAGCTCATGAATGCCTGACTTTAAGCACAGTGCTGAATCCATTAGGACAAACTGCTGCTCTCATCTTAACATGACTTTAAACAAATTTTCAAGTCACCTAAAAATTTGACAGTGTAAGACATCTGTTTGCACACACACGTCAGGTAATCATCTGTTCAAAGGGGTATCTAGATGTGCAGTTTCCCAATTTGTGCATGCAAACAATTGCTTGCAATCACTAATATAGGTTTTATGTATACAAACGAGGGTGGGCATAAATTTTGGAGATGCAGTTTCAGAGGCCACTTTGACAATGATTTACCTGACAATCAAAACGATATCATCATATCACAGGAGTTTCAAGTATACATCAGAACAAAAACGGATCAATATGTACTTTAGACTGAGCAGGAGAGCAGTTGGGAAGCTGAAACTGGAAAGGAAGAACAAGGTAATCTCCTAGTGATGAAGCAGGTCTGGAGCCATAGCATGCGATGAAGGTAAGTGTGTTGATCTGGAGTGGTGGTGGAAGCTGAGCAGTAGGTGACTGATGGCAAATAAAGAGAGAAGACTAGGAAAGAAATGTCAGAACTTCAGTACTGGCCTTATTGAAATGAAAGGGAGTTTTGTTACTGACTTCAGTAGGACCAGTATTCCTCCCCAAGGATTTGTGTGAGAAACAGGTTAACTTGGCATTTAAAGGGGGATTGAATGCTCATAGAAGTTGGTGCTGCTGCAGAAGAGCACAGACTGCATCTAAGTAACTGAGTCCAAGACAGCTCTACAGCAAATTACATTACTTAATGGTTATTTGACCTGCACTGAATTATATAGTTTCCCTTGGATCGTCATGAAAAGACTGGAGCAGCATCCCCCCCAGAGTTTGGTACCTGTATCCTCCCTTTTCTCCTAACCATGCACTCAATGTTCTCTCCTCACACGACTGTATGAAGTAGGAGCAGAAAGCCAGATGCTGGCTATGGAAAATATCTTGGCAATGGAGGAGGTAAGCACCTATTAGAAGCTTTTTTGTGCTTGTTATGGGTCCAGCCCTGCTCCCAGTGTAGTCTCTGGATATGTCTGCAGAAGAAAGGTGTGTGCTTATCTTAGGTTTAGCTAACTCAGGATAAAATAGCAGTGAAGACACAGCAACTTGGCTTTTAACTTGGGTTAGCAGCTTGACTTCAACCCCGGGCTCCGCTATAGCATTTAACCTGAGTGGCTTTGTCTTCACTGTTGTTTTAACCTGAGTTAGGTAAGGCAATGTTAAGAGCATTCCTTTTTTGCACTGTAAATATAACCCCTGAAGGTTTTGCTATTGACTTAAATGGAAGTAGGATTAGATTCTTTAATATTTTAATTTTATCTATCTAAAAATAGATCTAATGTCTCAAGAAGCTTCTACTAATCAACCCAGTTTAACAAAAAATAGACAAAGGGACAAAATGCAGAAAGAATTTATATGTAATATCTATGCTGTGTAGCTGTAGCCATGTCAGAGAAACAAGGTGGGTGAGGTAATATTTTTGATTGCACCAACTTCTGTTGGTGACCGAGACAAACTTTCGAGCCACACAGGTCTGAAGAAGCTCTTTGCTGGACCAACAGAAGTTGGTCCGTGTATTACCCCTCTTGACTCTCTATGTAATATTTATGCATAAGAAGTGTGTGAAAGCAAGGAAACTAAAGAAATGCATTGGGGGAAAATATAACCCCCAAACTGGTATAAGAATAGGAACCATGTTGTTAGTATGGGATTAATTCTGCTAATGAGTTGATATTATGTTAGTACAGAATGGGGAAGACCTGCATTAATCCCTCTAAGCATGTCTAGATGACCTAAATATTTCCTGGAGCCTGAGCTATACATATAAAAGCTTTTTAAAAAGTATTTACAGTGTTTACATTTCATGAGCAAAACCAGTTGAGAAATGTGTGCCATATTATATGAGAGGCATAAATTCAAGGATATATTCTTTTGACTTTACCATGAAAGGGGAGAGAGAACAATAGAGGAGAATGTTAAACACAACATTTTTTAACACAGGGGAATTGTATATATCCTCTGGAGCCTCTCTGTTGTTGAATCATGCAGAAACTATTGATTATATTTCAAAGGAATTTTTTCCCCTCTTTTAAAAAATAAGTGCCAATGGCTTCCTCCTTCTGGAGATGTCGAAGCTTCAAAGAGATTTGGGAAATATATTAGGAAAGGAATTTCTGAAACATAAGTTATGTCACCAAAATTTTAACAGTCTTGTCCCCAAAAGAACTTTTTTTGAACAGAGAGTGAACTTTGCCTGATTTTGATAATGAGGAAGTTTAGGAGTAGAGCATGTTTATCTTAACAGATTTCTATTCTAAACCTCAAAAATAATGATTATTTTAAAAATGGCACGTCTTTTTATATTACACACATGTAATAATAAAGTGAGTTCCTTCATAATGTTGCTGAAAAAATTGATTTGCTTTCTAATTTTAATAAGTATATTATTATCCTTTGCTAATTTAGGGCTTTCAGTCTTCATTCAGCTCATTAGCTGCAAAGAACTCTAAACCACAAGTCTCACCATCATCTTTACCTACAGATAAAGAAAGGTGTGAAGAGCAGTCAAGAAGCAAAGACATTCTATACTATATTAATTCTTAGGTTTTAAAGGAAACTCCAACATATTGTAACATTAGGTAAATACATTTTATGCCCTTTTTTGGAAAGGGTTAAACTGAGTTTTAGAAAGATTATGGACCATGGTAGCATGCAATTTTTTGGCCTAATGTTTATGCAGAGTTAGTTGACTACACCCACAAAGAAGTTATTTGTGTGCACAAAGGACCAATCAATCTTCTGACTAGCCCTTTTGCATTAGTTGTGCATATCATTCGGTGCACAGCTGTGTACACATTTTTGCGTAGGGCCCTGAGCTTCTGATTAGCACTGGTCAAATAGTGGAAAGAATACTATGAATATTCATTCATAATTTTAAATGATTTCATTTTGAGTGTGTGTTGCATCCCCTTTTGTATTTGTTTTCCAGAGTTATTTTAGTGAATGAGGCTATATGGGCATAGATATTTGCAGAAACAGTAAACATTAAGGGAATATTGGAAAATATTTTCCGATTTGTAAATGTATTTGTAAATGGAGAGTTTGGACTGAAAACCACTTCCTAAGAGTTTTTGCTCATTTGCTCAGGGATCATAGAGCACTGGGCAAGGAATTGGGAGACCTTGGGCAAGTCACTTCACCTCTCTGGCTATGTCTACACTATGACCTAAGGTGTGATTCCTAGCTCATGTAAATACTTGCACTAGTTGATGAATTGGAACTGAATTAAGCTAAACTGAATTAAGGCCACTTGAATTCTGAATAAAAGTGTCCACAAAGGTGTTATGAATTTAAAGTAGATTAAAATACATTCTCTTTAGTTAATTCTGATAAACTTTCTTGAGTGTTCCTGTTTAGACAAACCCATAGTCCTCTAACTCACTTAGGTCCTTTAGAAAAACTTAACCCTAGCAACAACCAGCCCATACAAATTGAATTTTTAATTCTTACAGTGCACTGCTCCTGAACAATATATACAGAGTTATTTGCAGAAATTAGGCAAATAATTTTGAACAAATAAACTCTAGAAAATCATGATCTGCTCACCAAGACTTCAAGAACAGAAAGAGGTGATCTTTGCAAATTGTTAATTATGAATTTATTACCTATTTATTTATTTTGCTTTTATTTGAATTTATTTATTTGCTTGAATTTAATTGCTTGCCTAGCAATATACATGATGTCAGTGGCAGAGCCAGGAGTATAACTGAGAGGTGTTAACCTTGTTTGCCAACCATTAGACCACACTTCCCAATACAAATGTTTATCTCTAGGCCCAATAAAACCCATGTATCATTCCTCACTGATCCTGGCTCTATTGCTTTCCTAAGATATAAGATCATGACCTAGCCTTCAGTGATAGGGAAGAATAATGTGGGAGTAGAGATAAGGTTGCAGGATTTAAATAAAAGAAAATGAATAGAGGAATATATATTTCTGAATAGAAAAGGGGCCCCTTTAAAATATGTTATTCTCAGGATGAGGCCCACAGCTTTGCACACCACGTGGGAGTAATGAGTTTACTGAGAGTAGCATGAGGGTAAATATCTGTAAGCTTGTACCATCGTAGCTTGAGTGATTTTTATGTTACTAAACATCCATTTTCACAACTATTAGTATTAAAGTAATTATTTCTTCAGCATTAGACCGGACTGGTTGGATGGTGGGGGTGGAGGAGGAGATGAAATATGCAGTGTAGGACACAAAGGAAAGAGAGCTGCTGCTGCTTGCAGTTAAAGAGTCTCCTGAGGCTGTTTGTCTGCCAAATGTTTCCTAAATTTCCTACTCTATCTTTTAGTCATCCAAACAGAAGAAGAGAAAAGAAAAAAAAGTGTGACATTCTGCTGGGGCTGCACTGCCGTGACACCATCTATGCTGGTAGTTCCACTTGTTTATTTGACATGGTTGACTTATGATGTCTTGGTCATGGCTTGTTTGTCCAGCCTGGCTCTTCATCCTGGCAGATTTGCTTTCAAGTGCCATCAACCTTTGTGAATCTACCTTTAGATCTGCTTTTAGTGAAGCAGGTGGAGGGGGGCTGACAGGCAAAATTGCAGTGTTATCAAAAAAAGCTCAGGCGCTTGTACGCTCTGTGAGAGGCAGTACTTCAAATGCAATTTTACTGACAGGTTTAAAATGCAACAGTCATTCATCCTCAGCCTTTGTCAGCCTGGTTGAGCTGGGTTTTTTTTAAATAAAATAAAATAAAAAGCATCAGTTTCAGCTTCAGGTACATTTAACATTTCATCTGGTAAACTACTACAGTACATCTGAAGGAGTAGATTTCATGTACGTTTGTTCACTCAGGAAATCTGCTAGCTGCTATTGAGCTACTATTAGGCAAGGGTAATGGAGGAAATATTCACATGATCCAGGAATAGTTGGAAGGAAGGAAAAGAGAAAAGGATGCTTCTGTCTTCACAGTAGTCGCTGTGAGACCAATGATGAGCGCAGTGACTGTGTGTGTTTGAATGCACCTGCCACAATACTCTTGCTGGGTGCTGGTATCAGAGTGGTTGTGGGGAGGTGCCTACATCCTACATACAAGCATGCCTCAATGAGATACCAGAGGGTACCACTAGAATCAGGTTTGCCCCTCCATGTCCAGTCTGCAGAATTACTAATAGTGTTTTGGCGCCAGGTATTAATTTAACACTGATCAACATAAGGCTAAATTGTGCAATAAAGGCACAGGCTGATGTTGGAGTTCCTCCACAAGGCACAATGCAGCATACTGTTACCCAGGGTAGCCACCTGGTAATGCCAGGAGAGCAGATTCACCCACCACTGGTGGGTGACACTGAAGTCATACTTCCCAACCAGTCACACTGGTTATCAAGAAGCCACTACACAAATACACACAGCCCCCAACTGCTACTAGGTCCAGTAAAGAGACCAGTTATTTAAACTCTATGCTCTCCACTAAAAAGGTTCTCTCTGATCCCAAAAGATAAGCCACAGTACCAGATCAATATAATTTTGGATTTTACCCAAAATACCATGCTGCCAGCCAATCCTTTAGTAACTAAAACTAAAGATTTATTATAAAAAGAAAAACAAACAATAAGAGAAGTGTTAAAGGATCAAAGCAATCAGATACATACAAATGATGTAAAAGTCCATATACATCAGGTTTCTAGAAGAATTGTGGAGTTGCATGTTTGTACAGTCCCTCTGGTGTACATCCAGTACCTGGATGGGTCTCCGTCCTTTGTTTCACAGCTTCAGTTCAGTTGCAGATGGGTTGCTCCAGAGGTAGATAGGTGACTCAAGACTGAACTATAGACTGAAGACTGGTGACTGATGACAAAATGGATTCCTATTCTTCTGCCTTATATATCCTCTGGCCCTTGCCATGCTGCTTGTGGAATTTTACGGGAACCAAAATGGAGTCCAGAATCACACGGGATAGACCTGATGACTTATCAGGTATATCTCTGGCAACTCCCCGTGGGCCCCCTGCACCTGGGAGTGTGTGAATGGGCCATTAAGCAGGCTATTGTTCTGCAGCCAGCCTGTCTGAGGAGTGGCCTAGAAACAGCCCAACTTGAAATATTGATATATCAAACATAATCATAACTTCCCTCACACATATAACACCTGAACACAGACATTATCATCTTACTTAGCACAGTATAGCCTTTCTAACAGTACCTGACATGGCATAGCTCACATGAATCACTATGATTTTGATATACTGATGTCAACAATATAATAAATGTCTCCCTCAATCTAGCCAGCGTGACACCCCAAAGCGAGATTGGTGTAGAAGGGAGTAATCATAGCTCCTGAATACGCCTCAAGGGCTTCCCAATCTAGTCAGCATGACACATACAATGGCCTCTGTGTGCAGGCCTCTCTGCTGGCTGGTGATGAGGGGATAGGTTTAAAAAGAAGAGGCCTGGCAGGGCATTCTCAATGAGATGTCCTTAGCTTCGAAATTCACTTTTCCCCACTTGGTCTGCCAGAACCCAGTTTTGGGTCAGAGCAGAATTAATGTTGGCATTTAATCCTTAGCTATACATTTCTGACCTTTCTGGTTTGTTTAATTTATAACACTGTTGATATTCTTTAAACGGCAATAGATGCCTAACTTTTCTATTTTAAAAAAGATTTTTGGTTGCGATTTTTTAAATAACTTTTGTCTTCAGGTTGGCAGTCATTTTGCTCTTTGAGTTTAAAAAAGAAAGGGGGGGCTCTTAAAATCTTTTCTCAGGATCCACAGCTTTCTGTACTGTGGGGATGACATAGGATGTTGTGATCCCTTATAATGGGTTTTCTTCCATTTCTTTCCCTAAATCTTTAAGGACTGCATTTTGACTCTTCCCTTTGTGTTTTCATTTTAGTGACTGGGGCTATTAGTATGTTACAGTAGTGAAATTAGAAAAAGCATTAGGACAGAGTAGCTGTAGACTGCAATTAAAAGGGGTAGCGACTAAGCACATGAAGTACACAAAACTCTCCTCTTCAACATATATGTATTTTATATCAGTGGAGCATCAGTACGCTATATCACATAATCAATGTAATATGCATGCTATGTGTAAGTTTCCTCTGCTTCCCATGGCATAAAAGAGAACAATCCTTTCTATATATCTCCATAAATGCACCTCCGGTATCTTTCTTATCAAATCAATCTGACATTCTTCCTTTTAAGCCTGACACACCATTAAATTGATGTGTAAAGATTTTTAAAAGCCCCACCAACCATCTTAATTTATACACTTCTTAATGGTCTTTTAAGGCAAAAACTGCTTTTAAAAATTCAAGACACTCCAATCACATGTATTAAAATCCATATATTTAAGGAGTGGAGAAATACAGCTTACGTGTATCCATTACAATGACTGTTTTGCTCATTACATGTTTTGCTTTGTGTTAGAAATGCGATCAGTATAGTCATGAAAATTCACCCTCTTCTTCAGAGACATGTTATCTTTCCATCAAAGTACTGCAATATATAGTCATTTGTATAGAAGTATATATGGATATGGTTAAATTTGCAGCCTCCATAATGGTGCCCACAATAACATGTGCAAATCATGCAATTACCAGGTTTGTTTGTAGAAATTCCAATTTGCACATCCTGAAAAACTCCAGGTCATCCAAAACATAGCAGCCTGCCTGTTTGACAACACAGATCACTGAACATATCATGTAGGTGCTCCTCTCCCTACGGAGAGGCTCCCCATTAAAAACAAAATCCAGTTCAAGATTCTTATCGTGATATTCAAAGCCGTCCATGGGATGGGCCGTGCTCCTTTGGCCTCTTTCTCTGTAACCATAAGTCTCCAGAATAGTTATGTTCCACTGGAGCAATGAAACCTACAATCAATGGTGGAAGCTCATGAGTGCCAGAGACAGAATATTCACATGGACTTGACCTAGATTATGGAGCTCAAGCCTGCAAAAGGAAAATATAACCTATGAACTAGCCCAAATTCATAAATAAATGCAAAATTAATTTCTCCAAATTAGTTTTAACTCAATGAGTTCTTAGCACAGCAACTTACTCTGACACACAAACAAACATTTAACCTCTAAAACTAATCAAGCCATCCTTCATACAGACTGGGAGGGAAGGAAGAAAGAGAGAAAAATATTTCATACAACATGTGGAGTTTATAATATCAATTATTCCTGACAAGATTTGGATTTTATCACTGTGAACAAAAGGAAGAAGCTATATAGTGTTCACTTTATGATTAGTTTTGTTTACCCATTTTGGCCAAATCCATTTGTATACGCAAAACTCCATGGCAAAACTTATTCTGGTAATACTCGTGGGATACAGGGAAGGATTTTGAGGGTATAACATGCTCCCATTATTGAGGACGATTTGCCAATCTCTGCCAAAGAGGTTTAATTTTTAGGTGTTTTTTGGATGCTCAACAGCTTCTGTAAACCCAGGCCACATGGGTTGCCAAGAACATCTTTTCTCATCTGCTTCTGCCTAAGTAACTGGTTTTTTGTTTGTTTGTTTGTTTGTTTGTTTTTCCAAATCTGGATCTTGCCACAATAATCCATGCTTGAAAAAGGTTGGAGAGGGTGCTGAATATGTCTGATAGAAAGGAAATGTAGAACTGGGCATTGTCTTTGAAGATTGCTTCAACTGTGTACTTTCTGGGTACAATACCATTACAAATATTCTTAAAATCTCTCTTCGTTTGTGCTGTTCACAGACGTAATACAACCTTCGAAATAGAGAATCAGAAAAAAAATTTTTTATATGTTTATAAAATAGCCTCATCCAGTGAAGGGTTTTTCCTCTGGGAAAGTCTAACGCTATCCTTTGGAGGGGCGGGGGGAGGGGCGGGTGTCCAGTTAGAGGCATTTGTTCAGATTGTAGGGCCCAATGCTTCAGCTACTCTCTGTGAATTTGTCAGATTTCTAATGTAATACATAAATCTGTTCCTGCTTGACTTCCACAGCTGCTTTTGATCAGGCTCCTATAAAAAGGAAGTTTCAATTAGCACTGATCCAAACATATTCTGGAGATATATTTTTATGGCTGCTTGACTAATAGCACTCTTTGTTCATAGTGGTGTGTGACTCTAAAACAAAACACAGCCAGAATTGTGAGTCATCGCTGCAAGGACTGTACTTTGTTGCAGAGGTCAGGCTCTGCCAAAACCAGAAGAATTAGCTAGCCAAATTGAATTAGCGGCTGAAACACATTAATTTATGCTATATAAATGTTATTGTGGCCCTGTGGGCAAGTACTTAGGTCATAGGCTTTATGAACTATTTGCAGCAAGACAGCTTACCAGTCATAAATCAGCACTAGAACATACCTTTGGAAAGTATTTACAGCTCTTCACTATCCCCCCTGTCTCTAGCCATTTTGATGGCTCACCATTTTGCACATGTTTTGCAATATTTAATACACAAGCCATGTATTAATGGTTAGTGCAGGCCTATCCCAGATCTAGTTGAGACACAGCCATCCATTATGCTTGTGGCCCTTTCCACAGGCAGCTGTGTGTTTATCATTCCAGACAGCTCTCAGTGGGTACAGAACTCTGGCTCAGCACCAGCTTTTTGAGTCGATGCAGCTGTGCAGTAAATGGAAACCTTGATGTCTCAAACATACACACCACCAACCCCTGACAAGGCTGTTTCTCTTCTGGGGAGGAATTAGATCCACTTATGGCTAGATTATTTCTAGAGTAAGAAAAGTAGAAATAAGTGGTTTTTGGCTGCAAATTGTGGCAACTGTGGAAAGATGCCAAAAAAGACTTATGCATAAATGATAGTGTTTAAACTTGTTTTTATGTGTTTGGATGTGTTTCTGCCAAAAATCTGACAGGGCCTCATTGTTGGAGCTTTTTCATCGTGAGGCCATTGGCTGCACACACTGAATGTTTCACAAATAATGAAATAATTTCATGGCTTTGGTGTTTAAGCAGGTGTCAACAAGTGTACACACTCTATTATACCTTGCAACAAGCCAGGTATGAACAGCATTAGTGCAAATAAGGAGGAAATGTCTTTCTCTAAGGCCAGGTACACCCTTTTAACCAAATTTCCTTAACTGTGTGTTCTAACTCAACTCACTTTGGTTAATTTGGATTGTGTGGCTTTGTTCAATGAGGTTTTTTGTTTTATTATTTGTTTTTGTCCCGCTTATCTGAAGCTTCCATTTCCTTGCACCATTAACACTGCAGAAGCTGTGACACTGACATATACTCCACATGCATCTTCCCGGACATTGTGCCACAACAAATGCTTCGTCTTGTCTTCAACTGTAGTACAGCTAGCATTTTTATCAGGCATCTCTGATACTGCAGTTCCCAAGGACACTGAAACCCATTTCAGATTCCAGACTGCAACTTGCAATTACTCACGTTTGCAGGTCTTGCTTCTGTGCTGTGGGGATTCAGGAATGGTTGACCTTGATCATCTGCTAGAAATGACATTTTTATATATGCTGAATATTTCAATTAGATCATGAGTGTTGTCATATCATAAAAATATTAATAAAAGCATGCTAAAATTGTTCCTGGAATGTCAAGTAGAGTTTTAAATGTGTAAATATTCTATATTTTAATAATTTTTCACTGTACAGTTTAGCTTTTCATTAATTCATGACTGTTACCATGTTTTTACGTTTCCAGTAACAGAAAATGTGGAAAACATTACTTAGTTTTTAACTGTCCTTCTAATATAAGTGAATACATTTCTGCCACTTAATAGCTGTGGTGGTTGACTTAGCTTTGTGCAAAGACAAAGTTAGAGTCTAATCCTGCAACCCTTACTTTTGAGAGTTATCTTTACTGGGGCCTGATGCTACAAAACTCCTATTGACTTCAGTGGTGCAGGAAGGATTGCTCTGAAGGATTACTGGATGGCCTATTAAACCTACCAGATCTTAGTCTGTAAAAATATCTCCTTAAAGAAGGTAAAAACTGATGTCTCTCACAGGGTTAATTTTCAGCAGTGATAAATCCACGTGTTTCCCATTATGCTTGCCTTCACCAAAAAAAAAATAACAGAAAGGAAAACCATTACTAGGAAAAAAATCGTTCTCATATGTCTTAAATGAGTTTCTTCATTTTTAGTAAATCTCAGCTCACTTTATAAAATCAGAGGCATAAACTATAATATGGAATTGGAGGGGAAATGACTGTGTGTTTCCTAAATGAACATTTAATCAATAAAAGTGGTATGCCAGGTATTTACTACATTTCATTAACTGGTTTAAGAGAGTGGAGATATGTATGACAATTATTCAGAAAGCTGTGTAAAAAGATATCCAGAAAAACAAACCTCCATAATCCACTTATACCTCTCAGATGCCAAAAGGTTGAACAGGCCTATTTAACAAGCTATATGCCTGTCTGTTTAGAGGAGCGGTTAAATCATGAATCTCTGTTCAACACCTGAGGCAGTCCGTTAATAAAGATCTTTAGTAACATATTTCTGTTCTATTAAGAATGGACATAAAACAGAATAATTTAAAACGTCAATAACTCAAGGCAAAAATGTCAAAACACAAGATGCGTCATCTTCATAAAATTTAGTCATGTTTGCACAGAGATGACAGGTTGAATATTGCTGGCTGTGTTCAAAAATTGTTTTTGGATTTAAAAAATATTATTCTTTTAGAAAAAAATTACCTGAAGTAGTTTACTGCTGTGATGTCCTTTTGTGAGTTGGTAAATTGAGCGATTTTTATTCTAAGAAGATGCCCTGGTAGCTGAGGTCTGTTGTCAGCTCCATGCATGGATAATAAAGACATTTCCAAACATGGCATGCATGAGGACTAGACCATGCTTTGTTTTTTGGGGGGAAGCTTTTATTGACAGTCTGATGGGATCCCTGGGTACAACGTGGAACTGTGGGACAACTGTGCCCCCTTAACCCTTCAGCCTGGGCTGTCTCTTGCAATGCTTTGCTTAATGACAAGCAGCAAACCTGTCCAGGTGCTTTGATCACTCAGTCAACGACATACAGAGACACACAGCTAAATTTCATGAATGCTCTCTAAGACACTCAGGAACTATATAGAGGGAGACACCAGCAAATCTCTCCTGTCCGCAGCCTTTTGCACCCCAGAAATGTACCGTCATACACTGCTCAAGACTTTCTCTTGAACAATGAAAGCTCATTAATTTGTTTGTCACTTCGCCAAAGGATAGTGGATATATACCAGCCTTTAAAATCTGTGCAGATTCCCCAAGCACGTTAGACAAACTCACCAGTAAAGATAAAATTATTACAGTAAGTTTATTCACCACAGAAAGATGGATTTTAAGTGATTGTAAGTGGCAGGCATAAAGGTCAGAGAGAGTTACCTCAGAAATAAAATAAAATCAGTCTAAATCCTAAGATTTAATAGCCTAGTTAAGATTTGAATCAATCTGTTTTTCTCACCCTACTGGATATTGCAAGCAGGTTACAGTTTTTAATACACAGGGTGACTTCTCTGCCTAGGACCAATCTTCCCAGTTTAAAATCTTTGTTTTCCCAGCATTCTTGTTGCCTTCAGTGTAGTTGTGGGAGAAGAGAGGTAGTCTCATGATGACACTGTCCCTTATTTTATACTCCCAATTCAGGTCTCAGGGAAGATACTGGCCCAGACAAATCCTGGTGGGTCTTGCTGAGTCACGGAGTTGAGCAATTCCAATTGTGTGGTGGTTGTGCAACATTCTCTTATTGAATTGTAACTCTTGTTTACAATTCCCCTCCTGGAGAGCCAACAGTGAGTGTACACTGTTCTCTGTAACTTGAAGTTTTCAAACCATTATTTGAAGACTTCAATAACTCAGCCAGAGGTTAGGGGGTCTATTTCAGAAGTGAGTGGGTGAGTTTTTGTAGCCTGCAATGTGCAGGAGGTCAGACTAGATCAGGGGTCCCCAAACATTTTACACAGGGGGCCAGTTCACTGCTTCCGGGGACCAGCCTGTGGGGCAGCACTTCACACCACTCTCCGCCGTGAAATTGACACACCCTTGTCAATTTCGGCGGCGGAGCTGCAGGGTGGGGCCCACAGCGCAGAGATTTGCCATTTTAAGAGACGGTTCGCTCTTAAAGTGGCAAGCCACTGCGAAGCAGACTGCCTGCCGGCTAAATGAAGAGCCGCAAAGCTCCTGTCACTGACCACCAATGAAAGAGGTGCCCCTTCCGGAAGTGCGGCGGGGGCCGGATAAATGGCCTCAGGGGGCCGCATGCGGCCCGCGGGCCGTAGTTTGGGGACCCCTGGACTAGATGATCACGATGATCTCTTCTGACCTGAAAGTCTGAGTCTCCCAGACTCCCAACATATTTCAATAACAACCATATAGCAAAATCTCATAACTTCATGCATGATAATGATATACATATTTTGAGAACAATGAGTTTCAGCAGATCATGCCTTCTCATATGGTATTTTATAAAGCATGTTTTCTATGTAATGTCAAAACCATATACTAATGATGAATACAGGGTTCACAGGGTACTATTTTGAGGTGCAGTGTGTCACACCATCTTCTAGACTTTGGTATATGCTATCCTGAGTGTGCAGTGACAATGAGGCCTGCAAAAGTTGCTGACCTTCAATGTAGCACATTGGATAGTTTTACACATCGAATTATTCATTATAGCTATAGTTTCCTTTTTTAAAAAAATCTATCACATTCATCTAGCTAATATATTTTGCTGATTAATGGCATTTTTTGCTTTCAGAATGTTTTAGAGATGAAAAATTGATTTTGCAATATTTTAAGGTTTAGCATATCTATAGCACCAAAGATGGGGTCATGGTGGTGTAGAGGGCTTTTTTTCCTTTTCAGATTGAGGGTTAAATTGTTTGCTAGATTTGGATTATTTAGGACTTTACAGTGGTTTTAACTGAATTCACTATTAGTAAAATTTTGGCAATTTTGATTTATCGTGTGATATACTGTGCTACTGATGCTCTTGTTTTTGTCTCTTACATTCTGCATATTACTTGTGTGTTTTTGTGGTTTGCTAGTTTTAAGTGATACTGCGCAAAACATTTGCACTAAGACTTGAAAGCAAGTATTTCAAGTAATTCACTCCAAGGTTTATGTGAACCTCTGGGTTGGCAATATGCAAGATTTCTCCAAATGTATTCGATTTATTCATAATAATATCTAGGATTTATTTTAAAAGAGCACTGTCTAGAATTTGGGAAATATAGGTATTATTATTAGTTTTTTTCATCAAATTTATGTATGTATGCATGCCTTTTTAAAAAAATGTACCTGCCCAGGATTCTCAGCCAGCATAGTTTTTTTTAAACCTGCCAAAACCCCACCCCTGATTTTTTTTACCCCAATATACCACTTGTGGTGCATCGCTGTCTTATTTCCAGGTTATGGGAGTATTAAAACAAACACCAGTAAATGTGACAACCAGTTCTTTGGACCACCCCTGAATTAAGCAGAATATTGACAATGTAATACAGCATGGATGAAATGTAAAATGCCTGAGCTTTTAATTGCCTGGGAATTGTGCAGCTGTTTGAGAAGCCAATGTATTTGTTTAGCTCAAAATGCTAGTAAATTATTACAGAGATCACTTAATAGAAAAATCATCTCAACCATGGAAGAATTGGAGTAAGATATTCTGAACCTTAATAAATTTTAGTACATTCATTGTGTCAAGCACACTCGTTGCCAAGGTCACTGAGGGCAAAAAAGGTACTGCAAATATTTTTAATATGCTTATCACCATCACACAACTGAGACCATTTGTATTATTTCTCTGAAGGGGAACTGATGTTAACTGCAGATTCAAAAGAAAATGCTTGCACTTTGCTAATTGTGGTCTCTTGCAGAGGTAACTGTTAATGTAGAGCTGAAATCTTTCCTTTTGTAGATGCTTTGGAGGATGTCTGTGAGGCTCAAGAATAACTTGCCGTGATTGGTATGCTGCCTTTGCTTTTCTTAACATGTACACAGAGTCTGAATCTGATCTTGCTTCACTGGTTATACTGTGGAATAACACCACTGATTTATATGGGGGTACCTCCGATTTCCCCTGGTGTTAGTGACTTCAGAATCGGGCCTTTAGGATATTGGTAAATTTTCTCCCTGTACCTTTTGTGACATAGATCAAATATAGATATTGTGTTTTTTTCTGTACTTTGGGGATAACATGAGTCTTTCCTTTGGCATTCATTAACTTAGTGTGTTTCATTCTGTTTTCTTCAAAATAAATAGCTTGGTGGTTTTTCCTTTACCAATATGCTACAAAATTTTAATAACACTAACTAATGAATTATCAATGAGCAGCTGTAGATCAAAAGTGAAATGATGATATTCAAGACAGAACTGTGCACAATCACTAAAAAAATGTAAATTTCTGATATGTAAATCTCTAAAGAGTAATATGCTCTTGGATTAGCTGTTGGGGGCATAAGAAAATCGGCTGAATCTAGCTTATTTGTCACATAGTGGCTGCAAATTAGACCTGCTGGTTGAGGCAATGTAACAGACAGACAGTGAATCAATTAAATCCCACCTTTTGGGAAGGCAAAGTACCACCTTTAAGGGACGAGTTTGTTAGACTCTTGTTCAAGAGCTCATCTCTTGATACTGATTTTTGAAGACTTAGGGGGGAAGGTTATAGAGAGAATGCAGGTGAAGTATATCTGCCAATGTCTGGAATCTTCAGATGTCCTTCACCCTGGTTATCTGATTTTAAGCCCGAGTCTGGAAAGGAGATGGTATAGTTCATTATTTTTTATTAACTATAGGGCCCACAATGTTCTAGGTGGTGTGCAAACATAAAGGAGGATGGCACAGACCCTTCTTTTAACAGATTATAATCTTAACACAGACCAAAAAAAGATAAGCAACAGAGTAAAGAAATCAGGATGGTGATCAGCTACATCTTGATATAGCACAGTCTGGAAAGTATTGTGGTTTTTTTTTTAAATCACATAAAGACATATTCTCTGTCCTGTTCTACTCCTTTTGTGCTGTTCAGATGATGCAAAGGGAGAACAAAACACAGAAAGGTCTCTTTCTGGGAATTCTTCCAGTGTGGAAGAGTCCACAATGGACATAGACTCATCAGAACTGGCTCCTGGACCTTTCTCTCCCAGCCCTATAGCACGAGGTAATGATGGACGGAATAACAGTGGGGTAATATGGGGAGAGGGAGTGTTCAGAGTGCACTGTACTCCCGCTATGGTCTTTTGGAGATGATAGCCATCTTGTGCAAATTAGCACAGCCTCCCTGCAGGAAATAGCTGGAGCCATTATGTCTTACAGCTGCTTAGATGCTGTTGACCTCAAGATATTGCTGACCTGCTTGTGGTCGCTAACATGGATCGACAGAGTTGTTTCTTTTTTTGTTGAGAGGACCTAAAGCATGGTGCAAAATGATTGTTCCTTTATCCCACTGCACACTCAAGTCTCAACACTCTGATTCCTCCTGGAAGGCTTCTGGGTGAGATAGTAACAGACTATGGGCTGTACATAGTCCAGTACATAGGTGACATTTGGTTTTACATTTCCATTGGATCAATGAGGTTGACTGTCTTACCCAGTGTCTTACCAGAATTATGGTTTGGATGAGGGCAAACTAGCTTCATAACGCCACTATGATATTATGCTGATAGGTTGGGAGAACCAAGTTGGTACTGATGGTATCAGCTCCCTCAGATGAAGCAATTTGGCCAACTGTTGTTGTTAAGGTTCACAATATGGGAGTTCTGTTGGATTTTCACCTGTTTCTAGATGGCCAGTGGCAGAAGTGGCTAAGGGGGCTATCTATCATTTATGTTTTTCCAGAACATTACATCCTCTTGAATACAGACATCACAAAATGATTCATGTCCTTGGACCTGCAAGATTAGATTACTGTAACATGGTCTATGTGGGGTGTAATTTAAACCAACTCAGAAACCTCAGTTGCTTCAGAAAGCCCATATTTCCATAATCCAATGGTGAGACATCAATAGGCATTAATGAATTTTTAACTTCCCATGTGATTTACTTAGGGTTTTTTGGAAGTGATTTCACTTCTTTTTTTTATGTGGCTGGGTGAGATTGATAGAAAATACAGTACATAGCTACAAAAGGAGGCATTGAAAAGAAGTCAGCCAGATCTCAGATGTTTGTCTTTAAAGCATTCCTGTCAAAATCAGCAGTAATTCAAGTATCCAATACCAGGTCAAAAGCCAACTAAACATGTGGGGACAGAAAACAGTGTGACATGTTTGCAACTTTTCACATTTCTCTCCCCCCAAATACCCTTCCTTTTTGAAGATCTGCCAACACAATAATAATAGTGTATGGAAGTAAAGGTTTGCTTTATGTGAATTGTCAGGTAAATGATATACTGTAAACAGAGGAGACAATTTACAACCAAATGCAGTGACACACCATGCAGATATGACAGCACAATTTGGATTTTCTTTTTACCTATATCCAATTTCACTAATGTAACTCATTTGTCAAAATTAATTTGAGGAAAAAGTCTAGACGCAAGGACTGTAGCCACTTGACCCCTAATTTTAAAGGGGATGCAAATATACCTTGCCTTGGGTAAATTGTGTGCCCATTCCATACATTCCAACCCTCCATTTGTGTACATAAGGAGGTTTCCTGTGTAAGAAAATCTATGTGGTTTACACTTGTACTGATGTTTTGTCACTGTTCTTCAGTGACTAATAGATAGGTGCATTTTTCAAAAATTGAAATTAATAAATTAACAAAAATACAGTGAGGGAGAGGAAGCATTTACTCTCCTTTAAGAGACTGCCCTCAAATTCCCACTAATTTACAGGTCTATTTCAATTGTATTCATGCTAGTAAACTTATTAGAATATCTCCTTTATAAATCACATAGTGCATTATTTGTTGACGTATCAGTTTATTATCATTAGAGAAAATGGGTTTCTGTTTTCCTCGTTCAACCATTACAGCATTAGAATTAAAAGTGACAAATGACTTCTGTAGTGCTATGGATTCAGGGGTCATATCCTGTGGAGCACATGATTTATCCAAGGGTTTTGATCTTGTGAACCATGGTATTTTATTTGCAAAGTACTCACTTTGATTTTCCAATTCACATCTGTACTATGTGGAATCTTATTTTGCTGATAGGTAGAGGTTAGTTTATTATTCAGTGTAACAAGCTAGATATTTTCTAATATATGGGTGTCACTAGACTCTCCATTTGCTGGCCTCCGTTATTTTTGCTCTGTTTTTTTATTTACCTCCTACAGTATATGTGCATCATCATTAATGAACCTTTCTACCAATCATTCTCCTAGATGGAAGCTGTAACCACTAAATTTATTTTTAATTTGTATAGATCATTCCTGAAAACCTCCACTTTGTCATAACTTTCACTGCTAACTTTGGGCAATCTTTACACAAGCAAAGCTCTGACTGACTCCAATAAATATGTTGGCTCCAGGAGATTCACCTGCATCAGGATTGCAAGATTAGGCCCTGGCATTACCTATCGTGAACATGAATTTAAGGGTATGTCTATACTGAGGGCAGCAAAGTTGCCCCTGCCAGATTGAGCTTTCTGGATTGATTGAGCGGTCAGTGTAGACCTGCTCAATCGATCAGGAAGTCGACTGAGTAAAACCACCCCCTCAAGGGCTATGTCTACACTGAGGGCGGCAAAATTGCCGCCGTCAGATTGACTTATCTGGATTGCCTGAACGGTCAGTGAAGACCTGCTCAGTCGATCAAGAAGTCGACGCTATTAATCCACCCCCGCAAGTGGTGTAGCGCTGCGTTGATGGGAACTCAGTTCCCATCGGTGCAGTGCAGTGAAGATGGCGCACAGCAGAGAAGCAAGCTTTCTGTGTAGTTTGTGTAACTCCCATCAACTGCCGCTGAATTGTTGGGGTAAGTGTAGACCAAGTCAAGCAGCGTAGCACTGCGTTGATGGGAACTATCATAGTAAGTGTAGAGTATGTGTAGACAAGAGCTAAGATAAACTTTGTGGTGTTTTTTTTTAAAGTGGGCAACCGCGATTGCAGAATTAATTACATCATTACAACTCAACTCTTATCATGTCCAGGAATATTTCATTATTAATCAGTTTGTTTAAAATGAAGAGAAAACAGACATTATGTTGCCTGGGAATAAGGTTAAAATTGGAGCTGCTGGATTCAGGATTACGTCACTGGATAATTATCGTTGGCAACTTCAGGTATTTAAACCTTCATCTGGACAGGGAATTTCATATTGTAAAAATTCTGAAGTTTTAAACAAGAAAGTTAAAATAAAATTTGGTTAGAGTGGTGCTATACAATAAACAAACAGTATATGAAAGGTCAAACATGTCTTGACAGCAATTTTTACCACATGTATACATTATAGTGACTTCATTGTATCTGTCAATGGCTTCCTAAATCAGAGTATAAGTGATGTTATTCTTTGATCATTATTGTTAGTTTAGATTAGATATCCCACTTGTAACACATCAGTGTGCTATTTGAATGCTAAATTTACACTTCTTTGTCTACTATAATAATTCTTTCATAAAAGTGGAATAGAGAATTATTTTGTCATGGTGGTATATGCTATATTGGACCTATACATTATTAATTAATTTATTTATTAATTTTACTTTAAGGTAAAAAGTCATATATTTAAGGCAGAAGTTATGGGGGCTCAGGTGTCTTTTAATTTACTTTACCAACTAACATAGCTGGAGAAACTGGTTTATCAGATACTCTCAAATTTTGAAAACATAGTGGAGTATTTAGTTATTTATCTGTGCTGCATAGCATTTGTGTTTAATCTGTGTTTAAAGGGAAATATTCAGCACAGTGGATTATCACATGTGAATTCTAGTTATATAAAGTATGCCTTGAGCACTTACGGCCTGATCCAAATCCCTTTGTATCAGAACTTAAATCGCAATGCACCATTTAAAAATGTACTTCTTAATTTATTAGGTGTTTATATTAGATGTGAAATCCTGCATTTGCAGAAACTAAGGCCTCCAATTTGGGTGTAGGATAGGAAATTACTCACCTGAGTAGCTGACATCATTAATCACTAGCTGTCACGGTTGAGAAATTATGGATACTCCTATTCGGATGCCACACTATGTCTGAGAAGGGAAGCTAGGATTCAACATAAGTCAGCGAGCTCCAGCCACCAATATCCACTGCCCACACCCTCTGCTCTTTTCTCTCTTGCATGTGAGAGTGCAAGACTGGGGCCTACAGGGCTAGAAGGGAATAATCACATTGTGCAGAGACTTCTACTGGTACAAATCCTATGGTTCCTCTGTTCACGCCAGCTAGGATGCCTACAATCGCTCTGCAACCCATTCTATGCCAGGCAAGGCATGACAGAGGATCGGGGCTTTTAAATTGCTGACTGTGTATGACATGTTAACCTCATAACCTCTTATCTTTGTTTCTCCTTTGAAAATGAGACCTTGCATCTCCATTGAGTTTCTCCTGGTGAGTGATAAAATCTTCCTGAATTGATTTAATTTTTTGTAATTGCTGTGTTGTAAACAATTGGTATTAGATTTGCCTGTGCGTGTCTTCTAACAAAAAATGTTAATGTTTAACTTATGGCTCTTTCAAAACACTGGAAATTGCACCCCAAGGCTTTTCTGTGTTTTTTGCAGCAGGGCTGTAACTATGGTGACAGTTTCTTTCTTAGAAGTATTGGCCTACTGTTCCCTGAACTCTAAACAGCATACTAAATCAGATCTGATTAAAGTGGGCTCCCATGATAGAGAAGACGATTGCTTAAATCCTTCTAATTTGTGACCTATGATTGTGCTTTGTTAAATGTGATACTAAGGTCAAGGTGTAATATAAAGTCACAGAGAACACCACAAATTCATTACTACATTTTAATTCCTGTTGTGACACAGCTGAGAACATGCTTCTTTACCTTTGACCCTTAGTTGTAAAGGAAATCCATCTGTTCTTACTAGGTTATGCAAACCTCTGGAGAGTAGATTGTTAAGCAAATAAAAGGTCACAATACTCAAACATCTGTGTAAACACCTTATCATTAATGTTCTACTCCACAATAACTATTGTGCAATAGTCCAATCAGTAAATTAGGAAAATATTTCTTTAATAATGACTGACACCTTTAAGAACAGAATGTATATATTCAGAATATGGTTGCATGGTGACAACCATGTTATCCTGTTCATTAGTGCTATACACACATATGAGTGTGTATAATAAATGTAATGTATAGATGTATGTGCAATGTATATACAGTGTGTGCATACATCTGCCTACTGTGTATACATTGCATATACACACATGCACTAATGAACATCATAATAAGTCTGTCAGCATGCAACAAACAGAAGAAAAAATGAAGTCCCACATAATAATAATATAAAATAATGTTTGGAAATGTCTCCTCTGTCGTAGAATGCTTGGCTGCTAGCTGAGACAAATTCATGTTACATATACTCACAATTTATTTGGGTCATTTTGCTTGTTTTTTATAAGAAAATAAAAAAGGGTTTTATTGCTGTGTTTGCTGTAGCTATTCAACTGATACAAATGTTATATATTTGGCAATACCTTTTTCTTTAGCACAGTCAACTGCCTGTCGATCTTCATATCTGCGAAAAAAGAAAAAACACCAGCCACCCCACTGTGCTGATATGACAGCATTGTAGTGTCAGAGGACCAAGAGACAGGTGATGGTTTATGATAGAAATAAATCTTTTATGAGAGCAAACTTGGGAGAATTGCATGCTTTTGTAAGGGATATATCTCTGCACAGTTATCACTGACAGTCTTCTCAAATGCATCAATTCGATAAGGCAGGGTTTTTATTGCATCTAATCAAGTCCTGAGGTGTGAAAAAAATGATAGGGTGCGTATTTTCTGCATATAACTTTTTTTAGAGGCCTGCATTCATTAAAAGATGGTTAAATTGGTCTCCCACATTTTATGGTACAACTTTTAGTGTTACATAGCATGCAACATTGATCACTCAGTACATTAGCTTATTATTGCATTCTGAAATGAGACACTTGTTTTTGTAAAAGATGTTACTTCAAATGAGAAAAAACATAGAATCTAATTTTGTTTCTTCAAAATGTAAGTGTATGAAAGATGCAATGTTTATATATACAGCCTCTTCAGTACACACACTGTAAATAGATTGTGTAATCATTGTACTATAAAGATCATTATTATTCTCAGAAGATGTATAACCAGAAATAATGACTTCCAAAAGATAGATAGAAACAAAAGGCTGCACAGTATTACTGCCGGGCAAAAATCAGCTGATGGTTTTTACCCTGAACCATTCTTAAAATAAATGTTTTCTGAGTTTTTCATGTGACATCATCCTCCCCCCATCCCCATGAAATTTCCATTTTCACAACTAAATAATTCACAGTCTAGCACATTGACACTAAGCAAATAATGGGTAATATTCACACACAACCCCACAAATCCACACTTTGGTTTGTGAAAAATCTGCCAAAGGTGAAAGTTATTCCCAAACCCCATATTGTCTAATGAACTAAACAAACGGAGGGATTGAGTTCTAGTCTTCCCTCAGCTACAGTCTGACTTTTATAATATTTTGCAACTATTATGTATAGTGCTTTGCACTTAGTTAGCTGGTAAATACCATTACTAACATTCCACATTTTACAGATGGGGAAACTGAAGTTAGAGAAGTTAAGTATTTGCTGAAGAAACAGCACTAGAAAATCAGTAACAGAATTGCAATATAACAGTAGGACAGATAAATATAGTGCTCTTGGCTCCTTGAGTTACTTCTGTTGTTGTTCATGAATACTACAGTATCCAAGGCTTCTTTCCTAGCAATTTACTTAATTATTTTACATTATCATCTAAATTGTGATCTTGCCACATACCCTGAGGTGGAGCAGACTCTGATCCCTGGTATCTGTTGGCACTGTAGGGGGATAAGCTACCCCAGCCCTATACCTGGGCACATTACTTTCCCTGGCTTGCCAATTTAGCTGCACTGTTTGGCATGTTGGGAGTAGAGATTTCCATGCTCCACCCATTGCTGGTCCACATTCACCTGAAGAGAAGCAGACTCGTGAAGGCTGATGTCCCATACCTGCTGCTGCCTGTGACATGAGTTGTGAGCACAGGAGAGAAAGGAGGTTCCTTACCCCTGTATACTTCTTGCATAAGAATGCAGGAAGGGTCATAATCTGGGCCTCTTGACAGCACATTTAGATTCCATCCACCCTGCTGGCCAAAAAACAAAAAAAGTGCCTAAGTTACCATTTTGTCAAACCATTCCCCATGGTAGAGATGAACCTTTTATTTCTATTTGGTTGTTGAGTTAAATCACATCTCCTTTCTACTATGTTTAGTCCTACTGACATTGCCTCTCTCTGCTAATGCATGGAGGACACTGAAGACTTGTTTCGTACAAATCTATGTGTAGCTTTCCACAGAGATACCTCTGTATGTATTTTTGCTTTCTTCCTGTCCCCATGAGGTGTGTTCTCTGACAAAAAGCTCAATTTACAGAAACCCCAAGCCCTCTTTTTCATGTTTTGTTTATTTATGTATTTATTTTTGAATTTGTTATTCTCTGGGCCTCATCTGGGAACCAGTACAAAGTGTCTGTTCCCAAAACTCCCACTATAGGAATGTTCTGTGATGTCAAAGTGTAGGATGTATTAACATGAAGCACAGAGCTAGCCTACACTGCAGCTGTTTCATCTCTTGCCAAGCTTTACCCTCTAGAGTGTAGACATATGCAATGGATGAACATCAAAGTTAATAGATCTAGTTCAGATCAGCATTCAGAGGTTTGGATGATTATCCAAATGGTTCAGATATTTACCCAAATGATCAGAATCTTCCAGCATACCCCCACATGGCCCATGACCCTCTCTTCATATTGCTCTCTCCCCCAGTAGGTTACTCATTAGTCCCCACAATCCCATCTTCCTAATTCACCTACCTTTCTAATTCCATTTTGAGAGTCCCCTTACCACCAATGCAATCCCACCTCTTTTTCCTCTCTCTCGCTTTGTTCCTGAGCTGTCTCCTCACAACATTTTCCTGATTTCTCTCCACTTGCTGTGTGGTTTTATCTGAGACAGGGGCAATAAGCTGGAGTGCCAGTTCTGGTGGCCTGGGTGAGCTTTTTAACATTTTTAAATTGTATTAACTTTCTATATTATGTGTGGATACATTCATTATTTACTCAGAGCTCTTCTGGCTTGTCCAGATGGCATATTCCTCTCACATCAAACAGGTGTGCAGGCTATCGGTTTATTTTAGTAAGTCATTGAAATTTCCATAAAATCTCATAGTCAGAGTGGATGAAGGCCAGTTTCTTTTACTAGATTAATGACTGGGCTGCATTGAGAGCAGCTTTTTTCTAAACACAAGCACTGTTTGACCAGCAGATAGTCAACAGGTTTGCTGGTGGTGGTGGTGGCAATGGAACAATGTGGGAAAGTAATAAGGAACACAATATTTGGAAGAATAACGTATCATAAAATGGGAGTCTCTGTATAGTTCTATTTTATAGGATCAAAAATAAAAGCAGTATGAATGTTCATACTTCATATGGTTTACTTCAGAATGATTTATGCAAGGGAATAGACTAGGGAAACAGGACTAAATGTGTGTTTACACACATTTGTACATGTAAACTAATAGTCTGTCTTTGTATCTCAGTATGTAGAGAGAAGTTCTTTGAGGGATTCCACCCCCCCTCAAAAACACAAGGCACATCTTTAAAACAATAGTGCTTCAGCTGATTGATTTTACAGCACAGCAATGGTCTTTTCTTTCTTTCTTTCTTTCTTTCTTTCTTTCTTTCTTTCTTTCTTTCTTTCTTTCTTTCTTTCTTTCTTTCTTTCTTTCTTTCTTTTTTCTGTCAAGCTAACTGTTAATGGGAAGATTAAGAATCCAGAAAATAAAATCCCAGCATACCTTCTGAAAGTTAGTCTCACTGGGGAAACAAAGTCTAGTAACTCTATATAAATTTACTTCATCTAAAATCCATAGATAGGTAGACAGGCTTTTCAAAAAATTAAATAGGAAAAAAAGACAAAGGGAGAGAGAAAATTTTGAAGAAGTGACGTGTACTCTGTGCTTCATTTCAAGTTAGACGTGATCGTTACACAAAGAGGTTGTCAGCAGCAATTTTCTTTACTTTTTAATCAACTTGCTTCCAGAACATTATAGAAAAACAGGGTGATGGAAAGAAACCTCCTTCTGCAGGGTAATAGACAATGTAAGAATCAAATGGGCCCATATAGAATTGAAAAAAAAATCTAATAAAAATATGCTGTATAATTAGGAAAAACACGTTTTCTTGAATATAGATTGCCACACCTTTTTGAGGACTACAGAATACGTAGAAGTTCTTACATATTTTTGTGTACATATAAAACCAGATCCTTGGGAATGGCTATTTGGTACAGAACAGCAAAGTGGACTTGTGCCTCGGTCCCGGTCTCCCCCTGCAAACCCAGCCTGATCACTGGATCGCTGGCTATGGATTTAATCTTGAGGAGAAACTAACAGCATTTTTAAGACTGCTCTGAATTGTGCTGGTAACATCACCCAAGTGTTTTTCCAGTAGAGAGGAGCACTGAAGCAAATAAGAACACCAAATCTATTATTTTTACGTAATCTTGTGATTTTCAAGTCATTCTCATGATTTTTGAACATTTGGGGTTGGCAATACTGTAATCCGATCTGGAAATTGTCCTTTAAATCTATAGAAAATGTTAGTGTGTAATTCCTGGGGCAGCAATGATTTACTTACTGAAAATCTGTCTGAGGTCTCAAGTATTATTTTACTTCCTTTTTCCGTAAAATAAATGGCATAGATTGAAATCAGTGGAGTTACATAGACATAAAATTACAGTAATGCATCGGTTAATCAGACCCAGTGTTTTTATATTTGGAGGACAAAACTGAAGAGAACCAAATTCAACCTCCTGAATAGCAGGGCTTTTCAGGCTAAGTAATTTTATGTGTTAATTTGGAACAGTGAGTAAATAATGAAGTCTGCACAATATCTCAGGTAAATGTGCAAATCATTGTGGCCCTTGGTTACGTTAATTTTACATACCTTTAAAAAAAATCTATAGACTCTGCAAATTTTTTGATTGAGTTAAAATGGATTAGAATTGTCTGTCTCACAGGTGAGGTAGAGCCTTGCTAATCTGCGGTCCTCTACACCACAAACTTCATAATCTACATACAAAAAATGTTCATCTGTCCCCAACTCTCAGAAAAGGGTTTTTTTTACATCCAAAGACTTTGTTCACGTTTAAATTAAAGATTTTAATATTTTTATACAATACCAAACTGCACATATCTGTACATTTTAAAGTATTATCACATATAGTTAAAAGTAAATGACACTTGTCAAAAGAATACATTTTTCTGATTAATTTCCCTTGCTCTTCCATTACAAATTATAGTGTTTGTTCATTTAGACCCTTATCCTGCAAAGTGTTTATTCACATACATAACTTTAAGCGCAAGAGAACTGTAATTAATCTCTGTAGGGCTATTCATGTGTTTCACGTTACACTTGTGTTTAAATGCTTTGCTGAACATTCTTAAAAAAGATTTTTTTGGTTATTTTATGTTGAGTAATCTCATTGGAGGCCTGCACCTTTGGGGCACTGAGCATCCTCAATTTTCATTGACACAATAGGATGTGAAGCCATTCCACGCCTCACATAATTGGCCCCTTTCTTGTTTGTTATTTGTGTAGTATCCGCAGTATTCTATATGCTTTAGAAACATATAAAATGGCCACTCCCCTGCCTCCCAAAGAACTAAAAAGCTCCGTGGCTGTCCACATTATGACTGCCACTGTAATTAGAGAAGCATGTAAAAACAAAAGGGAAGCATGACAGACAAAACAGATGAGCAACGAAGTAAGCCATGTGTCCCGTAGTTCCATGACCTGTATCTGATTTTTAATTAATGTATTAGTTAAAATTATTAAAAAACAAAACAAAACAAACACACACACAAAAAACAGTGAAGCTGAAGGTTTAAGACCCTTCCCGAGGAAGAGTATTTTGGTGAAGGACTATAATATGGAAATAGTGGAGACATGCTAGAATGGGACAGGGAGAGGCCTGAAGCTTGGCAATATGAGGGCAGAACAAAGGGATTGACAGAAGAAGATAAAGGCAGCAAGGTGTGTGCTTGTGTGTGTCAGAGGTGTGACACTGTCTGGCATATGCATGACCATTTATAATATAATTATATCAGTGCTTCAAAATTGCAATAATCCGTATAAGATATGCCATGTAAGGTATCATTGGAAAAGTTACGATTTACTGAATATGATAAGCTCATCCGTATGTGTGTAGCATCCTTGTATGGTAAGTTATGATATGTGTGATATTTTTGTATCTAAAATTTGTGCTGTACTTCTGGGTGACACCCCCAACAGATTAGCCTCAGCACTGTCCAGCCTGATTGAGGGCCAATCAAGGGCCATCATCGATAGATACAATAAGCCCAGGAAGAGAAGGTAGGGTTATGCCTATAACTCACCAGGACATGTAAAGACATGCTTTTCAATGCATGTGAGCTGTGGGCTTGCGCTTGAAACAGGCCACATGGCGGAAGGACATAAAAGACAATGCACCATCTCCATCTTATTTTCATTCCTGCTGTCTACTTCTGGATCAACTATTCTACATCTGAAGCTGTGTGACAAAGGACTGAGACCCATCCAGGAACTGGATGTATTCCAGAGGAACTGTACAAGCCTGCAAACTCCAGTACTGCTAAGAATCTGACACATATGACCTTTGAAGTCATTTGTATGTATCTGATTGCTTTGATCATTTAACATCTCTCTTATTTGTTTCTTTTCTTTTATAATAAACCTTTCATTTTAGATACTAAAGGATTGGCTGGCAGCGTGATACTTTGGATAAGAGCTGAACTAATACTGATCTGGTAATGTGGCTGACCCACTGAGGATCAGAACTTTTTGTAATGGGAATAGTGTTTTAAATAACTTATCTCTTTACTGGACCTAGTTGCTGACTGGGAGCCAGAGACTGAAATGCAGTAAAGGAGGCTGTGCAACTTCTTGTTTTTAACTTCCTGATAACCAGTGTGGGGAATCAGAAGCACTGTTTGTGACTGGTTGGTGAATCTAACTTTAGTCTTAACTTCCAGTGTTAGGAGGATCTGCTCTCCTTTTTGCAGTCTGCCTGACCTTGGCATTTTTGGGGGGCTACCCCAGGCATGAACAAGTCACAGGAGGGACAGCATGTTGGGCCTTAAAAGCAAAAGTGAGAATCATAAATTGGACATGAAGGGTGAAGGACAGTTAGAGAAGGGATTTAAAAAGGGGCTCGACATGATCAGAGCGGTGGTGAGAAGATGATCTTAATGCCAGTATTTTGGAGAGGCTCAGAGGGGCAAATGGTGTACACAGAAGGCCTGAGAAGGAGTACAGATGAGAGATAATCAGGGCCTATATACATTGGTGTGCGCAGCACATTTCATTAGGGTGTGTGCCCAGGGAATTATATTTATTTTTTTTTTAAAGGCAAACATTTATTGAATACTCAATCATAAAGGACATTCTTTTTATTCATCAAACAAACTAAAGAAAATAAAATGTAACTAAACTTATTTTTTTTAAATTAACAACTAAACTTTACTTAAAAAATACAAACTTAAAAAATGAGACACAAAATACCAAATTTTTGCTGTAGTGATAACGAGGCGTATACAAAGATACAATCAATTTTCATTATCTTTATCTTTAACCAGATAATGAGCTAACCCAAATTGACCTAAACAGATTAAGGCGGGGGTGTCAAACTCATTTCCTATGGTGGGCCACATTTAAATTAAATTTAGTTCAAGTGGGCCACACATAGCATACACCTCGTGCACACAGCACTCTACAGACTCTGCTTTCTGCCATGAAATCTCCCGGCAAAGTGGAATTCGGCAGCAGAGTAGGAGAGTGGGGCTCATGGCAGAGAGTAACAGGCCTTTGACTCTACGCCACGAACTCTTGTGGTGCCGCGCGCTGAAACGAGATCTCGCAGACTTTTACTCTCCGCCGCGAGTCCTACTCTCTGGCAGCAGCGCACGGTGCTGCCAGATCTCGCAGCGGCATATGCTGCAGCCACGGGCCGGCCCGCAGGCCGCATGTTTGACACCCCATACACACGCCTGTGCCTATAAAAGAGTTCTGCTGATGGGGATTGCGGCATGGGGGACTGTACCTTTAAGTGGTTTAGCTTTTCAGACAGGAAGTCTGCGGGAGGGAAGTTGCAGAAGCCCATGTTCTGTTATGCACAGGCTGCTGGGAACTGCAGCACCCAATAAAGAGGATCTCTTTCAAGCGACTGCGGCCCAGTGTGGTTACTGAACACAGAGACAGAAAGAACGGGATGGAATTTGGAGATCATAAGAGAAACTGGCAGGATTTAGCCACTGCATTGGGGTCGGCACAAGAGAGACAAGTCCAAAAAGGAAATTGAAGCTCCAAGACTATGGGAACAAGGAGGACGGTGGAACTGCCATCTGTGATAGCAGTATGGAAAGCGAAAAGATGAGGTCACTTTTAGACATCCTGGAAGAAATGTAAGAGTGAGAGTCAGAGAGTCTGAATGGAGAGTCTTAACTGGAGAAAGAAATCTGGAAGTCATTGGAACAATGGTGGTAGTAATACAAGCCTGATCAAGGCCCTCTGAAGTCAATAGGAGTCTTTCCCTTGACTTCAGCAGTCTTTGGGTCAGGTCTCACGTGGCCAGATAAAAGATCGGGGGGACAGCAGATCCAGTAAAGACCTGATCCAGAGGACTGACTATCATGTGTCAAAGAGAAGATGCAGGACAGAAAGCAAGGCCATGGACTTAGACTGATCATCATGGAAGTTGGAGTGTACAAGGATGAGAAAGGAAGGGATTGAAAGAAGGGGAAATTTAACAGTTGTAAAGGAGATAGAAGGGCATTGGATAGAAGTGTGGGAAAGGGAAGAGGAGAGAAGACTCTGAATTCAAGGAAAAATTGATGTTAAAATAAAGTTTTCCAAAATAAAGATACTTTGCACCCTGAAGTGCAGCGAGTTGTTTTTTTTATAAAGTTGCACTATGAAGATTCACATCATTAGTGCAACAACTCAAACCACAGAGAGGGAGAGCAATTGTTGACCTGCTCTGCAATGTCATCACTATTTTCTATAACATAAGAGATTTAAAGTTTTCTTGTCAAGGTTTTTTTGTCACCTTTTCCATTATCTCTAAACTTTGATGCTTTAACTTTCTCAGGTTTCTTTACCTTCTATACTGACTGCCTTTATCTGATTTCAAATGGTTTCCTTTAAATATTTAAGTTAAAAACCACTTACGGTAGCCACAATAGGCTTTTATATATTTCACACAATCAGAATTGCCTATCCAAGGAGTGGATATGGAGTAATGGAATAGTACCTCACATTTTATCTAATTTTAAAATGTTGTTTCCTTAGCAGAAATAAAAAAAAGCCTACTTTGCCATTTTTCTCTCATAAATTCACCTGCTAAAGAGTCCACCTATCTACATCACAAAGCGAAACAAACTTATTAAAATTAATGATAAAATGCATTAACCAGAAAGGCAGCTTTATTGGGCAATGACCATCACTATCCTGGATACCTTTCTGTTTGCTGGAAGGTACTTTTGGTACCTACATCAGATATGTCAAATTTCAAAAACAGGCTTCAAAGCGCATTGAAACTAACATGAAATCCTTTTTGCAAATACATGAAAGTAGTAAATGCTTGATCCATAATCACTGATTGTGTAAAATTTCAGCATGCATAATTTACAGGCATTTCAGGAAAATAAAACAAAAGACCATGAAGCTGCTTGCTGAGGACCAAATCTGCTTTGATTAAAGTCAACAGCTTTGCTGTTGATTTTAATCAAAATAGGAAGTGGCCATGAATGAGTGGGGTCTGACAAGCTTTGGTCTACATATACAAGCAATGTATTAATGTGGAGAATGCCCATTTTTCCCTGCATTGACACCATACCTTGGTTAAATAGCTGCTAGCCACAGTCTAATATTTTTCTCTACTTAACCCTTTTTTCCACTTCATGTGATAAAAAGAAAGGAGAGAAAATATGAATGAACTCAGAAAAGGTGCAAAATAGATGCAATAAAGTTAAATGTGGGTTACTGTGAAAACAATGAATGTCCGCTCCTCACGCGAACATTTCAGAGGCAGCATTAAAGCTTGTGAGTTGTGGTTATATGTGCCATGTGATGTGAAAAGTAGGCCAACCTTCATTTAGTTGAAACTCAAAGCTGATTTTAAAAAAATTAGTAAAATGCAGAGTTTTGCTGCCATATAGATTCACATTACCACCAAGCTATTTAAAATGAATGCACAAATAAAAATGGGTTACAGTCAGGAGACACATTTTTCCTACTAATGAGGATGTAGAGTGAATGCTTACTTCTTGCCTAGGGCTACTTCATTCCCCTGATTGTGAAATTATATCAGCCCTCAAGCTTATGGTTGAAGCACACTGTAGGAACCTTGGAATCTGAACATTTTCAGGTCAGCTTAGGTTTTATTTGATGTCCTTTTAAGTCTGACTGAAGTGGCAGGTAATTTTGAGTAGCAATTTACCCTTCACTAAACTAGGCATTTCTATCTAGCTTTTTATTATTCACACTCAGCACCTGAGTGTCTGATCTCCAACCTGGGGCAGGTGAAGGTGGAGTTATTCAGGCTTTGGTGATAGAAGAAGGTAGATGAGGCTGAGTGAAGTTATAGATGAGGTACTGAATGGCTTAACTGCTTATTTTATTTATTTAGTATCAATTTGCATTGGTGAGCTAGGTAGCCTGGCAACCTTAACTCAAGGTCAAGGAAACTTTTTGTATGGAGATATATCTTGACTTCAGAATTCTCCCCAAGCTTTTTTCCTGGTACGCTTACATATTTTGATAACATAGTTGAATTTTTGTTTCTCATTTCTTAGGATATTCACTCAAAAGACACTTTTTCTTCCAAGTTCAGTGATGATTATTGAATTGCTTTCTCATTTGTTGATACACTTCTGAGGTATTAGATGTTGTTTCCTTTTAAGCATTTAATTAAGAAGGTCCGAAAATGTCTCCAGCTTGCAATTTGTTTATAGTTCTTCACACAGCCCTAACCCATATGGTTTCACTAAATATTCCTCATTCTCTCTCTCCAAGGCAGTCTACTAAGGCTTCAAGAGGCTGGAGTACACAAGACACCTAGGCCCAGATTTATGAGGGTACATAAGTATGTAGGTGGATAAGTCTCAATTTTGGCTCTACTCTGATCCATGTAGGCTCCTAAACTTACTTGCTGCCTACGGTTTCAGGATAAGAGTTCCCTTGCTGACTATGTTTCTTCTCTGGTCACGTGCACTGCTAACTCCTTTTAGGCATCCAGCTCCACCTAAGCCCCAGAGAGATTCACACACCAAGGCATGATGGGTGTCTGTCTGCTCAAGTTACATATAGATCCTGATCTGGTAGGCATGAATGATCAGAGGCTGCCTAATGGATGGGGTCCTAGTCACAATCCACCTGCCAGAGGAGATGGTGATGCTGGAACCAATGTATAACTTAGATCAGTGGCTGGAGCATTCACCTAGGATGTAGAAGAACTAGGTTTAATGTCCTCTTCTCTGGGCCTGTTCCTGTGGCCCCTGGGTATCCTGAAAGGATTGAACCCTGGGTCTCTTACCTCGTAGGTGGGTTCCTTAATCTCTGGATTACAGAGTCCCACTCACCCTCACACCCAACCCAATGACTGTTCCACTCTGGATAAAAACTTAAATAGTCATTGGGCCATTAACAGCAAAAGAGAGAATGACTATAGTGCAGTGGTTAGGGCACCCACCTGGGAGGTGGGAGACTCAGGGTCCAGTTCCCCTGCTTCAACCACTCTTATTATTTAGCCACAGTGAAATAGCTTAAACAGGAAAGACTGGACAAACTACATCATGATATTTCATAGCACAAGGGACGAGGGGTGGGAGACCCCTTTCAAATCTTTTCTCCACCTCTGGCAGGTGGAGGGGTATTGAACCTGTTTCTCCCACATCCCATGTAAGTAACCACTGGGATAAAAGCTATAAGGTGGGTACATCCTCCTCCTGCCATTTTGTGTGAAGTGAGGCAGGTACCTAACTGACTCTTGCAAGAAATGATTTAGGCACCTAAGCTGCCAGACTCCAGGAAAGGGGTTCCAGTTCATGGGTCACTAAACAAAGAGAGGCTCCTCCCTGCAGCCCATAATTAAGTGCCTATGTTCAAGAGACCAGCTGTAATAGGAGAGGAGGCTGACTAATGACAAACCACAGCTCATCCCCTTATATATTATGCATTTCAATGGATCTGTCCTAATGCACCAGCAAGGAGAGAGTATGGACCAACTGCAGTGGGAGGGCAGTCTTTTTAAGCCAAGCCTGCCCTGCCTGCCCATCCCTGTTATATGTTGTGAGGGTTTGTGCCTTCCTACAGCTCTCTCTCTTTAGGTGTGACTTTCCCTAACTCAGTTTCCTGTATGCAGTATTTTAGGGTGTAGGTGCTTAGTCCTGCCTGGATACCTTCTAGTGAATTCCAGTGCTCTGTAGCCTTAGATATAGTCCTATCTACTGCTGGCCTGAGGGAGCAATTGGTGGGAGTTAATGGTAATGGGGTAGAGGGCCATGTCAATGCCACACTTAAATAAATGAGCGTTTGTGTAAAGAATTTACATTCATTTGAGAGTTATCAATATTGTGAATTAAACAAGTAAATAGAGAAACGAATCTTTTCACAAACTAGAGTAAAAATGCATGTGTGTTTCCAGGTTCCAATTATTTTATTACATTAAGAAGAATTAATGACTTGCCATGATAGTGATGCAGTCATTGAAAGAGAGAGAGCCAGACTCAGCTACCCTTGCTCACAAGGAGTAGCCGTTATGCAAGAGTCATATGAATTAGCGCTACTCATCATGAATGGGGGGGAGGGGGCATATAGTGTTGTAATTTAATTCTGAACCTCCCTGTGTTTCCTCATATTTTCACTACTACTATTTGTTCATCTAGTATGTTGTCTGCATAGACCTTACTGTGTATTCTTTATTGGGACACTTGAGAATGATACACAAACACAGGGATGGATTTTAAAGCAGAGGGTCACAATCTGATTAATTTGTAATGGTACTGAATGGCTACCTCTGCCCCCCCGCCCCAAAAAAATGCCATTTATTTGGTTCCAGTGCAGAGTTCAATGACTTCAATGCCAAATAGTTAAAAATCGGGGTTGGGCTCCTTCAGCCGATCCCCCTAAGCCCACCTTCGAATGATCTCACCCATCCTGCATGAGGGTGAATGAGAGTGCATATGAAGGGTAGCTCAGGCTGTAAAGATCTTACCTTCTTCCTCCAATATAATAGGCCCTATCAGTTATCTTCCGGAGCGCTCACTCATGTTTATTTCTGGGAGCTAACTCTTTGAGCCTCTTACTTGCACTGGGCAGTGGGTGCAAGTTACAATGAAATTACCACTTCATTTATAAGTGCTAGTCTGCCCTGAAAGCTTACAGAGGCACAGCTGTATCGGTACAGCTATGCCACTGTAAGAGTGCTTGTGTTATGTCATGTTATGTCGGCATAAGAGAGCTGTCCACACAAGCACTTATTTTGGCAATACTTAGGTCATGCCAAGGTGTGTTTTTTCACACCTCTGTGCCACAAAAGTTTTGCCTGAATAAGTGCTAGTTTAGACAAGGCCTAAAGCACAACTTATAAATCTTGTCCTCACTTCTCATTAACCTAAAAGAGAGCCTCCAAGATACTTCAGGAAAGATGAAAAACCTCGCCAGGCATCTTGTCAATCTTACCGGGAGGGCAAAATTTCTTCCCGATCCCAAAAATTGGCAGTTGATCAGATCCACAGCATCTTGGAAATACAGTTCAAACTATATCTCCACTAAAGGGCAGGTAGTTGCTGCAGTAAACTGGTCACTGCACATCCTGAGGGCTTTTTATACAGGAAGAGGAGGGGTCCAAGAGACAATCAACTCTCTCTCCTTCCCCAGTCTAACCAATGACAAGAGGGAGAGACAGAGAAATCTCTCCTGCCCCATGCAGGCGTGATCTCTCCCTAAGTTCTGGGTGCTTGAGAGGCCCCAGAGCAGCAAAGCTTTCTCTTCTTTCCACGTTTCCTCTCAGGATCCCAGAGTTTGTCTTTCTCCTGCTGGTCAGATCATACCTTTCTCTCTTCCCCCCCTCCATTGAGAATGTGGAATGCAATGCATTCATATAAATGACTTTCATGGACTGTTTGCCTGGTGTGTACAGAAAAGTAGTCTTGTGTGATCATGTAACTCAAAGCTATTGTAATCCATACGCACAAGAAGATAGAGTTAAAGTTGCGCATTCATCCCTAACTTTGGCATTTCATGACATTTGAGTGCTTATTCATTTAACCTTAACATGGCATGAACATAGTTTTTTTTTGCCCTTAATTTCCTAAGGGTTTATAAAAGAAGGATGGAGGATGCAAGGGAGAAAAACAGTCAGAAGTCATTTTGAACTCCAGGTCTTCAAAGCTTTGCTGGTTTGCAAATAACTGTAGTTACAGCATGTAAATTCCATTATTTGAAACTGTATTGCTAGATATTATGTGAATCCTGCCACCCCTGACCAAGATCACCAGAACCAACCTATTTTTTTAACAAAGAATAACAAAGAAAAGCTAGCCCTTCATTTTTATTTTGCAACTTGTATATTAGAAAATCACTCATGTTTATAGCACCTGTTTAGTCACCATTAAACTACTTGTCACTAGATGCATGTTAATAATACTGTCCGAATTAAGCAGCAGTCATTAATATTCACTACCGTTAAACTAAAACAGTTTCCTGGGGGACAACTCCTCCAATATGCCACGTCCAAATGTATTGTTTAAAAGTTAGTTGGCATCTTTCATTCCAAAGGACACTCATGTATAAAACACATATGTATATCACAGAACTGCCACCACTTCTGTGGAGGCTGGCAGACAACCTGTGCAGAGGACACTGTACAACGGTGCAGGAGGGGCCATTTAATACAGTGAGACCAGGCAAATAGCTGTTTTTGCACAACACGTTGTGAGTTCTTCGACTTCTGCACATAGTGACAGAGCACCAGATTTTAAGCTCTGATGTGAAAAATCCGCACAATGAACTGAATAGAGTTCAGGTCATCACATGTTGAGAATGAAGGTCTGAGTTACCTCAGCCTGCATTAGGCTTGGTGGCTCCAGAGAGGGAGTAAAGGTTTCAAGTGTGATTTCACTAAGTCATCTCCTCCAGCAGAGCATGACAGTTCCATTGCTATTGTGGATACTTTCTCTCTCTAAAGAAAATGTATGTCTTAGGTATTCCCTGCCAGTCCCATCACTTCCATTTCTACTTAGGCATCCTGAGACTATGCCACCCGCTCTGAGGCAGGCAGGAGACCTAGGATAGAGTGAAGAGTGTTTGTTCTCCCCTGTGCAATGCTGTTTGTTCTTCCAAATTGAAGGGTTCATGCAATATTTATTTATATAATATTTTTTCTTTTCAAAGATCTGTACAGACAGGCATAATTAACCATCTCCCTGTGAGTAGATAATTATTAGGATCACCATTTCACAGACAGAGAGAAGGCAAATGACTTGCCCACAGAAAGTGCGCCTGACTCCGGGGCTAGATTAAAGCCTCCGCCATAGCTGCTTCAGCTGTGCAAAATAGGTAGAAAGATGGCTACCTGTTGACTCTTCTTGCATAGCTCAACCCGTTCTCCTCCTGGCCCCTGAGATATTCTTGAGGGAAAGAGGGCACGGCCAGAGCACTTTTGCTCTCTTAACTCTTCCCAGCTTCCAGAGCAGCCTCTTGAGGCTGAGGTCTTACCCATTATAGTATAGTCCAGATGTAATGCTTTGCACTTTCTAGCACATTTTTAATATGTAATTCTCAAAGTGTGTTTCAAAGTAATCATCGCCATCCTCATGTTAGAGTGCCTAATGAAACCCACCAATTTCCCTGAATATTCTAATGCACTAACGGATGGGTCTTCCACACCACAGATATGAACTGTGTTTCCAGCTCTGCAGCATACGTTCCAGGTGAACGGGACGAATCACTTACCTCATCTGTAAAGCAGGGGGCAATACGTGACTCCGTGCTACTAGGCACCTACTATAATAAGCAAAACCTGGCTACCGTGTTCTATATGCAAATATCACGCTGTGCCAAATGTAGAACAGCTGCAAGAGAAAGAAGTAGCTGATGAAGGAAGGCGCTGTACATCACATCCATGCTTAAGGCTGACATTTAAAACTTAATACCATATCTTACTGAGCATGTGCTGTAGCAGATTTTTACACATTCATTGCTGTCTTATTTTACAGCCACAGGATATTTTTCCCCAACAATCTCCAGGCATTGTGAAATATGTACACATGAAATTTAAAGTTGAATGATTCCACTAGTTTTTAGTTATTCCTCTAGGGAAAAAATCATTTTTCCTTTTACCCTGAGAAAAATGTCGTTTATTTGCGTAAATAAAAAATGTCTGAAAGGATTTTGTTTCAACCTTTTTTTGTAAAATGGTCACACTTGGGGAGAGGAATCGCAAGAGTGACTTGTCTGGAAACCTATGAGTGTGGGAAAGCAAGGTTTCACAACCTTAACTTTGATAATCACTACTAGCGGTTAATATAATAAGTAGTTTTATTATGTATGTACTTACATATTACAAGGTACTTGCCATTTTATATATGTCACAAAGATATGTTATCTGCCCAGTAAATGATCTCTATTGGATATTTACATTCATTAGCTGAGTTGTCCCAAAGTATTTCAGTTGTTGCTTCGAGTCCTAATTCTGAGTGTTAGACACTTGGGAAACAGACTGATTTTGCTCAGAGCTCATGTAGCCCATAGCAGGTCTCAGCATGCAAGCACCAGTCAGCATTCTTTCCTTTCGCTTACAGCACTTTTCAATGAGTGCTAAAGAATTGCTTTAGGAGCTGGGGAAAGCTGTCAGATCCCCAGTGAGATTAAATGAACACACTTGCCAGAACAGAAAAGAAAAGGAAAATCTGCTTGTTCAGAGCACTCATGCTTTGGCTTCCGGCTGTCAGAACAAGGAGTCGGTGAGGTGCCAGGGGTAAAGATGGATTAGATTTAGAGATCTTTAATATTTTATCCTCCATTATTATTTATTTTTTACGTGGAGCAAAACTATAGACTACACTTAGCCAGGTAGAATGTTGGCCTGTCTCTTTTTGCAGGACACTTGGAGAAGGCAGTTTTCCAGTGAAAAATATGGAATTAAAAAAACGTGAAGGGCATTTTGCAGAGAGTGGTCAGTAATATACAATGCAGCTTAAATCCTAGTTCCAATGTCTCCAAAATATGTAGTGGTTCAGATCTGGCATTTTCTTTGTTCCATTAAGAGATTAGTTGGTGAAGAAAGAATTTGCAAATATTCTTTCAAATAAAACCTGCTGATTCACTTTTCTGGTGTTCATGAACCCTTTCGTTCACTTATTCATCAACACTTGGGTGAGTTTTTACTGACAACAATATTTATGGAAAGCAAAAACACTGAGAATGCTAGCGCTATTCCCACCAGATGGGAGGCCATTTTAAAAAGCTTTCTTAAAATTCACACAGTAGATTGATTATGAAGTCATGGAAATAGTTTTTTAAACAGGAAATAGAGCTACACCTATCTATAAAGCTTAGTTGTCGAGTCAGAGAACAGAAACAATAACATGTGAATTAGTTGGTCAAACATATGGCATTGGTATTGCCAAATGGCAACTACTCACAGCAGCCAATTCATAAACAAAATAGGCTAAAAAGTATTCATCAAACAATATTGCCTACAAGTCAGCCAGCGTACAAAGGCTAGGCTGGGCGGCAGCTGGGGGAAGTTGACATTTATATATGTATGTATATACCATTGAATATATTTGATCATTTCCCTTCCCTATCCTTTATATGCTGAATCTTGAGGGCTTGGCCCTTGTCTACCTCTATGTTTATATCATGTCTAGTCCAAAGTAGGCCTCTATCCAGTTTGAGCCCTGTGTGTGGTCTAAATACTAAACCGCACAACTTGTTTGCAGATATTTTGTAAATAGAAAAAAGGGCTAAATTAGTTATTCACAATTAATAGTGCACCCAGAAATAATAGAGAGAGAAGCTAGTTCCGACTGCGAACTGGATTCAGACTTTGATAATGTTCCATTGCTGGCCAAAATAAATCCATTTAGTGACAAGTTGATCCCTTCTAAAAGTGTTCTGATGTAACTAAGCTCTAAATAGGAACTCTAAATGCCTCAGAATGACTTGATGAGCTGCCATTATTATTTGCTGAATACCGTATACGTTAGATAGACATTGGGTGTATCATGAGTAGGTTATTGGTTAAGTCATTCATTATGATGCCTGTGGGGGATGGGGATGATTAGGAGGTCTGATGTAAATAGACAAAGGTTATGTGCAACCAGTGACAAATCAGATCTGTTGCACGGTCAGAGCACACAAAACAAATGGATTTTATATCTTGCCTTATGCCTCTACAGAGTACTGACCAAATGTAGCTTCATGCATGGAGTTGGAATGCGCAAATTACTGTGTGAGGAGGTAGCTAATTGCTGAACTTGATTGCAACTGCTAATCAGAGTCATAGGGGGAAAAAGTGTTGGGAATTAATTAGGCAAGGACCTTCAGAACAGCAGCAGGAAGCTTCCAAGTGACCTTTATTTACAGTCAGGTAAACAGAAGTGTGACTAAAAATGCCACAGAGCAAATCAGATGATTAATATTGATTTGCTTAAAGAAAATGAATAATTTAGAAGCAGAGTCAGGATAAATATTCAGTGACGGAGATGAAAGAGCACAAAGTACGGCCTTTCCAACATTCATCTATCATGCAGCAGTGCTCTGTGTTCAGAAATTGAGAATTTTCACTCTCTCAAAAACATAATTAGTTTCATGACCCAGCATGATTGCCTTATTGCTGTCAGTTAGGGGCTCTTTTCAGGCAGCAAAATGGGGGAAACACCAACCTCTTGAACAGGAGCTTTTCCCAGGACTTTCCACATAAGTCTAATTAAGATATCATGGGATTTACCTTCAGATTTTTATCAAATAAAATAGCAGAAACTTGCATTACTTCTGGGTATGCCATTTTTCTAAGAGATGCTATCTGGGTTAACCCTCATGGATGGTTTAAAAGCAAAGTTCCTTATTTTAGTATAGACAAGACCTCACACTGAAAGGACTCTTAAAATCCTATTTATTTTACACAATTTCTGCTGTATGTTTACATTTTGCTTTCCCCTCAGCTTGCACGATGAATTTAGACTAGTTCTTGTTCAGTCTTTTTTCTAGCCACGTATTCGGCTGCAGTGATTGGTTGCAGATGTTACCTGGCAGAATGTTTTATTTGTTGTTTTTAAGGTGTTTTACGCTATTTTTAACTTTATTAATCTTACTATAAACAAAGTAGCAATGCATAATTTTGGCTAACATGTCAGTACATAATTATTTGATTATTAGATAATTACTAGATCATAAAGTTAAAAGATCATTATGGCGCTGAAACTGTAAATATACCAATACAAAATAATTGTACAATACCAAATAATTAGGTTATGTTGATTAGAGACCCAGAACACTTTGGTCAGGGTGAATACAAGACTTTATTTTCTGTTTACCCAGACTCTCACCACCTTACTATATGCCCCCTAGTGGGGACCCAGAATAGTGTCGCTAAACATTCACAGCTAACAGCATAACTGCCTTTCTGAAAAGGGAAGGGTGATAAAACTTTGATCATACTTTTCATTAAATAACAACATATAACAGGAATGAAATTCAGCACAGAGCAAGAATGAACAGTCCTATGACGCAATCAGATGTTACTTTGTCTTTTCTCTCACATGCTCTCCTGTAGAGGGAATCAGACATCACACCTACCTGGCTATGTTTGCAGAACTTCTGAGATGTGCACATAAGGTTTCCAAGGTTACTTTCTGGGTATGTCAAATTCCACCCCTACTTTTTTTCTCCTAACTCTTACCTATCTTCTGCCTAATAAGAGTCCAGCTTAGTCAGTCAGGACAAGTAGATTAGACAAATCTAGGACAATTTTCATCTTGCAATATTTTGTTGCAACCAGTCTGCCAGGCTAAAAATGACGATCTATAGGAAAGATCTGGCTCCTCCAAACTGGGCAAAGGAAAATAAGAGCAATCTAGCCAAATATTTCTTTAAAGCCAGAAAGCAAAGTGGAGGCCCAGGAGTGGATAATTGTGTTGTGTGGGACTTTTTGCTATGTTTCTCCTTCTGCATTATGGGGCTGGGAGGAGAGGGCACGCAGCTATTATGCTGGCTTTTCACTACATGGGGACTTTCCTTGTACTAGTGGAATTCCCCAGTGCTCAATTTCCTATTTTTATGGTTCTTTTGCACAGGCAGAGGGAATAAATGGCCATAGTGCAACAGTGAATCAGTCTCTTGGTGCCATTTAAAAGACTTTCAAGCGAGTTTTCCCTTTGGAAGACTTGATGCAGAGAAAGAGACGTTTAATATTTTAAAGCTTAAAATGTTTGGTGTTTTTACTCCTCCTTTACTTTTTATGTGTTACCAAAAATGTCTTGGACTGGAACTCAGGAGACCTGGGGTCAGTTCTCAGCTCTGCCAATGCTTGCTGGATGACCTTGGGCAAGTCATGGCTCTTCCTATGCCTCAGTTTATCCATCTGTAAAATGGAGATAATGATACTGCCCTTCTTTGTAAAGCACTTTGAGATTTAAGGATGAAAAGCACTACTAGGTACTCTTGTTATTTATTGGTGGCATACAAATGAAACCTAAACTGGCAGTAGAATCCAATTTACTATTAACATTGTGGCAGGGTTTTTTGTTTTGTTTTGTTTTTTATTCAGTTTAATAAAAAGGATAATTTATAGATTAGAGTATCCTGAACTCCCCATGCAGTCCTCATAATGAGTGGGTTAGGCACTAAGAGTTTCTGATGGCAAGACATCTCCAGAGATTATGACTCAAAATGTCAAAAGTACATATATTCTTTTGCATGTGCCACACTTAGCATGTATGAACATGAGTAGAAAGGAAAGTGTGCTTACAAATTCATGTCCACACTCTTGCAACTACCTGTGCACAACTCAAACCGGGGCTTCTCTTTAAGGACACATTTAGAGACTGATGCTTCTTCAGTCAGGAGAAGTCCCATCAAAGATAAGCCCATATGAATAACACGAAAAGTGTATTGAAGAAAAAATACATACCAGTTACTCCCATACCCTTCTAACAGATCAGCAACTGCTTTACAAAAATGATGTTTCCTTTTATAAAATTGCCTTCGTACATGTGACACACACTGAATCAAGTCACGGTGCATTGCAATGCATGGTATTCGTGGATATAAATATTTTAGTTTTAATTTTGTCTGGTACCACAGGAACAATGAGATTGTGTCTCCTACAATTGTCTTTGGTTCTGCAAGTGTTGGGTATTTGCATGTAAGCGAGAGTGCTTGGCATGTCTCAAAATAAGTTTCTTACTTCTTTTCTTTGGATATGCCTCAATAAAATTGAGGTCTGCTGGCACCAGATTAGCACAAAGAATCAACTGGCAGTGCACAGGGAAGTCACAATTTCCATATGACTATAAACTTAGGGACCAGTCTTGTAAACCCTTACCCATATGAGTTAGTTGCCTTGATTTCAGTGAGACTATGCAGATTGATAAGCACTACTCCCATAAGTAGGTATTTGCATGTATAATATTATATGCTATACACATATATTCAGGACTGGTGCAACCATTAGGCAAAGTAGCAGCAAAATTTGGGTGAGCAAAAAACTGAACGAACTATTCATGAAACTACATAAGTAAACAAACAGGCTTCAGCAGTGGGAATGAAAGGTCAATGAGCATGTCAGTGTCATAATCTGTCTTTTTATGTAAAATAAATCAGTAATTATAAATACAGAATTTTTATTTATACTAATGCACAAAATTTATTTTTGAAAGTTAATTGTCGGGCAGGAGTGCAAGGCTGATGGTTCGCCTTGGGCGCCTAAAATTCTTGCGCTGGCTCTGCATATGTTATATACAAAAACTTTGTTAAAAGAACATTAAGTTTTTAAAGTCAAGCACTTAAAAGTTCAGAAATGCCAGAATAAAGGTTGCTTCCATAACCTCAGTCCAGCCCTCTTCTGTTCATGCATTATGATACAGTCTTTAATTACATAATCATATTCTGTTTTTTCCTCAGGATTCCTGCCTCATTAAGGAGGGATTCAGTATTTCTTTATCATTCTCATATTTCTGATATATATTTTATATATTAATGTTTCTCATCATTCAATATGTGGCCCCAAACTTTATTTTCTGGACACCATCCAATTCTGTGGTGAACACAGAATTATTAACTGTCTCACGAATATTTCTGTGTGCTCATTACCCTAGTATCAGTGTGATTCACAAACAGCAATGAATTTATCTACACAAAATCCTTACAAGGTAAAGTGGAATTATTTATATCCATTTTACAAATAGTGAAATCAGGTACAAAGAAATTAAGGCCAAAATGGTCAAAGAGTCAACTAATTTTGGGTGACCAATGTGAGTCAGCTATGGCCTGATGTTTCAGAGTACTTAGTATTTCTAGTGCATGTCTGTAGCACTTCTTATGTACAAAGCACAGATCACATTGACGTCAGTTTCAGTTGTGAGTGATCATCACACCTATAATTCAGGTGTCTCCAGCTGGTCACCTGGAAAATGAGGAGCACACATTTAGTGACCATCAGTGAAAAGTTTGGTTTAAGTGACTTGATCAGCATCACACAGGAACTCTGTGGCAGAGGCACGGATTGGATCCAATTCTCCAAGCTTGAATTCAACTGCCTTAACCACAAGACCATTATTTCTTTTCCTGCAAGCCCCTGCCTCATTCCTGATACACCTTCCAATAGAGAATTCTTTCTTGAGTGTCTGGCTGGTGAGTCTTGCCCACACTCTCAGGGTTTAACTGACCACCGTATTTGGGGTCAGGAAGAAATTTCCCCGCAGAGCAGATTGGCAAAGGCTCTGGGGCTTTTTCACCTTTCTCTGTAGCATGCGGCATGACTCACTTGCTGGTGGATTCGCCATACCTTAAAGTCTTTAAACCATGATTTGAGGACTTTAATAACTCAGTCATAGGTTAGGGTCTATTACAGGAGTGGGTGGGTGAGGTTCTGTGGCCTGCATTGTGCAGGAGGTCAGATAAGCGGATCATGTTGGTCCCTTCTGACCTTAGAGTCTATGAGCCCATGAGAGGCTTGCTAAGCCATCTATTTGGTGGCTTTCTCTGCTGTGATCAACTGGATCAAGAGTTCTGTCCTGATGGTCAGGGACAGGTGACAGGTGCACTCGCTCCCACCCACATTCCATGCCATCTGGAGGTCCACTGCTTTGTAAGGGCATCTACTTTTCTGTTGCTGAAGAACTGAAGCAATCTAGAGGCCAGGGGCTCTGACCAGTTGCAGAGGTAGATGGGGCAGCTCTGCTACCTTTCCTTTCTGGGGAGGGCACTGGTGCTCAGCTGGTTGCGTCCATGCTCTGAGCCTGCCCCAGTCTCCAGAAAAAGATTCTGGAGTTTTTCTGACTGAGGCTGTCGTGGGTCTCTGCAGGTGGACAGGGCCCGCTTTGCATCCTCAGTCAGGTGCACACCTTTCACCTTCAGGCCTTGCAAAGGCTCCTTTACAGTGCAGATAGTCCTGAATGGAGCATGCTGGTGAATGCCTTCCTCTGCCATCTCTGAGGGCTCTGAAATGACTGGCAGCTCTTTTAATTCCACCTGAGAGGTCCCCCCAAGACCTCCCTGAGTGATGGTCTTTTCCAGTACCTCCTCAGGACCTAGAAGATATTTTCAGTGGCAACGTCCAAAGTGACCATCAAGGAGGAATATCATCTTGCTAAACCCCTGGTGCATAATTTAAAATCCTGTGTAAATCATGATTTCATGGACTGCACAGAAATCATGAAATTAACTGAAAACAGTGATTTTTCCAACAGGATGCTGCTGTCTAGAATGGGCAGTGGGGAGACAACACAAAGAAATTAGAGCCCTGGGCTGCCTCACAGCAACACGTGGCTGACCTGGTGAGACATTATAGTGTTAGCTGGCAAGGAGTTGAGACATTCATGCTCCAAGCAGTAGAACAGGTGGGGGGAGCGGATTGGGGGATGGATCCTGGTCTTACCCCAATCTCCATGCTAGAACTGGCTTCCCCATGATCAGCTCCCCCCTGACAGAGGGGGACCCTGTCACACACCTGCTTGTGCTCCAAGCAGCAGAACCATCTAAGCTACTTGCCAGCCAGAGCTGTAATGTCTCCCCTGGACTTGCCAGGGACCACGGTGTGGTGGGCCGGGCATTGTCAGCACCACCCTTCTCTTCCCACCCATTGGACAGGAAGCAGCAATGGCAGCTTGGGCCCAGAGCTGAGACCCAATCTCTGCTGGAGCTGGATTCAGTTGGACAGCTGGCGCCATGAAACATCCCCCAGCCCAGTCCCTGTTCTCCATGATAAGATCAGCCCAGAACCACCGTGCCTCCCTCTTTCCCCACACTCCTTCAGAATGGGACTGGCCCACTAGTTCTCTTCCCTTCTCCTCCCCCTCGCCGCATCCCCCGAGCAGCCTCAGCCTCAGCAGAGACGAGGAAGTAGGGATGCCCACTTCCATCTCACCACCGTTGGAAAAATTGGAGCAGTTTGGGAGGCGGGAGGCTCCACAGCTGTGCCTACCCAGTGAAATTCAAACACTTCCCCAGGACACTTCCATGAATTAAAAAACAAAACAAAATGTGTTTTTCCCTCAGGGCCTTATGCATAAGCTACACATTTGTGTGCAAGTGCTAGAGCTCTCTTTCGTGTGCTGGAGGTTGGCCGTGTCTGGTGTTACCAGAATCAGAGTTCTTCGGTATTACAGTTGGCGGAATTGAGTGGCACTTGCCCAGCACCTGGGACTGGCCACCCTACGCATCCCGTTATCTGTTCTTGGAGGTGAGGGCAGCTTTGACTCTGCTTCTTTTGCATATCTCAACTGGTCTGGTAGGAGGCTGCTCCCCACCCATGCCTCACCCACAAGAGCTCACTGTTTAACCCCTGTTCCGCAAGATCCCTGGCCATCTCCAATGTGCCACCAGAGTAGGCTGAATGCTATCCAGCTGTTTGTCTCTGAACTGTACCACAAGAACATTTCCACAGCATCGTCCTCCTCATCCTCATGTCCCACCCAGACACCAAGTTGCAGGACTTGCTGTCATCTGCAGAGACCAGGGAACCATGGTAGCATCTCTGTGGAGCTACAAATACGGGTGTGCAGTTGGTGTGGTTCATGAAATCTTCCAACACTTGCCCCTTCTGCAGTGAGAGGGAGACACTAGCGCATATATATGCAGAGCGCATCAGGCTGCAGATCCTTGTCCGGCTTCTCTAGAACCTCCTGATGAGGTCCTGGCTGCACTTTTCCCCACATCTCCTTGTGTTTGCACACCCTATCCATGACCCCACAAAGTCGTAAAACCTCTTGACGCTGGCCAAAATGGCCAGACGAGGAGGAGGAAGCTAAAGTGGGGGTTGCTCTGAGATTGTTGTTTTTCCCTCATTGTCTCATGTCTCTAGGCAGAATTCCTCTAGGCAGCATCTACTGGCTCCTGGGACTCCTTTAAGGAGCAGTTGGTTCTGTCTAGGGTTCTCTGCTCAGTGTCTCCTCTGTGTCCCTCATTTAGGCTCTGTGACCTCACTCACAACCCTGGGTTGGTTTTTTTTCATTCATTTTTTTCATTCACTTGCTATCTGGGCTCTGTGGTTCCTCTCCCGCAGTTGAAGGGGTCGACCTTTAGTTTTGGGCAAGCCTAAGCCTTCCTGCCCCAGTATCTGCAATAGGAATACACTTCCAAATCCGTCAATAAATGAGGCAACTTAATTCTGGCATGTGAGTATTTGACTTTGCAACCTTAATATTCTTTTAATGCAGGCTTTTTATATGTGTACTTTCCTCAGCTTTTTAAAGAGCAAACTGGAAAAAAAATCCAGAAATTCCATCCTATTGCCCCCTACATGGGCTATCAGCACAGTTGTGAGCTCTAGGTCTTCTGCACTTTAGTGATGGAGTAACAGGTAACAGAGGACTGTTATCTCTATTTGGACAAGCCATGAGAAGGAAATGGGACATATATTTTGCTGGTTTCACATCCATTAGTTAGAGAACAGATGAATGTTGAGGGTCAGGAATCTTGGGTTCAGTTCCAGGTTCTGAAGAGGAGTGTGATCTACTCCTCACAGACCTTCTGCCTCTCCCACGGCTCTTATCCCCTCTACTCCTTGTTCCCCCCCTGCCTGTGTACCAGTGCATTATGATACGATTTTTTTATTACATGACCCACATACTATTTTTTCCCACAGGACCTGTCTCTTCCAGTGCACGCAATGATAGACAGGATGCAGAATTAAGGTTGTACACAGCCCTAAATCTGACATTTCCTAACTTTCAAGTGCTTTGACTTTGTAACTTAAACACTAGACTTTTTAATGTGTTTGTTTTTAATATAACGTGAGTCACTGTCCGATTTTATTATTTACAGTGAAGATAATTTAGTTACTCTCTGTCCTTTTACAATAGCATGAATCTAATTAATGGAACCTGGTATACAGTATGTTGCCTTACTATAATACATTTCTGCAATATATGGTCTGATCTGTATCTGTCTAGATGAATGACATCTTTTTGAATCTTCTAATTTATTGATCCCTATCAGACCAGAGAGAATCCTGTATAGCTCACCTGATGAGGATTAAAACAATTTCTCTTTTATGATAAGCATGGAAACATACTTGGTGACCTCTCATCCTTGTCTTCTAAGAATCATCTCATTATAACATCCTCTGTACAGGCATGAACAGCAGACATCCTGCTGGTCAGGATTGAGCTGTATTGGCAGAGCTGTGTGAGAAAGCTTGCATGGTGTTTGCCCACGCTATATGATACTTGGCTTGATTTCAGTTGGTGCAGTTCATCTCTCACTTTCATGAATGCCAAAATTACATTGGTTGCCACTTCAAAGTTAGCATTTGCCAACAGTTATCACAGAGTGGCATCTGACATACCATAGCTTTGCAGGAAATAACTGTGGTAACTACGTGATGCCTGTTGATAAATGTTAACTTTTCATTGCAACCAGGGTACTCATACCCTCAAAAGTCTTTTAAAGAAATCAGTGTGAAACAACCCTTTCTTTTCTCACACACACCTATGCATTCAGTTCACATAGATTGTTTCTCTGCTGGCATATGAAAATAGATGACTTGAGAGAACTGTAAGTTCTGCAGTGCCAATGAGACTTTGTTTAGGTCCTTTTCTCAAATGAAATGTTATTATTCATGAGATATACTCTATTTCTTCTAAGAAAATTAATTCCAGTATATTTTAAATTACTCTATTTAACTTTACTTTTTTAAATAAATGCTATTCAAAGGAAATGACAAGGAATCACAGAGATTTAATAAAGCACAAGCTTAGAACCTTAATCACATTAGATACTGAAGTAATACAGTTTTTATTGAGGTGTGCTAAAATGATACTGGTGGTTGACAAATGGGTTACCAGTGGTTTATATAGGTATTGAATGAGCTGCTATTTGCTCCTACTCAGTGCCAAACCACCTTGCCCTCCTTCCCAAAAGAAGTTCTTTCAATTTGCATTATGCCACAGTTATGCCAAATTATGTTGCTTCACTTGACACAATGAGCCTACATATAAAAAATGATTCTCAGCTATACAAATTTACTTTTCTCCAGTGAATGAAATGAGCCAAATTCTTTTGACAGGAAAAGCCCAGCATTACATATCAATGTGCTGCCCTCCACTAACTCACGTGGACAGAAGCAGAAGCTTGCTGAAATAGGCTGGAGAGCATAGAAGTGAGGGGAGCCGTGATTCCACGGCATGCACCCCAAGAGCCTGCAGAATGCCCTTTCCTGGGAGGCTATGAGTTTGGTGCTTTGTAATTTGAGATGGGGCGCTGAAGGCAGGACCAGATCACAGCCTTTATCTGAGCAGGAGTTGTTATTGCTCCTAAAAACATCTCTACCAGTACCTCTGTTAGGCCCCAATTCAGGAAATCATTGTTAAAGTTAAGCATGTGTTTAAGTGTTTTCCTGAATCAGGGCCTAGTAAAGGGGCAGTGCCAATGGCAGCGCAGCTCCTAAGGGAGCCTTGCTGCTGCTGATGGAGGCAGCCATTGTCATAGACGGGCCAGCTACTCATGATTATACCTCTTTCTTTAATTGTGCGTCTCCAGCGGCTGCAGTGATTACTGGCTACTTCCCCTACGCCTCTTCCCTCTCCCTCTGAGGGAAGCAGCCCAAGGAAATTCTGCAAGGGAGAACTTTAGTGTATTCTCAGCCCCCTGTCTCACTTGTTTTACCACACAACAAACAAATTACATTTAAATTTGCTTGAGCTTGAGTTTGTATTGCAGGATAGTTTAACCACACAAAAAAGTCTATTTTCCCAGAATGTTCCCCATGTTCTCTTTTGGGTTAAGCTTGAAAACGCTGGAGGAGAAGGCCTCTTTTTATTTTATTTTGTTGTTGTTTAGATATCTTCAGCCACCATGTTACTTAGTGGCATACAAATTAATTAATTTCTATAAATAGTTAAAATAAAATTAGGCCCAACGCTCCAGAGAAAGAAGGGAACTCTGCAGGAGAGCAAAAGGTAACACCTGCCCCCCAAAAAGAAAAAGCTGGGGAAAATTGACCTGCATTAGATAAAGACCTTACCTAGAGCTTTGTAGACACTCTGACAGACATAGGAATTAATTCTGGAAAAACTTGTGCAACGTTACTCCAGTGAGTAATCCCATTTACCTCAGTGGAAATACTCACGTGAATAATGTTTTTTCTTTCTGCAATATTTGGATGATCGGGCTGTATTTAGGACTAACAGCCTAATCCCATTTGATGCAAAGCATCCTCCACTCCCAATGAACTTAGTGTGATTTGCTGGTGATCACTCAGTACCTCATAGGATCAGGCCCTGGTGGGATAAATAGCTGAGATGTGTGTAAGTGAAAAGAGAGAGACAGAGACGTATGTGTGCCTATTTGTATATAATGGGAACACAGCAGACATGCTTTCATTTCACCCATTTTCTGAAAGCAGGCCATTTTTGTAATGTTTCCTGATATCAGATTGTAATAAAGCAACATCCTAAGAATGGATAAATGAGATGTTTCAATTTTATCCTTTTGTTTGTACACAGATTAAAACATGATCCCCATTGACTGCAGCCTATAATTGAATCAAGGGTTCTGCTGCTGCCACGGAGTGCTGGAGCGATGCTTGAGTGGTTTATGAGCACCAACAGCAGAACCTGAAGATTACATTTCATCTTTGATCTTCAGTCTGTGATCATGAATTTCTGTGAGTAATATAGAGACACCAAACTAATAAATATATAGACAATTGTAAATTGAAAATGTGTAGAAGGGAAAGGGCCTCAGTAAAATGTATGATTATACTAGTTCTATGAGAGATTCAGGTTCAGAACAGGTCAGTCAGAATTTGCCTGGCAGATTTCATTGGGAATATTTTTCATATATTGTTCATTAATAATTTGCTAAGATGACTTGAAATAGAGATCATCCACTCTAACTGGATGTGGGTAAATTGCTTTGATCTTTTTAAATTTCAGCACAATTTTGAATGGGGAAAATTTCTTTTCTCTACATTTCACAGGCAAGTCCCAATTTTCTTACTGGATTCCCAAGTACCCCTGGTCTCAAAACACTCACGCACAGCTGCCACTACATATGTTCCTGCTGAAAACTAAAACTTGCTGAAATAATCATTCCCAGTATTTTTAAGAGGATGTGTTACAGGCACTGCTTGGCATATCTTGTTTCTTGAGGGAGCATGAATTCCTGTTACAAAATAGCAGCGATGACAAAAATAAATAAATAAAATACAAAATCAAGCTCTTTTCCCTCCTCCTCAGCCAATATTAAATACTTTCAAAGATCTCCTGTTTCAATGAAAAATCATTTCAGAGTAACTGTTTGGATTGCAGTCTCTACGTTATTGCCTATATTAGATATAGGATCTATATGTTTTCATTTCGAAGGCAGAAAAGAATGTATAAACAATGAATTACAAAATATAATACTTAAATAGGACGATGCTATTTTCATCATTCCATACGCATGGCAAACAGGAGTGAATGAAGTATAAGCGATTATGTATGTATATATGTTCCAATAATCCCAACAGGAATTTTATTGGTCATTTCCTTCTTTCTTCCCACATTTCAGCACTAAGTGTCACCAAACCCAAGAGACCTAAGGGCCAGATTTTTGACTGATGCAAATCAGTGTAGTTCCACTGAAGTCCACTACACTGATTTCCACTATATGTATGTTGTTGCAATACGTGATCCACAGTAGTAACAAACAATGGGAAAAGCTCAGATGGAGTCAGGACTCAGAGGATTGTTCTGGCAGAGGCAGACTAAAATATCCAATGGCAATTGGGTGTCTGGATGTTTAGTGAAGCTGAATCTGTATGTTCTGAGGGAGATAGACTGGCTATGGAGAACTACTTCACCAATGAAGAAGAAAATGAGTGAAGTCTATTCACGAAGGGCCCAGGTTTTGCCCTGCACTGAAGACTCTTTACACTGCTCTGGGCAAAATAGAACCTGTGGGGGTCATCAGGTAGCTTTCCTGTCCAGCACAAAGCCAACATGTCAGTCTCCTTGCACTACCTGCTGGGGCTATAGACTGGATAAGGAAAGTGAGGGAAGAGACAGAGCTGGAGCACATTGCACTCCTGTTAGATGATCTGCCAGATGGCATATAGGGAGTTGTTATAGTACAGCACCAGACAGAGCTGCTTTAGCTTATGCCGGGGACTGGACTGTTCCTCCAAAATCACTGGGGTGCAAAGGTGGGCAGTGCTGAGCTCAGGTTACTTCCAATCCCGAATCACAGCAATAGTTTTCGATCCTCTTCTAAAAACACAGTTCAGGCAACCTTAATAAAAGCCATAACCCAACATTTTCAAACCCACATACCCAAAGTTAGCCTCCTAATGCTGTACTTTGGCATGCAGGCAGAAGGAGTATGATTTTCAAAGGTGTTTGGCATTTGGAGTTCCCTCTGGCCTCAACAGAAGCAGAGATTACTCAGCTATTTGTGAGACCCAGGACACTTCTAGTTTGGTGCCTATATATGACTTTGGAGGTTTGAAAAAATTGGCCTTCAAACTGAAATCCTGTATTGCCTGGTAAACATGAACCAGTGTATTTTCACAATTATTTATTTTCAAATTACGAAATCCATCCAATGCGGAGCTGGTAGAAGGGCTATATAGCTCTTAAATCCTCAAAATAGGACTTCAGTGGTTGTAGGATGACGTATAGGACTGGTGCTGGTTCACTGCACAGGAATGAATTTAATCCAGTGAGAAAACACACACACGCACTGCATGGCCACTCTGGTCACAATATGCTGTTGAGGAGAACAATAAAAAAAGCACATAACATGGGGGAGGGAGAAAAGGGGGAGACAATTAATCCTATTTCTTTCTCCTTCAGAGACAGGGGGTCTAATTTCCTCTGACAGCAGCTTACGCTGCTATACCTCCATGGCTTCAATGAAGTAACTCCAAATTATTCCAGAATATGCAAGTAGAGTATCAGACCAAGTGTGTTACTTTTGTAGTCACAACCATGGGAAAATGAAAGCAGAAAGGAATATAGAGGCTGTTCTTCAGCTGATGTGAAACAGGTTAGCTCTACTGAACTCAATGCCAATTTACACCAGCTGAGAATTTATATCATAGTAATTACCTTCAGCACAATTCTATTCAGCAAAAATTTCTGGTCTGTGAACACAAAGAAGAGTTGGGCAAATACCACAAAAAAAGTTTCCCATGAATATTCATTCAAATTTTAAAAGGAAGGAACTTATCCGTGCTCACATCCCTTTTGCATTTGCATTCTCCCAGAATTTGAGCATTTAAGATTTACTTTCTATATTACTCACGGAAAGAAAATTTTAAGCCCCATAGTCTAGTATTCAGACTAGATAGGATATTTTTTATATACTATGGGAAACTACAAAGTACAACAGGGTGACAGGATTCCCAAAGCCCCACACTGTGTTCCTGACACTGATGTAATTAAATGAAGCAGAAAAGAATATGAACACATCTTTCTCAGCAAAGACTGCATATGCATACAGGGCATTTTATCTGAACGTCTTACGTCTGTAGAATTGGCTGGAAATCTCCTGGGAGCAGGTTTTATCATGAGATTTTTATTACTTCCTTCTTTTAGGAAACAAGAATCTTTGTTTATTTGAAACTGTGTCGCATACTAACTATAATGAGGAAGCGTGGTGTCATGCAAAAAATAAAACAAAGGAAAAAAGAAAAATCCTGGATAGGCATGTATGGGGGAAGTGTTATATGAACCATTCTGAACCTCAAAAAGAGATCCATTTTAAATTGTATTGGACCAGAAAGAGAATGAGAATTATTCAACATAGGCTTCTGGTTAGCACACTCATCTGAAATGAAGACGCCCAGGTTTCAGTCCCTGCTTCAATTAATAGCCAGTTATTTATACAGCATGAAACATCTCCAACAGGAGACATTGAGAAAGTGCTACCCTAGAATACCCTGTAGCCTAGTGGTTAGGGTAGTCATGTGGGACAGAGAAGACCTAGATTCCAATCCCTGCTCTGCATCAGAGGGAAGAGAGATTTGAATTTGCATCTTCCACATCTCAGGCAGAAGAGTACTCTAGCCATTCTGCTATTGAGTAAAAGGAGACTGCTATTGCTTCTCCTCTGGCTGTCTTTTGTAAATGGGGGAATGCCTAGTTTGTGAATCCCACTGTGATTTAGGTACTGATCTGCTCAGTGGAGTCAAGGTTTAGGTGGCTGTGTTTGTGGCAAAAATTGAGGCCACTATAGACTTTACCAGTGGAAACTTAGGCACTTACAAGGTTAGGTAGCTGAGTGGTAGCTTTGTGAAATCCAGTGGTCCTCAGTGATGGACTTTGACTCCTAAAGAGGCATTTAAATGCATAAATCCGCACCTTGTCAATCTGGTCCATAGATCTGATTAAAAGTAATTGGAGTCACTGGAGAGACTCCCATTGACTAGAATGGGGTTTGGATTACACCCTTAAAGCTTGATCCTGCGGTTTTCCTGTACTTAAAGCTATGACTGAAGTCAGTGGGAGTTTGTGGTGTGCAAAGATGGCAGGCTTGGTTTCCTAGTAAAGACTGTAGGATTTGGCTCTGTAATAGTATTCTGACAAACAGATTAGCTTTAGATTGAATGGGGATGGCTAAATATTGAAGAAAGTGCACTCTGTAGTTTAAGAAAAGCAAGCACTACTTTAAATCCACATTCTGAGGACTATGTAGTGCAGATGGCTCCTATTTAAAAATAGGCTTGCAGCTAGAGTTGGCACTGTGGTTCATGCCTGGTCAAAGAAACACTTTCCTTTTTTTATAACAAGATGTAAGCCTCTGCAAGTTTAAAAAAAAGAAAGTGCGCACACAGGAGAAAGAGAGAGAGAAGTTATCTCAACAGGCAAGCTCCAGCATATGCCAAGGTTACTGCTGTATAATTAATGGAATTATCAAATGGAGCTGAAAGTATAGAGTTGCAAATGGCTAATAACTAGGATGAGATATATGCACTCTTGTCTTCATCCATGTTCTTATGGTTTCTTCCGAAGCTAACTAAAGTCAGTAGGGTTTTTCCACATGACATTCTCAAATTCAGTCCTGCTCACTGACATTTGTTGAATGTCCCTTGTGAAAAAAGCTCTTAACTCATATTTCTGGAAGAAAGATCATACTCCTCTTCTAGATCCTGATTGCAGTAGGATAGATAGATGTGTTACGTAGAAACAGTGGAAGGATGGGAACAATAACATTCATGCCTTTTTCATAGGATGATGTTTAGTATGCTATTACTGTCGTAGTTATAGAGCTGATTCCACTTAACTGTTAAAGGAATAAAACTCACTTCAAAAGTATGTAAAACAGTAGTTTGTGGAGTAATGTAGCAGAATGCTGGCAAATACTTTCAAATGTATCCTTCTGGTACCAAATTCTTCTGTGATTCCAAAACCTCTTCAGCAAATAGCAAGTAGACTAGAATACATCTGTTAAAGAGATGCAGTTTACGTGTACAGATGTGGTGGTTTTAAACACTATCAAAATAATTTTGGATTAATCACCTTCCTTTCTACAGTAAAGGTTATTTATATAGTATGCTTAAAAAAAGGAACAGCCTGAATATCTCAAATCTCCTCCTAACCTTCTACGGTAAATAGCAAGGCATTAGCTCTGTGTGCACCTTAGGATCCAGACTTTAATTATATCTTTCCCATGTTTACATGAACTTTAGTTTGCTTTTCAAAAGCCTCATGGAACAATTCCTGCAGCTGACCTGTGTGTACTGGTGAATTTCTCCATAAAGTGAGTATTGATGAGCTGAAAAGTTCAGTGAACAGGAAAATTCTGCTGCTTTTATTGCCAGTGTGACAGGTTACTTTATTACCATGCCTTTCACAGCAATTTAACAGTTACCCTGGTAACGGATTCAGTGAGGTAATGGGATCACAGGCATTAGAGAAGAGGAAAGGCTAGCTATGAGAGAAAACCATCTGCTGGCTTATGTTCTCGGGGCTGTTTGCTCACTAAGAGCTCCTGACAATCATTGTACTTGTATGTAAATGAGGCAGGTTAAACCACAGGCCTGCCCTATTTAGCTGTACTCTGGTGATTTGTCTTTCTAATTCTATTGAAATAATAATCAGGATTTGTTTCTGATTAATTAACTAACCTTTTGGTAAAAAGATTAGATAACGAAATTGCTGCCTATTCAGAGATAATGAGATTTTTATTACTCTGTCAAAGGGAAGGGGAAAAAAAGTACATTTATGTGTCACCAGCCACCGTGTCAAGGGAGGAAAATAAAATTTTTAATCTTTATGTCAGACATTTATTTTCCTCCACAGATTAAGTGTGTATTTAATTCCACGGGAACACATCATCTTGTTTAAAGCATTTATGAAGAGCTTTTAAAACAGCAAATAAAGCAATAAACACATTTTAAACCAGGACATTTTTGGTGCTAATTTGTTTAAAAAAATGTCTCCTAATGGAAGAGAAACACTTGGAGATTCAAAAACCTGCCTACTGTGTGGGTGTATTTATATAAGTGTGAGAGTGTGAAGAAAGCAGTAAAATCTCAGTGTGAGCACTTTAAAATGACATATGTAAATAGGCTCTTTTATACCCTACCATACAGACATGCCTAATGCCTGGTAGTAAATTCATCTCTATGGAAGAGTTTTACCTCTTTGAATAAAATGACAGTCTGTGGCCATCATAGGTGGAAATAATTAAATAATATATAAATGTTAACATATTGTTCAGTACCTTTTAATAAAGGATCTGAATGCTTCACAAACATGCTCAGTGCTGCCCAGGATTGTAAAACAGTGAACAAATGGCAGAGCTGAGACTAGACGTCAGCTGTTTTGAGTAACAGTCATATATTCTAACCACTAGATTTGCTGTCCTTATGCAGTTATTCCTAATGAATTCATGGAACCGTGAAGTTAAACTTTTTTAACTAGCAGTTGTCACCTGAAAATCGTCAGTGAACTTCATCTGGTCTAGGCTGGATCTTTTATGTTAGCAATAGTCTAGCCTTTAGGGCTCACTTAGTGTCTGGAGTCACACAAAATATAGCCTTTGTTATGCCATTTCTATAAAACATGTGCACTGCTAAGTATGGAGCATTTTGTAATCTCTTGCACCATGACACCAAATGTGAACTATAATGTAAGCTTAAACTATTAGTGAATGGAAGTGGAATGACTACACATCATTATCGTGCCAAATAACTGATTTTTCTTTTTTCTTTTTTTTTCTTTTTTTTAACAACAGTCACAAATAAAGCTGTACCCTGTAAACTTAAATTCAGGTACTGTAATTCTTTAATTAATAAATCACTAGAAAGAAATGTGAAAGTATGTTTCCTGTCATGCATACAAAGAAGGGGAAAATATAGGACATAGCAGAACATTTTGCTGAATTGGAGTTAATGAATGCACTTTCAGATTTGATGCGACACTTACATTGGTGACATTTGGTGTGCTCTATAGCTTTTACTTTTGTTCATTAACATGAAAGGATTTCATATTCTGAAAGTCTGTGTTTTTCCATGTGGTGTGTATGGCTGAAAGCCAGTCAGAAACTCAACCCAGTTAGAGGAAAAAATGTCTATGCTAAAGAGATCTGATGCTGAGCCTATGCCTACCCTGTCCCCATATCTTGTGGTTTCCTTCTTAGTTTGTGGTTACTTCACATTACAAACATTCCTTTCCCTCTGTCGCTGGCTTATTGAATAGCACAGCCCTGACGGAGAATAGAAACAGAAAGCTTTCTTCTGCTAAGAGAAACTCATTCTCCCTCCCAAAATTCTTACTGTAGATCTGATCCTGGATAACCAACAGCCCTTGAAAGGAAAGCATATTTCTGGGATGCTGCTAACTGATAGGTTTTGTCTCTCTCTTCTTTTCCGCAAAATGAAATTTAGGGTTAATATTAGTGATTATTTTTTAAATTAGGAAAATGTTTTATTGAATGATCTCAGTAAAGAATAAGTATAGTTTTCCTTTTTCCAGACAATGACATCTGCAGCTCTACATTTTCATGAAATGACTATACTTAACAAAAACATTACTTCATTTTCATGGTATTTCTTTTGTGCCTAGGAGCTACCCTGTAATTGTTCACTTCAATTACAACATTACTATTTTAAACTGAAACCCATTTTATCTGCATGCCAGCTTTTTATTTGTTTTACCAACTATATCTATTTCCATTACTGCAAGGCTGATGGTTTGTCTCAAGAGGAAATCAAATCCATTAATTCAGAAATTTCAAGCACGGCTGGCTCTGCCATAAGCAGCATTTCTTATGCTAATAGCAAATGTGCTGAGACTGAAAAGAACTGACACAGCTCTGTTTTTTATCATAACTTAAGCATTTATGTAAAAAGGCAAATCTAATAGTACTAGGAAACTGTAAGTGTTATATATAATTCACTTTACTGAGTTCTGCACAGAGCCCTGGTTTGTGCAACAATGGTTTAAATCACGGTGCCTGTGTTTTTAACTTAATTGACATTTTGGGTAAGATTTTGATCTTGGTTACCCCAGTATATATCTGGAGTATGGCCACTGACTACAGAAGAGTTACTTCAGATTTACATTGAGAAAATTGAGATCAGAAGCTGGCCCTTTCTATTGAGCCAAAATACTGGCTGACAGTCACAACAAACTAATCAAATTTGTGTGTGTATATATGTAGATAGGTACAGAAAAAACTTGTGAAGAGAAAGCAGAATTTGGGTTAATTTTTATGGAACAGTAGAATGGCATTTTTTCTTCTCAGGCCATGAAAATAGCTATTTTAAAGGTAATTTAGGTATTTCCAGGAAAGCATACCCTCCCCACACCCCACAGACGTAAACCCACCTCCCTCCTGTCTTCTCCTCTGTTGTATCACATGGGTTGTGTTCAATTAGATAGCTTAACAAGATAAACTGACTTTGACCCAGAAAAAAAACAAATCAGATTGCTGCTGAGTTCTGCATAAGCTTTTCCAGGCTTGTGACCTGTTTATGTCAAAGCAAAGTGTAAGAGATCCCTATCATGAGGTCTGAATCTGTTTCTGAGATCTTAAAAAAAAAAAAAAAAAGTGCAGAAAGCACTCTACCATCTTTGCCCTCCATTTTCGCTGCAAAACCTTTCAGTGCTGTAAATCAGATCTCATTGGGGGCTCTTATACACTGGCTGCCGATAAGCTGTTGAGAAGTAGACAGGGCTTTTAGGAATTGCTGAACCATGAAGCTGACCTGCTTAGTGTTTTGTTGTAGGCTATTAAATCCAGGATTGGTGTTTTAAGATGATTCTGCTTTCTTCTTCCCTTGGCCTGGTTAAGCAACTCTACCCCCAGCTCATTATTTAGCTGATTAAAATAAAAACCAGAATGAGGAACCTGCTGTTTGAGAATTCTACCGTTACCCATCAAATTAATGAGAGTGACTTATGCTGACGTACTTTATGGGCTTTAGCAATTTGACACTAATTTTGCAGCTAAGAAAAGCTTTACTAACTGTACATACCACTTTGCTTTTGTTGGCAGGGAACTGTGATTCTTTTTCTCCAAAAACAAACCCTAAATCTTTTGTAAAGATGCATTATTTGGTTGACACATTGTAAATGGATCCCAATTGTGCAGCACAAGGTCCCTTCCCTTTTTTGTCAACAATTATGCACCAAAAGGCTTGCCTAAAATGGTAGATGAATATATTTTAAACTGTAATACTTTTTAATACCTACCCAGTGCTGTAATATGGTCGTTTGTTTTTTCACCATGCCTATTACTAGCCAGTTAGAAATGTGCTGGTTATTTGCACAAACCCTTCATACTAGAAAAGATGTTAAATGTGCTATTTTATTTTTCCTGTGTTTGATGAGTGTTAACAAGACCAGCATTTTAGAAAATCCATACCAAATAAGGCTTCATAGTTGTGGCTGTGGAGCCAAGGAGAAACTATGTTCATTGGAGGGAGGTGGGGAGGTGAAAAACAGAGAGAGAGAACTCCAATGAAACATACTCAAAAATAAAACCCCAGTGAACTTGGGATGTATATTGCAAGTTCACTCGTTGCATAAACTTTAAGGCAAGATGAATTGAAGTCTTGAGGAGAAAAGAAGAAGCACTTAAAGCCAAAGATGGAGCCATATTGCAAAGTTCAACTCTGAAACCAATTTTGCAAGGTCTGGGTGTTTGGAGTTTGAAGTGTTTGAATCTAGGCATTGCCCCCCCCCGGCTTTCCCCACCTAAAGCATTAGAGTCCAATTCAACTCCTAGTGAAGTTAAAGGAACCATTTCTATTGTCTTTAATGCTCAGTTTATTCTGAGGATCTCAACATTTGCATTTGTTAAAATGTAATCTATATCAGTGGCACTCAACCTTTTCAGACTACGGTATCCCTTTCAGGAGGCTGATTTGTCTTGCGTACCCCCAAGTTTCACTTCACTTAAAAACTACTTGCTTACAAAATAGAAATACAAAAGTGCCACAGCACACTAATATTGAAAAAAATGCTTACTTTCTCATTTTTACCATATCATTATAACATAAACCAATTGGAATATAAATATTGTACTTACTGTATAGAGTAGCATAAACAAGTCGTTGTCTGTATGAAATTTTAGTTTGTACTGACTTTGCCAGTGCTTGCTATGGAGCCTGTTGTAAAATTAAGCCAATATCTAGGTGAGTTGATGTACCTCCTGGAAGACCTCTGCATATCCCAAAGGGTACATGTTCCCCAGATTGAAACCACTGATATATATCATAATATGATCTAAAATTAATATCAGACTTTGGAAGAAAGCTGTGAGAATCACACAAATATACACCACAAAACAAATTACACCAAACAATGGAATACATCATCTTATAACAGAAATGGAGTTCAGTCATATATCATGCACCCAATTATTTGTGTGCAATTTGTTTTCTGAAATGTTATTGCTCAACTCTTTTCCCATCCTCCCACCTGCCACTCTGCTTAGTTGTTGGTTTGTTTGGTTTTTTATTATTTTTATTATTATTATTTTATTTATTTGGCTTTTTTAAAATACAAAGCAAGGCTGAAAAATTCAGATCCAGTACTTGGTTCAATCAAAGGTGTTTGGTTTGGGTCTCTTTCTAATGTTGGCAGGTGTGCATAGGATAGACTCTATTTCCTGCTTCCTGGGTTGTGCAAGTTTTGTCGTCTTCTCTTTATTTTATAGGCTTACATTTCACTGCAAGCTTAATATGAGCATTCAAGCTTGCAATGATGAGCAGGCTTATAGGGCAGTAAGATCACAGGCTTGGAGGGGGTTGTTTGCCAGGGTTCACACAGCTCTGATGCTCAATTTGCTGCTGTTCTCCATCTATAGAACATAAAATAATAATGCTAATAGAACACAATAGTATCTTAACTCCTATATTTTACTTGGACTTCTTTACACTGAATAAGAAGAGGGAACCATGTATTTTGTTTATTATTATGCAAGGTTAATGCAGAGAAATGTAGTAATTACTATAGTAATAATTCATATCTGATACTGTAGTCATAAATTATTCTACTGGTATTATATATACCACCTGAGTTAGAACCACAGTAGTTTCTTAATGTCATTATTTCCAATGTAGTTAATATAATTCCTCTATTAATGATCAGTCTTGTAACTAACATTTTCAGCTTCAGAAATTATCTGTTTAATCAGAAATGCAATTGTTATATATTCAGATAATTTAATTTGGATAAAGGATAATAATTATTGTCACTCCTTTAGTTTTATTACATGTAAGTACCTATCCCTGGATCTAAGCTTATTGTCACTCCTTTAGTTTTATTACATGTAAGTACCTATCCTTGGATCTAAGCTTCTCTACCAAAACTTTAAAAATACAATCAACTTAATCAGCATAACTGAACCTCATAGCAAAAAGCCCCCCAAACCCACACACATATTAGTAATCTTATATAATATAATATCCTACTCTCTCTCCAGATTTGGTAGCCCTCATACAGTTCTCACTTTCCTGAAAGCTTGAGCAAAAGGATAAATTATGTTGTGTATTTTGACAGTCAACAGATTCAAGCTAAGTTACAAAGTCATGGGCCAGTAATAGAGAATGCCCCACCAGCTAGGGAGCGGACTGCAATCTATTGATCACAACTTCAGTAGCTTCACATGGGAAGATAGTTTCTCAAATAGGCAGACCCTAAAATATTCAGCTACCTTATTTATTTGGATATGTATACACAATGTTTATGGATAAGCAGGTTCTTGCGCGCACACCCCTAACTAAATAAATATTTCTCAATATAATTTTTAAATTAATTGGGATAAATTCATCACTGGTGCAAATACAGATCACAAACCATCTCTGATGAAAGCCTGTGTAGATACTCACTTATGACCTTGATATTACAAACATGCTTAACTTTTTTCACTGTAACTGTTCACTCAGTAACTGCTACTGAGGCCAATGGAACTACTCAGTAAAGCTAGTCGGGAATTTTTCAACGAAATCTTTTTTGTTGAAAAATGCCAATTTGTCAGAACCAAGACAAAGAGTTGTCTTCAATGAATTTCCTGTCTGAAAAAATGATCTATAATAGCTGAAAAGAAGCATAATGGTTCATTAGACCTTGTTTGGGCTGTCTGCACAGAGGTAAATTTCACCCTAAACAGTTAAACAAAATATTTTATTCCCGCTTATGTTGACCTTCAGGACCACCAAAGTAATACCTAACTGTATAACTGTAACTTCCAGTAACTAGTGCACAAGAATATCCCTTTGCTAAGTTGGTCAGCAATAGCCAATCAACTGTAAAGCTATTTGCATAATACCTTAGGGGTCTTTTCTCACATCAGTGCACATGCAGAATTCTCATTAACATTAATGGAAGTTATGTGCAGGCATGAAAATAAAAAGATTCTGTAATTAGGAATAATGGAAGATCAGGCACTTGTGGCTCTTGAAAGGCAGTGATGACCATGTTTACTTTAAAATCAATTGAACATTGGAACTAATGGAGAAAAATAAAACTCTGTGAAATGGAAATGAAGGGAAATAAACTTACAGTTTGAAGAGTTGTATAGTATTCTGTGGACCATCTTCATTTATAAGCATGATTGTTTGAATCTTATTACTTTACTGCAAAAGGTACACAGTAATTTAAAAGAAACTATAGTGGTATATGGTGGGAGTATGAACAAAAATGATCAGCTCTGGCCACCCCTGATTTTAGCATGACAATTTGCTAAAACACAAAAATGGGAGAGATTTTGGTTCTAATTTAGATGAGCACAATTGTGAGTAGGATATCTCTCAGTTCATACATTTCATTGTTTAATAACTCGGACTTCTTTAGCAACAAAAATGTTAGCAGGGCACCAGGGGAGAGAATCTGTACATATTTTTGCTGCTTTGTATTCCCCCCAAAAGGATATCGATTGTGCCCCTATTTGAACATGCATAGTTCTCATAGTTCTTTTCTGCAGAACATCTTCTCCATTCACACGGCTAAAGTTCTCATCCAAACTCTTACCAGCTTGAGTCTCAGTTGTTGCAGCATCTTTTTCTCAGTCTTGGTCTGTTCAGAGCCATTCAGAATGCTATTGAAAAGAGCATTTTCCAAGCCTGTTGCTTTGCCCATATTACTCCTCTGTTTGTATCCCTCCACTGTCTGCCCCTTCACTATTGCATCAGATGTAAACTGCTTGTCTTCACTTTCAAGATCATTCACTCTATCTCCACTCTATCTTTTATCTCTCATTTGCTATGAAGATGTGGATTCCTGCCTGCAATCAGCCCTGATGCCAGTCTCCATCACCCACTTGTTACATTTTCAAACAAGCACCTTCATGCTTTCTTCCAAGTGGCCCCTCACTCTTGGGAGGAGCTCCTGATAAACATCTGCAAAGCTATCTCATTATCCACATTCACATTACCCCCCCTTAAAATTCTCCATTGCTGCAATGCCTACAAAAAATGACAATGATGAGGCTGCTGGTGTGCTGAGACTGTCATGCTGACCAATATTGTGTCATTATTCCTTCCTCCCCCACAGAACTGAACATAAGCACCACTCTTCTTCCCCACGCAGATAACTATTGAAGTCAATAGGAGTCTTTTGTTAGACTTTTCAGTGGCCTTTCAGTTAGGTCTGTGGTAAACAGAGGATTCATTGCAGGGGAGTGGAGGACAAGTGAATACATTCCAGGCTAGGATTTACTTAAGATTGTAAGGTAAAAATTGTAAGGTAGCTTAATAATTCTGCACCAGTTTCACACAAGAATAAGGTTTCTTTGGTCAGATAAATCTCTTGGAATAATTTATTTAAGAGTTAATGATTGAGAGAATCTTCCTTTAACAATCAGATAAAAATTATCTGAACTAGTCAAAGGCTTAAGGAATACGGCACATGATAAACAGCTGGTTCTTATCTGATCAACAAAGATAAAACTACTAGAAGAGTTGCTTTAAAATTTTCAAAGGCACCTAAGTGAGCCTTGGTTCACTTTCAGTTGGGAACCCAAGTCCATTTTTAATTGACTTCAGCACTTAGGAGTCAAAATCCCATTGACTTTCAAGGGCCAGATTTTGAAAGGTATTTGGGCCCACAAAAAGGTAGATGGGGTAGCTAGTGGGAGTTTCAAAATCACCTAGATATCTAACTTCCATTGATTTAGGAACTTCTGAAAATCCAGTCCTTGATTTATATTATAAACATGAACTTCAAAATAAGAACTTTATTGTTGACAACATGGAGAATTTTCTTTTAACAACCTAGGAGCATTATAAACAAGTTTCAAAGCTTTCATGTTGGTTCTGAAACATACAGCTAAGGAGGTATGGTTGGGGTTTATAGCCTCCACGCTAAATCAGACTAAGGTATGGGACAGTACTGGGCCAGAGAGGTTCCACTCCTCATAAGTTGCCAGACATGCCCCACATGAAGAGACAGTTTAAAAGGGAATTGGTAAGGATGAGGGCAGGAGTTACAGGCTGCACCAGGAAGTGAGGTTGATGCTTGGAGCTATGGGAAGAGTGACTACAGCATTGAAAAATTTGGAAGTGGTGATCCCTCCTTTCTCTCCCCACCTTTTTTTTTTGAGTTTGAAAACAAAGAGAGGCCCTGAAAGAGGGGATGTTGTCCCGCTAGTGGACTAGGCTGATATTGCTAAGACGGTGACCATGCCCCAACTGGAGGAGCCACAGTCTGGAACGAAGTGAACTAGGGGGAATGTAACTTGGGTCTGGAGACTGCAACACTCCTTTAGGGCCCTGAAGTGGGACAGTACCCTGCTTCCCTTCCCTTCTGTTGTGCTAGAACCCTAAAGAGGAAAGAAGAGACACACAGGAGGACTGAGGCCTGCAATATATGACCCAGCATGACGCCCTCCAGAATAAGCAGACTGAAGAGCACTGTGGCCAAACCACTAGGAAAGCTGGCTATTGGACTTATCTGTGACAGGAGGCAAGAACTATGGCTGGGACTGTCATTAAAAAAATGCTTTGATGGTGATCCAGGACAGCTATTTGCAGCACACAATATATTCTTTGAATTTAGACCTCTTTTCTATTTCTGAATTGTCTACAAACAGATCATGGTTTCTACAAATGTATTTGTTTGAAATTATACAACAAATGTTTTGTGAACATGGATCAGCTTATGAATTGCTCACAGACTTGCCACTGAAAATATTGCTTTGTGTGTTAGAAATCTGAATTTTGTTGCTTGAACACATAGGTCACATGCTAAATTCTTTGACTGGATAAGCATAGTTCTTAAAATGTTAGTTGTGGGATCGTGCAGATCTCAGAATTGAACATTTGAAAGCAACTTTTCATTATATTTTGCAATCGGTGCTTAAAACTAGCTGTTTTTGCGCATGTAACAGCAGGAAAGATAGTCTAGTGAACACAAAAAGGCCTTAAAGAGGAAATCCATCTTAAAGTTCCAGTGAACATGAATAACTTTTAGCAGTATTCACTCAGCCATTTGAGAGTCTTTAGAAAGACTATTTTGCATCCAAATTGTATCTTTATAGACCAAAATTATTTCTGTAATAACTCGCTATGTTTGAATATTTGATACAGCTTCTTCCTGGAGGTGTGGCTCAAACTTTTGCCCTGATGTTTGCTAATTGGAGTGGCTTTCCCCCTCTCTTCACACGTGTTGGATCCTGGGTTATTTTTTATGATGCCTAATGCCTCCAGCCAAAGTGACTCCTCATTGTGCCTGAGACACACAGGGCTGCTGTTGTTTGGGAAAATGAATAATGCTATCACTGCTGGCAAGCAATATAAAACCTAGTACACAAGGAACAGGAAAGTACATGAATAGAAACCCTAGTAAAAATGACACCCAAATGTAAGAATATTACAAAAGGCGAACTTTATAGGGAGCAGGAAAATAGAATCTGGAAGAGGAAACGGTTAAGGTTAACTAAGAAGTATGAACAAATTTCCAATTTTCACAATAGTCACAACTCTTCCTAATCCTGAGCTCCCTCCCTTGCACCTTCCCCAGGCAGATGGTGTGCTGAGAACAAGTCTGGAGTGCTGTGAACAATGGATGACTTTAAAGAAGGGAAAGGTCCATTTTCTGAGTTTTTGCCTCTGGGTGGGCAGAGTCTTCTCCTGGCTTCCTGGACTGGAACACTGTGGCGGTCTCAGCTGGCTTTCAATAACCAGCACTGGGTCAGATCTTTGCTGTCTGGATGCTGGACTCTGCATGCCTGGAACTGTCCAACCCAGGCACTAGATCCCAAAGGCTTCATTTGTAGGGAGGGGAAGTTAATCAGAGACTCCCTTCACCGTTCTGATTCTCTCTCAGTGTCCGAACTCAATGCTGAAAACTGAAATGAAAACTAGTGTCTTTGAGACAGGCTGTCCCCTTCCCACTGAGGGGCTGAGCAGTCTTGGATCATCATCAACCCAACAAACTGCCTGCCCAATCATATCACATGCGGAAGTCTCACATTAGCCTCAGCAGGAGTGTCTAGTCCAGTTTGACCCCTTCCCTGGCTCGAGGTATGCTGGGAAACGGAACTCTGGTACTTACTATTGTTGTAATCCAGAGGGTAGGGCCCTCAAGAGGCAAGCTCAGAGCCAGGTCCCAGGAGCTCAAAAACTTCATATTGGATTGTGCCGGCTTGTAAATTTTGTACTAAGCTTCTGATCCCTGATGCAATTTCTGTAGGTTTCTGCCCTTGAGCTACATGCCCTAAGTCTCAGCAATGTCAAGGGAAGTTGAATGCACAGATCCAAGGCACTATATGGCTGTATGTGAATGACTTGCTGTCACAGATCTGAGAGAGTGGCCTCTTCTGGCCACCCACTAGGACTGTTCTGGATCCCCGGGAGCCTATCAGGCTTCTGGAGCCTCAGCAGGCTGCAGCAAGGGTTTCTTCCTTGACCTCTCTGTCACATTCCCTGGACTCTAATTCTGAGTCTCAGGAATGGGGCTCCTCAGCTCATTTGCCCTATACCCCACCCCCCATGGACCAGTGCTGAGCACCAAGATACCCCCAGGCATTTAAACACATCCCTCACCATAACGCAACCCAGAGGTGCGAAGTTTCTGGTTTGCTGTCGAACACTCTCAGGGGCACCGCTGTTGGGAAGCAGTTGCCATACCTTCTGAACAGGTATCAACATCAATGCTCTTTGTAGTTCATCTCCTAAAGTATAAGGCAGTGCAGATCACACAAAACAATAAGCATATTAAACTGCAATGTCCTCCACAAGTTTATTTTCCTTTGAGAGTCTTTAGGGGGGAGCATCGGGGTGCAGGAATGCAGGCTGTTACATTCTGGCTGGTCTCTGCGCCTCATGGAGCTTCTGTGACTTTGCTGTAACCTGCCCCATGCTTTCTCTTCCTGTCTGGCCCTACTGTCTTTGTTCTGGTAAGTTTCCATTGCTCCAACCAACTCTTCTCCATCCCCCTTCATGGTGTGTATATGTGTGGATGGGTGGGTTCAGGAGTGTTAATCTAAAACTGGATTTCTAAGGATGCAGCTTAAGGTTTTAAGGTTTTAGCATAACCTTTGTGAAGTCTAAATACCATTGTTAACCTTAAGTATTTCCTGTTGTCTCTGTCTGGTGGGAACCTGTTAGCACTGGTGGCCCACATAGGCACTCATGGGGTAGGAGTTTTTCATAATGCAACTTGGCTGTACCCATTAGAATTCATATGTTGTACAGACATTGCCCCAGTGTATCACATTTGCAATATTGGGCTTTTGGGATACTTGCTGTACAAATGTTTGCCTAGATTTGTCCTCTAAGGAGTGTATTAGGAGTTGTTAGGCTAAACAATGGCTGGTAATGATTATTGTGCAGACCTGAGGTTGTGCACACCTGTGAGGGAGCTGGGATTGAAAGATCACTTTGATCCAATTTGGTTTTGGAAAATGAAGACAAGGAAATCAATTTTCCAATAAAGTTAAAAATGACTCACCCTGACAAAGACACATTCTGGTGCTTGAAATATCGGGAAATGTGACCAACTGCCTGCTGGAGATACAAAGGACTTTAACATGAAAAGGGATCATTTTACTTAATTCAGAGCCTGCAGATAACTTTAGTTGGTTTAGTGGTATTTTTAGTGGTATTTTAAGTTAGTATTGTTTTGTTTGTTGCCTTTTATTGTATGATTTTTTCTGTATCTTCTCTTTTTATATAGGGCAGCCTGAACTGGAAATGAAGAATATTAAATTGAGATACTCAATGCTGGACTGTCTTGTAGAGAAGGAACCTAAATTGTGAACTCAGAGGAAGTCGGTGAGGAATGGAGGTAATGGGACCCAATCAGAAATAACAAAAAGCGATTCCCATGTTAAAATGTTGCCAAAAAGGCACTGGTACAAGGACAGCTGAATAATCTGACTATTAGTAGGCTTTGTGGCAATTTTTAAAGAGAATGCATTTACATTAGCAATCTTTTATCAGTAAGATTGCTTATCAGAACACTTGGCTTTTATAACAGGCTTATAGATACACATGGATTTGTCTGTAGTCTATCCCTGGTGGTATACCTGCATCCACAGTATTCAATACTTGGGTTTAGTTTCCCTGCTGCTATATGTACATTCTTTGTAAAGTCTAGATATAGTATTCCTAAAGAACCAAGGCATTTCAGGGAAATCACTCCTCAAATAATGAAAGCCTTGTTCCTTGAAGCATCAGCTAAGGTTTGCTATGATTGCTCAGCAACCACAGCTGGGTAAAACTTTCATGAGAAAACCCCAGATCAGGCAAATCTTGAGAATTGTAATAAATTATCTAGGATCACAAATCTGAATCTTCATCAAAACAACAACAAAAAAGAAGGGAGTGGGGGAAAGGGGGATCATAGAAAGATTGTACAAAGGGGGAGGAGGACAAGTTCAGCTGTCCAAGCAGAAGAAATAAATAAGAAAGTCAATCAACATCTTCCATTTGTCTGTGTTGAGCATGTCACAATGTCTGCAATGCTATATATTAGTAAAATTGTTCATACTAGGTTAAAGCATATTTATCAAATGGTTCCCTTGGGCCTCCATTGTGACTAAGGGTAGTCATGGGCAAACCCCAACAGGTTCAGGTTCAATATGCATAAGCATCCAAACATTTTGGATGCTTATTTAAATCATATGAGCTTTCTGCAACCCCAAGCTTACCCCCCTATTCCACACACTTCAGCAACAGGATTGAGAATTTTGCTGTGGCATCCCATTGTATTGGACCCTTTAAACTTTACAAGCACTCTGGAGCTAATGTGCTTTTGGGATTTTGTCATCCCTCGTCTCACTAATTGCTGTGAGCAAACATTGTTTGCTCCATGCTGTTCATGGCACTTTTAATGTTCTGTGAGGCTAATGTTTCTTGGCCTTTGAAAGTTTCTTGTTCTTGTTTACCTGCCTGAAGTGTGACGTCTCAGGGGAAAGCGGTGACAGTGACTTTCACAGCTTGTGCTGGGCTCCATGGAACAGTTGCCTTGTGGAACAGCTTCTTCCTCTTTGATAGGACAGATGATAATGATCTATTACAGAGGATTTAAGAAATGCTTTCCGAGAATAATTGACAGGTGTACACACACTTAAATCCTTCATCACAAAGGGTATCTTCATTATACAATAAAACAGTGAGACTGACTTTTAAGTGAACTAAGGTAAAGAAACCTTAGAACCAGATTCATTATCCATGCCAAGCAATTTATACTTCTCTGATTCTCATTTATGCTCAGCCCAAACCATTGGTGTAAGCTAAACTCTTTTGGGATCTGCCCTAATCTACACCAGCTTCCTGATTTCCTTATACAACTTTACACTAATTATGAATTGGCATAGCACAGGTGCACTCCTGCCTTGGCACACCTCAACTCAACTTCTCCATCCTTTGCCCTAGGGTATAAGAAGGTAGGTAGTTGACATAGAGGCTGTCTACACTATTTTATGCCACTGAGAGTTTCCCTGTGATGGGGGAAGTAAGAGCCAGAATTCATTGCTTTTGCTCTGACTGAATAGTGCAAAATGGTTGGAACACGAAGAGAGAATCTGTGCCTTTGAAGCTAGAGATGAGGGAGATTTATAAGGTCATATAATTCACCTTCTAGACAGTGCAGGGTTATTCCCAACTGTAGTCTAGATTTTGACTGGCCTGGCATCTGAGTGCCAGAGATGAGAAGAAGATGCAAATAATGTTTTTTCCTTTTGCATCCTTCTGAATAGGACCACAAATAAATTCAATTTATTAATTTGTAATTATCAGATACAGTAACTTCTTGAAGAAGAAGATACAGCTAACATTCAGAATCTGATTCTCAACACTTATGTCCATGGATACACACACTCATTTGGTTCATTTGGAAAGATAACTATTATGAATCCTTGTAAAAATTGGATATTTGCACAAGAGTTACCCAGTGTTCATGCACAAGCACAGTAATTGTGCACACAGATTAGATGTATATTTCCACACATAGTTTTGTACATGACCCTGGACTCCTGAATCTTAAAAAACCTGGTGCATCATTTCTATATTTTTTCCTCTTGTTTCCTGAATTTATAGGCCAAACACTCAGTTGGAGTGAACTGGTATATCTTCATTCTAATCAACTGAGCAAACCCCTCAGGATCTCTCTAACTGGTAAGATTGGAACCATTGTTATTGAAACCTGTGATGGCTCATGGTTTATCAACACAGACAACCTTAATTCTGGCATTTCTTAACTTCTGAGTGCTTGACCTCGCAACCTTAATGTTCTTTTAATGCAGTTTTTTGTATGTAATTTCCTAGAGTTTTTTTGAAAAGCAAACTGAAAAAACATAATGAAATCTCACATGGGTCATCAGATTATCAGCTGGTTTGGAACCCCAGACTAAATGGTAGCAGTAGGAGGCATTGATCTTCTCTGCAGGCCAGTCATTAATGGTGGGTGAGAGACCCACAGTGCCTGTGGCTTACAGAACTGTTTCATAGACAACAGAATGAATGATTGAAAAGTTCCTGAGGGGTAGCCGTGTTAGTCCTTATACAGCAAAAACAAGAGTCCTGTAGCACCTTAAAGAGTAACTAATTTCTGCAGGCATAAGCTTTTGTGGGCCGCAACCCACTGCATCTGATGAAGTGGGTTGCAGCCCATGAAAGCTTATGCCCACAGAAATTTCTTAGTCTTTAAGATGCTACAGGACTCAGAATGAATAATGAGAATCAGGAGTTTGAGGTTCTATTTCTGACTCTTAAAGGAAGTATGGTGTAGCGGTTGCAAAGGGGGCACAGCCGTGCAATTAGGCTTGGCACACTTTCTGAAACATAATGTGGCTAAGTGGATGAGACTTGTCATATCTGAGGACTGGGTTTTATCATTCAAGCTTTGCCAGAAAAAACACTATGTAACTTCACATTTAACTTGTTTGTATAATTTGTGAATGTTATTTGATCACCTCTTATGGTACAAAAATTTTAGCCTAAGACAGAGAGTAAGCATTGAATGTTTCAGCCTCACCAGTTAGTCTGGCAAAGTTGTAAGCAACTAAAAACTGGGCTTATAATGCTAACTGTTAAGAAACCTTAACTATAGAGATCACTACCAGCTCCTCCTATACTTTAATCTTTTGTGGGATTGTTAAATGCTCTATCCTCATTTTCAGAAAATAGTTGTGTATATATACTTCATTTCAATACGTGTGCTGCACCTGTTGAGAAAATTAACCATGTTTTCCTGATGGAAGTTGCTTCTGGATGGACTTTCTGATATTTATGTTTCTAAAACACTTGAGTTTTGTGGGTCTGGTGTCCAGATAGGCTAAAATATGGCTATGCTTGTGTTTAACTATGATGTGAATGATGATTCTTTTCCTAGTGCAGTAATTTCTTGTTACAGGTGTTTATTAAAACTAATGTAGTGAATAAAGGCTGTGCTGTACATGCTTAAAACATTTCCAGTGCTCCTAGGTCTTTTCTTGAGTGATCTATATTGTGAGTACTTTGCTGCTGGCCAACTTAAATTTTTATACCTAACTCTAAAACGTGATACTACTTTAAGTTACAGAGCACAAATATAAGTCAAGTACTCTTTTCATACTGGCTATTGAACACATAAGGGGTGCTATTCTGTCCCATGCTACCTACATTAATAGGAATGGAGCTAGTTATAGGCACACTTTGGTAAAGCATGGTGTTTTGGCAATATATTTACAATGTAAAGAGCAAGTAGTTGAACACAAATTATTTCTAACCTAAAGTGTCCTTTATTTAGTAAGTTCTAGAGGGGTAGCCATGTTAGTCTGTTTTTAGCAAAACAGTGAGAGTTCTGCGGCACTTTAGATTAACAAATTTATTTGGGCATAAGCTTTCGTTGGCAGAAACCCACTCCCGACAAGGTGCCACAGGACTCTTCCTGTTTTTCTTTATTTAGGAGATATTTTAGAATCTGCTAGATGTGATAACCAAATAACCACAGGATTACATTATTGGTAGTAAGATGTGTGATCTTCAATTGAGGCCCTGTCCTGCAAAAACTTGTGCTTGCACCCAATCTCACTGAAGCCCGTGCAAGCATTATATTTGGAAGTGTTTGCAAGATCAGGCCTTGTGTTGGGATGTTCAGTGTGGATAAGTTCCCAGAATTCTGAATGCTCCCCTCTGGACTCTTTGCACTTTGTGACTCTGGAGAACAGTGCTAGAAATCTCCTGAGTCTGATTGTTAGCACAAAATGTTTGTGCCTTGCTGTTGATTGTGTCATAATGCAGAAGAGCCATACAAAGCTGACAACGTAATACAGAAAAGGAGTTTACTTCAGATATTAAGTACAATTCTCACATAACAAGTGGATGCATATTTAAGACATGATTTGTATTCTCTGTGTTCTTTAGTACCTGCGGTCACTTGTTACATTGCTACTGCTGCTACTGAGTTATTGTATTCTGCTGGACAATGCATAACATAATTTCTTCCTCTTCATCTATGCATCCCAGTTATGTGGTAGATCTTGGCATATATAGTGCACAGATGCCCACCTCGTGGATGATCTCTCCAGTATTAGCTCATCTTCCTTGATGCTGCTGGCAGATGCCTGTAAATTTGTCTCTTGGGATCATGTAGAATCCCATTACTACTGTCAGTTTGTTGATCTCATCTAATGTCTTCATTAGCTAGGTCCTGTCAGATGTCAATACACAGTTATATGCCAGAGTTGTTCTTCACAAAGGAGCACTTGCCTCAGACCAGTACACATCCTATTAATGAATCAGAACTAAAATGTAGATCTTCTCTAATGTGTAATGAAGTTGCCCAATTTTACCATGCATATGTAGAAAGTATACGGATTCTATAACTGAGCTCAAGAGTGTTCACTGAAGTCACTTCCTTCCCTAATGACTGCCAACAATCTGAGTTTAAAATTAATGGAGTCTGGTCTTTGGTTGTACGGTTTATGCTCTCCTTCCATGTTGAAAGGAGGAAGCCAGGGTGACTTAATTCTGGAGAAACAATATTACTAGATCCAAAAAAATTTACATTATTTCTACGTATGGTCATCCAGCAACAGAGGAAAACTTGCTGAGATAGGGTTTTATTTCTTTGAGTCTGAAATAAATGCTTTTCAGTAACTTTAAATATGATAAACACACCAATGGAAGGAAATTCAGAAGCTCTTCCAAATTTATTACAAATTTGTTGTCTGGAAATTACACTAGAACATTAGAAACTCTATGAATGTAGATGCTTAGGAGATTTCAGTACTTCAGTTGGATCAAAATGCTGCTAGACTAACCCTACTTGCATCTGTTTCTGGACCAAGAAGGAGGAACAAATGCATATAAATGTTTCTATTTTTTAAAAAACTTCCAACTATGATAATTTCAGACATCAAGGAAAGTTCAGTTTGGGTTTCAAGCAAAAAATTCAGATTGAGTCTTATTAAGCAAAACTATTAGTCATCCCTATTCATAGCATCAGACATATATCTGAGGACGGTATAATGTTAGGTGCAATAGGGTGAGCTATGGTAAGAGTTTTAACCTTAACTTTAGATTTCCTTGTGTTGGTTTGTCTTCCTTAATGTTAGCAAATGTAAGGTTCTGAGTTCAGGGCCTGTAATTTTGGCCTATCCTTACAGAACCAAAGTTTCATACTAAAACAAATGCTCATGGTCACCAGAAATTACACCCTTCTGAAAAATGGAGTTTATAATGGCAGCACTTAACACAACTTTAACTCCAGTGTCATGATCAAGAATTGCTTTATTATTATTATGCTTTCAAGTGTTGGCAGTTAAGTTTCTTAAGTAGAATCTTTGCAAGGAAATTGATATTATTTGTTACATATCATTATAATATATATGCTGCATTATTTAAGGTCACTCTGAGTGCCGGGAGTAAGTACAAATTATGTATTATAAAATGCCTGCTCAGTCATTCCCTTAACTGCTTCGATAATGGGTGAAAGCATTTTTTGTCACTGAGGCCAGAAACGTGATGTCAGCTAATGTTGGTATTTTATTGATATACCATTTATTATATCCCGCCTTGCCTGATGCCAAAAGGTGTAAAAAACAATGCTTGGCCACACACCATGAAGCACTAGAGAGATGTTTTAATTTCAGTTAGTAACACTGTTACCAAGAAACAAGGGAAACATTCATGAACGAATGACAGTTTCAAACATGCCAGTCTGTTGGAAAATAGTAAATAATGTTAACTAAATAATCAATAATTTTGAGAAAGAGATGGAAAATTCTGTTCTCTTTCAAATAGGGGCAACTCTAATGGATTTGATTTGATTTGTAACACTGTGTGTTGTAGTACTAAACCTATTTTTCTATATTATAAACTGATTTGTAACTCTTGTAAGGGTCTGGCCTACATACAGAAAATGATCATAACAAGCAAATATAAAGTAAATTCAAAATGAACTTTCTGGACCTATTAATTTGCTGACTAGGTTTGGATGCTTTCCTAATTACATCTTAATGTTTTGCAAAAGTCATCAAAACCTGCTATTACATCTGTCAAGCGCATGACTGGATAGATTTAATTTTAAGATACAAAGGGAATACACAAATACAGATTACTTCAAAGTGTGCCCCTTTTATCAGTAAGCAATCTACCTTTCTGTAAGATTATTCAAAGCTGCCAACCAACATTTGTTTTTAAGTTTTACAACATTTTTTGGCTTTCTTTGCTGCTTTGCTCAGTGCCAGGAATGTATTTTTAAAGGCATCTATCCTTGATGCTTCCATCTGTTTTTATTGAAACTTGAGAACTTTTCATTATTATTCAGTTCTCTTTAAAATCATGCAAAGATCTTATTTTTTCTTTCTATCTTGTCATATGGATGCATGAGCCAAAGATTAATTGGGCCAACTGGTGTGTACTAATGAAACTAAACTAATAGAAATATCATATTTATATAGTGAATTGAATGAATCAGTGATCTGCTTGTTAAACTGTAACAAAACTTATTTAATCACAAATGTGGGATAAAGGATTTTTAACATACACTATTATTGAGATTTTTTATCTCATCCATCTCTGAATTTTAATATTTTGATATCTTCGTATGGGACCATTGTGGAAAGTGTCAATGCCTTTGTGGAAGGGAGAGTTGAAGGGGCTGACTATAAGTCAGAAAAAGAAGAGAACCGGATCCTTAGCTGATGTAAACTGGCATAACACTATTTGCTTCAATGGAGTTACACCTGCCAATTTATAACAGTAGAGGATCTGGCTGAGAAGGGAGAGAGAAAGGGAGGAACAGATGGTAGAGGGTATTTTAACATTCAAAGCTAAATTCTGTCTTTTTCTCTCTCTCATCTTCCTTTTCACCCCCAAAAGACCAATATAGTGCTGCAAAAGCAGTTAAAGATTAAACTCCATTATTCTGGCCAGCTATGGAACTCCAGATATCTGCTCACACATTACTCCCAGCAAGGGAGTAAAGGGGAAAAGAGGGATAAGGACCATGAACAAATCAAGATAAAATGTAAAACACAGAGATTATAAACCTTGCCCTGGAAGATCTGTGGAGGCCTGTCTAAGTTACAGCAGCCTCCCCGGGGCTTTCCAATGGACTGCAGCATTGCCCAGAGTCCTCTCAGTATTACATGCTGCGGTGCCACCTGGAGGCACCCGATTCACCCTCAGCCTTGCTACCAGTAAGTCTCTACACTAGGGCCCTCGGAAGTCAGCCTCACTCTGGATCTTTAGCTGGTGTAAATTGGCCCGTTGACTATCAACCATTTAATGCTTTGAGCTCAACTGAGCTATGACTATTTACACCAGTTTTGTATCTGGCCCAGAAGGTTTCTATAAGTATGTACTGAGGGTGAGATGTATGGATGCAGCACCCATTCAATTCAACAGAAGTGGCATGCATGCAACTAAGCAAAGAATTTATCCCTTGCACGCCAATATAAACAAATAATTTGTAATCTTAAATCTGGATTTTAAATTTCAACAGTGTTACTGCAGTTACAATTTAGGATTTGTAAAAAAAGTGAGAAGACCCCTTATAAATCATATGACACATTCAAGTTTTGGTTTCTGTAAATGCATGTCATGGTTAAAGGCAGATCTTGGAGCTCTTACCATGATCTCTTCCTAGAAAGAGCAGAAGAGAGTTCCAGTTCATTTTTTTGGATGAAAAGTTGTGACAGCTGAATTGAGATGAATTGAGTTTGATCATCTATGTTTGGTTTTTAAGACATGCTATTCTTTTGCATTGAAATCCGAAGACCGTTTATGTATATATACCATTTTGAAATTCTTTAGCATTTCACTAAAAAAACAAAAGCAATAATGCTTTCCAAGAATGGAATATATATATTTATATATATTTGTATTGATTGTATATCTGATTATTTGTATCATTAAGGAAAATTGTTACGTGTTTTTCAAAAAAATAACATACTAGAGAAGTGGAATTTGATGGTGAAAGAACATTTGCTTAACAATAATGCAGGCATACATTTGTGGGGAGTTAGTTATTTGTATGTGACTAAACAGAGGAAAGCATCTGAAGTTAATACAAATGTCACATAGACCATTAAAAAATGCAACTATTTTTCTGAGGATGGTGTGAAAGAAACATTACCCCTGTTTCAGTTTCATAATATTTCATTTCTTCCTTTATGATAATTTAAACTTCTCCACATTTTTTAGTCAACATACAATAGTTCAGTTCTGACTTGAATGGGCCATTTCTTCAGTATTATGAATGGTAATTTAATCTCCATCCTCAATCAACCATGCACCTTGAAGAAAAAGCTCCAATTAGGCTGAATTGTATGAAACTGTGTAATTTTTGTGTCAGTCGTACCAATTCTCAATGACTTTGACTCTGATTCTTTGTCTTTGGAGCCAGAAATGTTTTTACCTAAAACAAAACATTCTGAAGTGGGAAAAGGTGAGGAAAAGAAGCTTCCTGGAAGGGGTATGATATGTAGAAACAAGCAACTCAAATGTACAGCATAATGCACACCCTTTGCAAATAGACACAATTAGTGCATGTGTGTGCTTTTCAGTGGAAGACAGGCTTGTGAAAGGAACAGTCCGTTTCAATCTAAACTAGCCTTAATCAGTTTGGTATCTTACAGAACCCTATATATTTGAATTAAGGCAATCTCATTTGTCAAACACATTTTATTGTGAACTTCCTTGTTTAGCAGTAGACCCACATTCTCCACTGTCCCAACTAATTTGAATGTGAGGTTATATATATATAAAATTGTGTGTGTGTGTGTGTGTGTGTGTGTGTGTGTGTGTGTGTGTGTGT
>ML675612.1:8882666-8989096 GCA_007922155.1 Mesoclemmys tuberculata | reverse complement strand
TGTGTGTGTGTGTGTGTGTGTGTGTGTGTGTGTGTGTGTGTGTGTGTAACATATAAATGGCTTTCTAGTAGATCCTTTCAGAGGTGAATGTTGTGAATTTACAGGTAGTGACCCGAGTGGTGCCAAACAACTGTTCAAGGGCAAAAAAGATAATTTAATGACTTGCCTTTCGTGTAGACAATGGTCCTAATCCTGAGATTCAAATCTTCTTTTTAAGCCTATTATATCATTAGAGTACTTTACAATATTTGAGTCTACATCAAGATGGTAACAAGACATTAACTTCCTCAACAGATACACACACACTCCAATATTTATCCTGAAAAGTTGAAAAAAGGAATCTGTATAATTATCTCCAGGCAAATACCTGCTGCTACAGTTAAGTAAATGTACAATAGCTGCTATCACTTGGAAAATTGTGCCATGAAATTAACATTTCTTGTACATGGAATGATGTGTCTTGATCTTTCAACTGTTCAATAATAAATGATTTTTCTAGCCTAGCTCATGGTAACTTTATGATCCAAACCAGTTCACAGTAATTTTTAGTAATGTTTGTAACCTTACTTTTTTCTAAGAAAGCAAACAAGGGCACATCTGTAGTTATAAAGTCATATGCTAAAATCCACATTAAAAAGCAGCAGCACATGGTGTATCATAATAGCGCAAACAAGGTCAAAGGAACTTCATTTTAATTGAAATAACAAGAATTAATAGCAGAAGTCACCCTTGAAACACCTTTCACCATGTGGTTTTCTTTCTCTGAGATTTTCAAAACAATTACCTAATTCAGACCGTTTCAGAGCTTCCCCTTCCCTGCTAATTTAGATGTAAACACAGCTTTATATTCTGGACACAGAGCATTATGCTTTGATAGAAGTGTCTGTACTTTAATTTACTCAGTATTCAACATACATTAAATCCATATAAATAATATTTCACGGAAGATACTTGAACTACATAACTGCATGTGAAGAAATGGCTAATGATGCTTAGTGGTTTACTAAAAGGAATTTTTTTTTATTAAGAAGAAGCGTTCAATGAACTTATGTTTTTCCCTTCAATTTCCTCTTCTATTGCAGACTGTTAAGCCACAGAAACTGGATCAGCTAAGCAGCAGACTCAGTAACAGTAAATGAAGTGCTGTAAGCTTACATCAGACTAATTAGTCTGAGGGATAAAATAGGGGGAGAAACTTTTCAGGTTGCTTTGTGAAAGGCAGTTTGCTTAATTAAACCAACCACTAATTGTTAAATATTTTTCAGGCATTAACAGAGCTACACTGAGTGTAATTAAATTTTGATTTTAGTGGTATTTGCAGGGATTAAAGTCACAATCTGCTGAGGCGCTGGGGTTAGTTAATATTCACTTCACTGCCACAGCTGTCCTCCATTACATTACAAAGGACAGGAAAAGAGACAGCAGAATAGGGTGAAGTAATGAGAAAGCTATTCATTCATTTGAACCAGCTCCACACTGTACAGCCTTGTACAAATGGATCTGATCTGCATGACACACAACTAGGCATTAAATCCGATTTAATTCGATACAATAAAGGAAAGCCCAAACTGTAATGCATTTTTTATTTTTATACTTATGCACTATGCAATGTATCAAAAATATAGTCATATGATTCTCATACGATTCTATTCAAGTGGTATTTCTAGACTTATTAGCTCTACAGGAGTCCACAGGGATTGTAAACCAATTCCTGCTAAACCGTTATTCGTTGTCCCGTGTGTATGAATGAACCCTTCAAGCATGTGGATTGTGACTTTGAATGCCCAGTGGAATATTTATTGGCAGGATCAATGTTTTATGAGAGGTGTTTTGTTTTTTGTTTTGTTTTGGGTTTTTTGGTTTTTTGGGGGGGGTTGTATTTGACCTGCGAAAGGATTGGGCTTCTGGGGTTAGATAGACTAGGAGCAGATAAGCAGTGCTTTGAGGGCTGAGGTATGCCAGAGCTACCACAACAGAGGAGAATCCATGCTGATGATTCTTAAAGGTGATTGTAACTCATCCAGTGGTTACTAGGCTTGGTATTAGTAACCACTAACAATGGGTGGAGCTTCGGTTCAACAAAATTCTTGCCAAAATTGACTAATCCAACAGTTAAAGCTCTTGAAAGTAAAATATTATATTCCTAGCCTTCAAATACCTTGTTGTATGCCATAATGGTATACCAACTCCTTTGTATTGGTGACTCATAAGAATCTGCAAACAGCTAGTATGGACCTGAACCTACACATTTACTACTATGAGCAAGGAAAAGGCTAGGAATTCCTGTCTAGGGATGTAATGAATACCCAGCTTCTCCTATAAGCATAGGTAGATAGGCTTTGTAATCCCAGAGCAGATGTTCATTCCCCTTTTTTTGTGGCAGTCACCAGCCCCAAGTCTGGCTGGGTCTGTCCTGGTACAATTTATAAGGCCTCGATCAGGGCTGCATGTGCTGAAAGAAAATCCCTCACTTCCTTCCTGCTAACAAGTATAATATAATCAGATAGTGATTTCTCAACTGCCAAGCTTAAATCAGGAGCCCCTTCCTATAGATCAGAATCAAGAGGCCTGTGGGCTTCTTCCTGCAGATTATGCATTTACTGTTGGGCCCTTTTTCAGCAGTTCTTAGCCTCACCTTACTTGCTAATGCTGCTCCATCAGTGCATTCAGGTGGCTCTACAGGAGCAATTTGCCTTCCACTCGTGCCTTTTCCTTCCCTCTGGGAGTGCACTCCTACCCAGTGAGAGAGACTGCGCAACAGTGAGCTAAATCTCTTGTTAGCATCACTTTATTAGTTAAATGTAGCAACATTAATGAATTCTCCACATCCATCCCGCTGCTGCAGCCCACTTTACTTCCGGACTAGCACTGCTTGCCTACTCTCTTCTTACAGATACTGATGGTCCTGCCTGTCCCTAGTGTGGCACCAGTGAGAGACAATGCAGCCTCATATTTGTCCCTGTACCATGTCCCAGCCACCCTTCCTTCCCTAATATCTCATCATGCTCCAGACACCTTGTTCTATGAGCAAAGTATCTCCAGGAAAAGGACATTTCTATTCATGGAGCATCCCTCTTCCTAGTCCTTTCTCTTCCCCTTTCCTCTTCACCAGTGCTCATAATGCTCAGCTTTATTTATTTACTTTGTTTGGCAAAGCATTTGCTTTCTGCCGCTCTCGCCCTACTTCTTACCTTTCTCACCCCAAAGACACTAGGTAAAGGAAAGCTGGGCAAACACTTGCAAAGTGAATGGAATGAGTCCTCTCCTGCATGGATCTGGGGCTTAGTACACTGGTGCATCAGTTCTGGTTAGGACTTCTGGGTGGCCTATTTTACCAATATTTAATATTCATGAGACCATTTTCACAGAAAAAAAGTGAATGTGAATATATGCTGCTTCCTAACCATTCATGAGCATAAAAGTCATTTGCAAAACCCTGCATTGAGAAGGTGTGACAAGCAGTCGAAGCAAAGTGTGACTTAGAATTCATGGAATGTTGATAAATGATTTTTTCTATGATTTCTTGCCCTGCTATACTCTCACTTAAATGAATGTGCAAAGCACTTAAGATGGATTGAAAGACAAAATTGTATTTAAGCCTGAATTTTAAATTTATTACATCAAAACCTTAAGCCCCGAATGCGCCAACATTTATGTCCATGTTTAAACTGTATTCACATGGGTAATCCCATTGACGCTGGTGGACTCACTTGTGTGGATAAAGTTACGCACATGGAAAAATGTTTGTAGGATCAAGGCCTACCTAAAAATTAACATTAAAAGCCACAAATGCAGCATTATGACCATAGTACTGAACCAAGTAGAAAGAGAAAATAAATAGCGAAGATGAAAGACCTTGTTTAAACAAGTATATCTGATAACTAACATAAAGGAACATGGGGGAATTATTTTTAAAAAGGAGGTAAATGGATCATGTTTAAATATATTTCTGTTTCCCCAAATCCAAAGGTCCGTATTTAAAGATAATCTTTTCCCAAGCTATCTAACAAGTCATATTTGAAGAAAAAGGAATATTAGAGACTATAATTCATACCAGAACTATATAACGTAAGTAAATGAACAATAAAAATGATAAATTGGGCAATAGAAAAGATTACAGAAATAATGCTTTCACATATTGGGCATTCATTAAATTGACTTTCCAGGGTAATTACTTTAACATTTCTACCTCTGATTCAGTACCGACTTTTGGATCATTAAACTAGATAGTAAATGTTACACATTTTTAGGGCCGGCTTTTACAGACTTCTTTTCCAGAAATTTGAAAGCCATGTCAAAGCTATTTGCGGGTGGGAACTACTCAGAGCTGAGTTTCTTTGTAAATCCAAATTTATTGGATTGGAAATCCAAATCACCAAGGACATTTTTCTGTTCCAAACTGTTCCTTTTAGGTAGACTAATATTATTAACTCCAGTGCAAGGACACAGAAAGGACAGGCTCTGTGAATCTAGAATAAGACCAATTTAATACAATAGAAATGGCAGCACATAAACAAAAAGGTATGATTCCCATTTATTTATTTACATTTTGGTAGCACCTAGAAACCTGCAATGAGATTGGATCCCTGTTGTGCAAGGCACTGTATAACCAGAAAGTGAGAAGCAGTTCTCCTAGTCCCAAAGAATTTACAAATAAGGAATAGGATAGGGAAACTGGTTTGGAAAAATAACTGACTCCTAAAGGGTTAAAATAATTTTTCACCCACCTTTCTACCCCCTCCTTTTTTTTCTCTTCACATTTTTGTGTGCCTCTGCATTTTGTGATTTAGGTGGGACTAGCAGGTGACATGTTAAGTAGAGTTGACCAGGAATTTTCCATGAAAATGACTTCAGTGGAAAATACAGTTTCTGAACAATCAAAATTTTCCTCTGCATGGTGGCTTGAAAAAGCCTAGACATAAGATGTGGAAGGTCTACTAAGCCCTGAGTTGTGCTGAAGGCCTGGTGTGAGGCTGTGGGACTACAGTTGAGTTGGATGCCTGTTTACCCAGGAAGGGTTAGGACTGAGTATGACCTGGCTGGAATGCACAAGATGAAGCGGACCACCAGCAGGCCAAAATGGCTGTTTGGTAGTGCCAACAGATAGAAAGATCCTAAAAGCCTGCCGTAAGGGAGTGCACCAGCTGTTTAGCCACTTTGTTTCAGTGGCTCATAGTAGAGAATGGGGCCACCAGACACCTGACCTACAACACCCATTACGTAATACAACACCATTAGAAAATGCCCGAAACAAAATATTTTGGGTCTGGTCAACAAATTGAAATGAAAATTCTGAATTGGGAATATTGATGTCTTATTTTGATCAAAAATGCAGAAAGAAAACATTTTGCCATTTCCAAATCAAAATTTTTCAGAGCGCCTCCTTTTATGGGGGGGGAATTGGTCCCCATTTGGGATAAAAAATATTGAAATTACAGAAATTACTGTGGGACAGACATTCCAATTTTTGCTCAGGTCTTGTGCTAAAATAGACTATTATTGTGGTGTTTCTGGCTTGGCCGGAAATAGGAAATACCACAAAGTCTGCTAAAAGGGCCATCATAAATATCTTTTTCAGCCCAATCTGCAGACCATGTAGGTGTGAATAGTTCGGTTAAGCGTGGAATGCTGGATACTTACCTACATTGAATTTCCAAACCCTTGGAACTTTGTCTGTCCCTTACCTTCAGGACAGTTTAAAACATCCCAAAATCAAGATACAGACAATGTAACATCTGCCTATAAAAAAGTATGTTATGACATATTGTCATTTAGAGACACAAGGTGGGTGGGGGAATATCTTTTATTGGACCAACTTCTACTGGTGACAGAGACAAGCCAAGAGATGTTGGTCCAAGAAAAGATATTACCACACCCACATTGGCTCTCTAATATCCTGGGATTGACACAGCTACAACAATGCTGCATATTGTCAGTTGTTGTGTGATAACACTGCTTTCCGATACAACTGCTTAGTGTCAAAATGCCACAATGCAACTGTCATCATCTTACATGCAACGGCTTTATTCTGAAAAGAATAAAAAGAATGAAATTTAAAAATTAGTTACCAAGTTGTGGAAACTATTAATTGCACTTTTAAAATTTAACAACACTGTTGTCAGAAGAATTTGTTGCTGGTAAATTAGGGTTTCATCCAACAATGTATTAAGCAACGCTTAATCTTAAACAGGAGAAGTCCCATTCACTTCTCTAAGGCTCCTCACAGGCATAAAGTTAAGTGCATATTTTGCTGGATTGGGGCTTTAAGACGTAGGGTCTCTCATTGAGTAGTCCCTTTGGTGTGCATCCTGCAAACACAGGGCTAAGCACATGTGTAAGCCTTTGCAGGGTATAGGGCCTTATTCTCTAAGTATTCCATTTAAAACTTTGAAAAAAGAAGAATATTTTTTGTAGATTATTTTCAAGATCAGTATTTTTTTCAGGTTTATTAAACAAACAATTGGGAATTTAAAACTATTATGAAAGACCTAAACAATTGTGAAAAACCTACTTTTCAGCTTAATCAGTTACCACTTCCACGTTTATTATTAAAAAATAGTTAATTCTGGATAGGTGCATGAACAGTACTCTTCAAGTCTTCCTGTGCTATACGGGGCTTTCCAATCTGCCCCATGAGCAGCAAAGTGGAATAATATATTACTCAGTGTGGGTACAGGTGGTAGAATTAGGCCCTAGGTAAACATTAATTAGCACATGACCATATCTATTTCAAATTTTAAGTTCCAGGTAAAAAGATCTTAGTGGCATATAATTTGAAAGAGTAGCAGTTCTAGAATAATTTGCAAGGGAATATTCTAATTTAATAGTCACAGAAATACATTCCAGCATGTCAAAAAGGTATATGGAAAGAGTGATTGGTAGCTATGTAAAAATATGTATTCAGGTCATTTGTATTTGCATGAGTTTGGTTTGAGGCAGCTTTTTCTGCACTATGAGTGCTGTGTTTTGCATGTGTATTTTTGTCATATTTGCTGAAAAAGAATAGGGCTGGAACAGGACGTTCATCTGATGCTCAGTCCATTTCATATGTCTGCATCTAAAGGAAATTGCTGCTTTTGTCAGAGTTAAGCACCACTTTTAAGGTGGAGTTGATGATTTCATTTTCAATTATTTCACCTTTCCCCCATTTTGTTAATGGCCCAATGGAAGAAATAAATACATCTGCCATTAATTAATTCCAATGGCTTTATGAAAATGGTTGTTTTTGTTTGGAATTCAAGGCCATGTTGACAAATTATAGGACACTTAGAATTCCCCCCCCTCCCCCCAAATAAGCACCTGTCCCAAAAAATCTTCACAGACACTCTGTCTATGGATATGTCTACACTGAGAGCGCCAAAGTCACCGTCGTCAGATCAACTTATCTGGATCAATTGAGCAGTCAGTGAAAACCTCAGTGCTCAGTCGATCCAGAAGTCGACGTTATTAATCCACCACCACAAGTTGTGTAGCGCTGTGTCAACAGGAACACGGTTCCCGTCGGTGCAGTGCAGTGAAAACTCTGCTTAGAAGAGAAGCGCAGCAGTCGATGGGAGTTACACAAGTTCTTTGCGTACTTTGCATAACTCCCGTCGACTGCTGCCGAATTGCGGATGTAAGTGTAGACCAAACCTATGAAAATGTTGCATTTAATATTAGAGCTCTGTGAAATAAACCAAGAGCAACTTTCCTTTATGAGTCTGTTACACTGTCTGGAATGGCTCATGACAATGAATGCCTACTCCAGAGCAAAAACAGGACAGACACCCCAAACTGGTGGTGTGTTTTATAATTAAATTTCACCACAGAAATAACAAATGTGAACTCCTGGATTACTATAACAGTCTTCCCATGGAGTTACAGACAGTCATCCCCTTAGACCATCCAGTCTCTCTTGCCTCTGAGACAAACTGGACTTAGTGATAATAAATGGTCTCTTACGCCAAAAACACACCACATTAAAGTCGCTTCCAGTCCCAATAAACCAGTCACTTACTCCAGATCAATTGGTATCCTAGATCTTACACCAAAGACAACTCCAGTAGCCAATCCTCCAAAAAACTATCTAAAGTTTTATTAATTAAGAAAAAAGGAAGAAGACAGTTATTTACAGTTTAAAGCAAGCAAACACACACACACAAATGAGTTACCATCTAAATCCAAAGAGTGACAGAGTTGTAGCGATCTGTCAATTCAAAATGTCTTTCAGAGTGGACCCAGTAGACAGCACCTTGGGATGTCTGGCTTCAGTTCACAGAATCTGGCCCCGTGAGAATTCAGAGATCTAAAAAGATGGAAGATTTCCCTCTGGCTTTGTTTTATTTCCTTCATTCATTTTCCAAGCCCACAGGATGAGCGTCCTTGCACATAGCATTTCCCAGGTGTGATAGGACCATACCCTGATCCTTTGTATTTCTTTTCTAGCATTTGCAGGGCTTGCCAAGCCACCTGACAGTAGCTTCATCAGCAAAATGAAGGGCCCTAAGGCCACCATGACATCCAGTTAGTTGGCACGCATTGACAACATGTGCCATTGTCTGATGGAGACTTACATTGACAAAGTGGGTTGTCTCACAGACCCCATGTGTAGAGACTGGCTGCACATATACGGTGGCCAGTTTGGAACCTCTTCAGCAGAGTCCAAAGGTGATGTGGCAGGTCAAATCCTGGTGGTCGAACGGTTGGATCAGCAACAAATAAAACCATTCCTAAGGTCTTTAGCTGACCACTCATCATGCCAGAGGGTTGCTGCTGACAGATTCCAATCTGGCACTTGAGACTACAATGGACGCCTCGACATGAGTCGTGCTCTGGCGTGACTGAAGAGGTCCATGAGAAGTGGGAGACCTAGATTGGCACATAGCTTTCCCACAGTTTGGCTGTAGACTCTCTGAGACAAATGTTGCTGAGAACTGGTAACCATAGAATAGAGATGGGCACAGGGCCCCTGTGCTGATGCGCATGGTCGAGTTCAATTTGACGTCAACCGATTTAGTGTGAGGTGAACACCACCATATGGGGCACAGTATGCTGCTGAGGAATCCTTTGTATTACGATGTTCCTTGATGGCCCATCTGATTTTGGATGGGTGGGAAAGGGTAGGCTAGGAAAGGGTATGATTCCTGTGCATGAATTCACAAGTACAGAGCCAACATTTCCAAAGTTATAAAGCAAAATCTGCATATTCTCTTATAGCATGGAACACAAACATTGCATGTGAGATTAGAGTCTAAACACTAAATACATTCTTATAATACTAATATCCATTTTGAGCAAAACTAACATACAGGTGAATTGGTCTGGTCTCCAACTATAAATTTGTCAGTTCTTAGCTAGTGCCAGCAGCTTGGGTAACAGCTGGCATCTGGCCTTCCACTGTCAGAGTCAAATAAGAAAAAATTTTGTTCCAAAAAACATATGTGCAGATATAAATTGGGTGCATGCAGACAGCCTAGGACAAAATCCTTCAAACTTTTGAAAGCTCAGCCCTGCTTCAGGAAAATAAAACCAATCAGTCATACGCCCCCAGCAATTCATTCCCGTGGTGTAAAAGCCTACCTAAAATGAAAGACTTCTTTGAGTGGATTGTGTAGTTCTTCATAATAGGATATATCCTCTGCAGTTTTACATGTGTTGATGATCAGGGAAATAGTTAACAATGCTGGCATTTAAAGTATCCTTACTGGCTTCTAAGTTTGCATCCATTGAAATGAATGGGGCATTTCATGATTCAGACATTGCTACTTCATTAGAGCCATAAAGCCATGTTCTCAAGATTTTTCTTTGCAATCGTAAGCTAGAGAAACTCTTTTTGAGGCCTCATCTCCACTAGAGAGTTTTGTTGACAAAAGTCAACTCTTGTCGACAAACCAGTGCTGGTGTATACACTGCAATCACACCCCCATCCTCTACCCCCCCTGCAGGACAAAACTGACTTCTTTTTTTGGCAAAATAAACCACCTCAAGGAGTGGCACAGGGCTTTTGTCAACTTGAGCAATGAAATTGACAAGAAAGCTGGGGTGGCTGGTTTCTGCTCCCAGCTGGGAGTGGGAGGAGAAGCCCTGGCTGCTGCAGGTCTGGGGCAGCTGGTTTCTGGCTCCTGGCTGCAAGCCTGGGCTGGGCAAGCTGCGGGCTGCTGTAGCCCGGCTCCCAGCTCCAAGCTGGGACATGGGCAACTGCCACCTGGTTCCCAGCTGGGAGTGGAGAGGGGACAAGTCCCTGCACGCCTGCCACCGGTTCCTGGGTGGGAATGGGAGGGAGCCCGGGCACCTGTGGGCTTCTGGCAGGGTCTCTCAGCACTCCACACTGCCTCTTATATCAATGGAAGTGCTCTTGGTAATTAGTAAAAGCTTATGCCTGCAGAAATTAAATTTGTTAGTTTTTAAAGTGCTACAGGACTCTCGTTGTTTTTGCTCCTGGTGATGACACGCTCCACCAATCCAAAGAGAGTAGTGCGGATATCAGCCACTACTGTAATTATAGTGGTGGCTGTAAGTCGACATATCTTATCTCAATTTATTTTTCTAGTGTAGACAAGGCCTAAATGAAAGCTACACCCCTGTATAACAATTGAGAGACCTGTCTACGTCCCCCCTTGCCAGTCCACTCCCATGGCTTGGTTTATATCACCTCCTGAAATTCAAGATCACTCCCATGGCTTGGTTTATATCACCTCCTGAAATTCGAGATCACTTTGGGAAACACTGCTCTAATATATGGACAGAGTTTAATTGAAAAAAAGCTATAAACAAAAAACAAACAAACAAAAAACATAAGATGATACCAGGAAACACCCTTTTATAGCTAGAAAGGCTGATCATAAGCTTAGTGTAAGGGGTCTATTAGCCCCTTACTGAAACTTAGTGGGTCCTTTTGGTTGACCATCTCTGGAGGAAGCAGGACCCTGAAACAGACACAGCCCCAGGGCCAGTAGAGAGAGGCTAACTCAGGCATGCCTGGGCAGTCCGGGCCTAGCTAAGGACAAAGCAGCCAGCAGCTGGGAAGCCAGAGAGGAGCACAGAAAGCTGAGTTGAGTTGGACTGACCCACAGCAGCAGAGCCAGAGGGGCATCCCAGGGAGCCGAGCAGAGCAGAGCTACACAGAGCAGAGCAAAGCAGGAGCTGGAGTTGTCTGGAGCTGGGTGTGGAGGCCAGGGAAGCCGCCCAGCTGAGCAACAGCAACAGAGCGAGAGGGGCACCCCAGGGAGCCCAGCTAAGCAGAGCTGAGCACAGCTGCACTGAGCAGAGCAGGAGCTGGGGCTGGAGCCCTCTGGAGCTGGGTGTGATGAGCAGTTGAGGAGAGCGAGGGGGACCCTGGAAGTATGTGGCTACTGCCAGAGCAAGTGGCTGACTCTCTGGATCCCTGTAGCGTAGCCAGGGCCCGGACAGCGTGCCCGTGATGTGTGACACAGACTGTGACCCCCCTGACACCCAGAGGCACTGTTTGTGGAGCCCCTGTGCAGGGGTAGTGTTGGGTGTTTCCCTTTTAACCTTTCTCCTCTTTTTTCTTTGATTTTTGATTGCTGTTTGTTTAATAAATTGTATTGTTTTACACTGTATGCGAGGATTAGTGGGTCAGGGAAGTACCCAATGCAGAGGCAGTACCCCAGAGTGGGGACACCCTAGCCCCTGCCCTAAGGGACCATGGCAAGATTGGGTGTTGAGCTCCAGGAATCCTGGGCCCAGCCTTGTTGGGATTACAGGGACCCCACCACACAGGAGAGTGGGAGGGGAGCCCTCGATGTCAGGTGGGTCTCTGGATAAAGAGTGGAAACGGACTCAGATCCTTTTGCTAGCCAACTGTACTGGGGTAGTACATAATCAAGAAAAGTTCCCCACAATAGCGGGCCCACTCCCCTGCTTACATTAGCGGCAGGAATTTACATAGATCCTCATTCAATTAAACTTTAGAGCCCTTTTCTCGGTGTCTTGCTCCAGTAACAATTATCATAATGAAAAAGAAGAAAACTCCCAAATGCAATCACAAGCTGTGAGAAAGGAAAAAGGAATGAAGGAATGGGTAGATTCAGGGAGAAGGACCAGATCCTCAGCTAGTGTAAAGCTACATGGTATTGAAGCCAGCTGCAGCTAATCTGATTTATAATGGCGGAGTATCTGGCTCTTTTTTAAAAGAATAAGAAACATTATAAAGTGATTTGTTAGGCAGAACACATTTACCTCCTTAAAACACTGTGTAATGTAACAAAAAAATGACACCATTACTGGTGAATGTCCTGGTGCAAAGTGCTCTGTCTCCCCAAAGTGTAGCATGAGTAATGCAAGGTTACTGCAGTAAGTACACATCTCTTATTGGTATCAGAGAAAATAGGTGTGTAAAACTCATGTAATTTGATAGCATATACATCACTGTTGTCCCGAGAGTATTGAATCATAAAGCTATATATTTAGCACAGTAAAAGAATATTCCTCATCTTCTCACTGAGAAAATTATTCAGAAATGAGTGGGGGGAGGGAGAAAAATCATATAAATCAAGTACTAAAACAACAGGCAATCTGTAGTGTTGCTGCCAAGATACACTGTATATCCTTTTTAATATAGTGACATTTTATTTTAAGCGTCCCTCTCCCCTCAGTGTTTTTAGTACCAATGTTAAATTACAGTAGCACTCTTATAGAAATACAGGCGAGATTCACATGAATACCAAATACATTCATTTTTATCAGTACTGAATTCCAAATGAGAATAGCTTCCTCCCCCCCCATGTTAACCTTCAAGACAAGTCAATACATTTCAAACATTCTAGTCTTACTTTAATTTGGAAAACAGACTTAAATATACCACAGGCAAGTCACATCTACTCAAAGCTGTGAGGGATGGGGGTGTGACTGTCACAGCAAGGAGACACTGTGAAAGAAAGAGGTGAAAATGAAAGCCAGCAGCAGCTCCCTGGGGTCTGCTGTAATCAGCAGACAAATGGTCTGTACTCATAGCATGTATTCATTCTGCAGCAAGGGTCTGCCAACAAGAGCCTTCCTATGCCTGTTTGGAAATACAGTACTAGCCTTTCTCCATTCAGACGCTTTGAAATAAAAAAAGAACTGCTGACAAACACTGCTTTGGGCATTTGACACTGTTTTTTGATCTAGTTACTCAGACAGTGTAAAACGAGCAAATTAGGAATTTACTACAAAAGACTCTCAGTTCTTGCCTGCTAAAGTGTCAAGATCTATAGAAAAAAACAGTGGGTTTTTTTCTCTCTCTCTTTCGGAATTGTTTTTTTTTTTTAAACCTTTGGCGAAACTGAGGTTTTTCAACATTTATCAGGTTACTGGTTTACAGACACTAACTAACATGAAACAAATTCAGATTTTTGGCGGGAGGGGGTGAAAGAGGGATTGAGGTACAAAATACACACACACACATATCTGTACCTATATACTAGCTGTCTGTCTGTCTCGCTCTGTCTGCCTACATATGGAAGGAGATATGTTTCTATATATGTTTTTTTTTTTTTAAATTAGCATCTCTTGAAGATATTTCTGTTATTCTAGGAGGCCGGCATTGTTAATATGTCAACTTTCTCACTTAACAATATTTTTCCATCATTGAAATGTAAATAAATTAATACAATTCACCTAATAATCTAGAACACTAGGAATCTTCTAATTTCAACCATTGTGTAATTTGGTTTTTTTTTAATTTACTTTTATACATGACATTATATACAGAGCATCCCCTAAGCTAACGTGTATCACAGGCTTTGAAGCATATCATGTGACATGATGTGTGCTGCATATGGAAAATGTTGAAAAGCAGCTCCTTTGACACCACATCTCATTTAGAAGGGGAGAGTGACAGAGTGAGATAGGCTGTTAACACAGCGCCAAAGAGCAGACCGCATAATAGCCCCCAAGATGCATAATGAAATTAGATTTTTTTAATTCAGTGATCTAGATGGATTCATTGGTAGAATAGTGAACCATTTCTGAGATTTCTGATACCCTGTTATATAATTTCAGGACAGCAACTACTTATCCACCGCATCAGCTGTTCTGTCAGTGCTCCTGAGTTTAATTAGCCTGTCCTAGAAACTCTATTTCCCCCCTCTTTTTGCAGAACACAATCAAAGTTCAGTTGCCGTTTGTATTATAATAATACCTTGTCTTAAATCCATGGTTCAGGATGAATGATACAGTCACGGTCATAACTGATGAAAATATTTACACTGTGCAATGTTCCCCAATGATTTAATCTCTGGTGGAAGAGCCCAGGAAAGCTTGCAAGTTCACCGCCATTTCGTGATCAGACCTGTGGTAAAGAAAGAGACAAAAATATTCTGCTCTTCACCTGTTAGGCTCCCATTGAAAAGATAGTCTTAAAATCTGCCAGTAATGGTGTTACAAAATCACTGGGGATTTCAAAAACGTTCCAAGTGAGTGGGTCAATGGAGCTGCTCAAACTGTCTGATTTTAATGAATGAGATCCTGGGTGTGCCCCACCCCCTCAGTCTCTCTGATGATTAAGCCTATGCTCACACATGTGCACAACAGAAAGGATCTTGTTCTGGATGTGAGTCTTTTATGTGGTGCATATGTATGAACACAGACTTGCTCGTCAGGGACAGAGAGGAGGAAGGAGAGAGCAAGGATTGGACATCAAAGGAGTACTTTCTTTTTCATTTTTAAGTGCATGTAGTGCTTGTGATAGGTGCTAGATTGACAGTCCTAGACACTGAATTTCTCTCTCTATCTACAGGAAAGGAACAAAAAAGGAAGTGGCAGTTTTCTTTGCCAATCTGCCTCAGTCCTAAACTAGAGGGACTACTGCTAAGATAAGATAAAATTTCCTAGCTGTGTAAGCAGGGAGTAGCCATTTTGGTTACTCGTACACTCCATTTTGGGTTCTCTCTTTGTTGTCCTTTAAATTCGAACATGGCGCCCTCTTAGTTGTAAGGTAGCTGATTGGACAGGTGTAGCATTGTTGATGTTTGAAACCTACAAGTTTGTTATGATGGTATACCTGCTGGTGAAATCTGCCCAGCAATGAAACAGAACGAGAGCGGACGTATGTCTTGGTTAAGAAACTATATAAGGACTCAGCCCCAGTGGTTCAGCACTGTCTACCCTAGTCGCAGCCTGTGTCCAAGTTGCGTCAGAAGCAGATAGAGCATAAGACCAGCTTTATTTACCATCAGTCCTGAGCCTGTTCTTGACATTTCTGGAGATGAGTTCTGAGTGGTGGCTCCTGGATTCCTGATGGTGGCTCTTGCTTGGAGAGTTGAGGTCCTCAGTCTGGTATCCTGGTTTTCCTGCGCAGAGATAGCATGGTAGTGACCTTTCTGTATAGTTACTGCCCATTTAGCATTGCATTTGGTTGTTGGGTCTGGGTTTCAAGCTCTATATGTTAAACCACTCAGATGCTTTACAGTAAATACCCTTTTGTTTGAAGTTATACCACAATATATTCATTACAGGGAAGATTGGTGGAGGTGAGAGATGAACCAGATGATAGATGGTGGATAGGGAACTATGAATCGTAGCATGGAAGGGGTCCTATTTGGATTCCTAGAAAGGCCTGTGAGCAGTTTGAGGGAGATTTGTATAATAGTTCTGGCAACCACAGCAGGACCCCCTTTGATTGGTCATTCTATAGCATAAGTTACAGCATTGTTATTCCCTTTCCTTTGTGTTTTATATGCTCTCGTCAGTAAGGTTCAACTAGGATCCTTAGATCCTGTGTGTGGGAATTACTGGTGGTGACCAGTTGATTTCTTTGGGGCCTGGAGGTGTGTAGTGGGGCTGCTGCTGGACAAAGTGTTAAAGATCTGTGACCCTTGAACCTGAAGAGTGGTATAACAGGTTGGATGCTGTTAAGTTCCCTTGATAACCAACAAGCACTTGGCTCTGAGAACTGAGACCAGTGGAGGTTTGGTTGATGCTGCTGAGCTTATGATTAGCTTTAGGGTATGCAGAGGTTTCCATGGTGTGAGTCCCCATGAGCTTAATAGTAAAGTATGTTCGTGTTAAGTCAGACAGCTCATTTTACAGGATGAGCACCAGGATGTTTGGATCAGAAGGCTGGCGCAAAGAGCTTAATAATTCCTTGGAGTATTGTGTGATTTTTTTAATTGTAAATGTAAAAATCCTTGTCTAATAATGCATTTAGTAGTGGTAATGCCTTTGAAATCTTGTGTAAAATGTGGGAAAGTTTTGTGGTATCAAAACCTGTACCGAATATGGTATACCGGCTATGGTTAGTAGAACTGGAGTTAAATGGGCACATTAGATCTGAGGAACAACTTATCTCTTTGTTAAAAAAACAAGTGAGGCAACAACAAGAGGATAATGAGAAGCTGGTTGCCCAGAACAATGTTTTATCTGCACAACTGTTAAATCAGTCCCTGCAGATTAGCCAGCTGGAAAAGCAGGTACAAGAGATAAGTACGGAATTGACTGGGAAAGATAGAGAGGCTTACATTTGAATGAAACAGATGGAAGAGTCCTAGGCGGCAACATGGGAATTGCTGAAGGAGGTCAGAAAGACCCCCTAAGGGTAGCTTAAACCACTCTAGCTGTGTGGGTAGGATAAATGCCTGAAAGGAAGAACTGAAAAGAGCTAAAGGGATGGTCTTGGCCTTAGATGTAGATCCGTTAAAGCACTACGAATCAGAGGTTTCGGATGCTAGCTCTGATTCAGGTGGTGACAAGCATTTATGGAAGAGAGGAATGGTGAGTTCCTGGTCTTTTCCTAGGGCCCAAGAAAGTGGTTCTCTGGGAATGACGGAGGGATAATTACCACTGTCGTGAATTATGGACCAAATAGGCCTGCAGAAACCAGGTATGAAATAAAGACTTATGATCCAGAGCAACCTAAGGCAGTTGATAAGTCCTTAGTTCCCTTAAATAAGGAGACAGTGTTAGACTGCTGTCTAGACTAAGTTGAATGCCTGCAGTGAGACATGAGGACACAATAGCTCTTCTAAGGGAAGTTATGCCTAGTGATGGTTTGAATGCTTTACCAAGTGACTTGCAGTTAGCGAAAACCAGGAGCAGCGAAGAGATTTATGAGGCTGTTTTTAAACTGTATTCCCATCATGAGAATCTTAATGGTAAGTTTTATTCAGATATGCAGAGGTTGGGTGAAAGGTAAAAACGTCACTTGTATTGGCTGTCAAGGATGTTGCCAGTGGTGAATGGAGAAGCCACCTGCAACACACCAGATTTTAAAGATGCTTTTGTTTAAGGACTTATCTCTACGCGGAAGATCACACTAGGTCCAGTCAATCCAAGTCTGATGTTGTTGGTGGAGACTGAGCAGCTGTGAGATACGTGCAAGTTGCAAGAGGAAGCCTTCCCCCAACAGCGGCAAAAGGGGGAGGGTTTCAGCAGTAAAGGTTACCAGGATGGACTCTGACAACCAGAGAAGCAAGAGGCCCAGGTACCCCGGGAGACGTCATGCTCATGGTTGAAGGATTGTGGCAAAGACTCATCTCCTAAAAACATTGGGTGAAACTCAGAGCTGGCTGCATGTGAAGAAAAGATGGGATTCCGTGACATCCTTTGGCATCGTTGGCTAAAATAAGAGGATAAGGATCCAGATAGACAGATTGCCCACAGATGAACTGTTTAGGCACTTAGCTGAAAATGAAATTGGAAACCTACTTGGAGCTGCAGATGGATGTATGGAGCTGCAAGACCAGACGAATCAGCAATGCAAGGTAGAAACCTTCGTTTCTCTCTAGTGGTGGCACCCATAGTTGATCCCTGGGAAAGTCCAGTGGTTGATGCCTACCTGGAAGGAAAGTTTAGACAATTTGATCAAATGAGGTTAGTGGGTTACTTCTTCAAAAGAAGTACCTGAATTAATGAAACTGCCTGTGCAGAAAACTGAGATCCTGGAAGGCTGTAACGGAAAAGAAAGTGTGGTTTCATCTGTAGAGTCCATCCAATATAGAATTGGTTTGTTAGCTGTGAAATCTAACTTCAGTATCCAATCTCTGGAATGGACAGGAGATTTTGGGTATTGACTTAGAAAGAAGACTTGATTTGATTGTGGACTTGCTGACTAGAATCTTAATACAGGACAAAACTATAACAGGTAGATTCATTGTCCCTGCATCCCACAGAATAGCTGCACTCAAGGCTCCTGAGGATTTGGTGATCACTGAGTGGGAGCAAGAAGTGGCCATGAGGTACCCGGGAGCATTTGCTAGGAACAAGTTGTATTGAGGGAAGATCAGTGCCAAAATAGTAGTGTTAGGTCCTGACCCTAAGCCTCAGAAGCAATATCACTATGCCAAAAGTGTTGAAGAAGGGATCAAAGAAACAACTGATGCCATAATTGAACAAGAAGTTTTGGTGGAGACACTGAGACTCAACTCACCAGTGTGGCCTGCACTGAAAGCAAATAAGAAGACCTGGAGGTTTACTGTAGATTTTAGAGAATTTAACAAGGTAGCTCCCAGGATGGCACCAGTGGTGATGAAGTTTCAGGAAGTGATGGTGGCCATTTCAGCAGTTGCCAGGTGGTTCACAGTACTGGACCTAGCTAATGCTTTTTTTTTTCAATATCACTCCACCACAGTTCCTGGTGTAAGTTTGCCTTCACCTTCAATAATCGCCAGGTGACCTTCACAAGAGTTCCCCCAAGGGCACCATAATGCACCATCAATTTGTCACAAGTATGTCATCGGACTGTGGACTTCTGACATAAAAGATCGAGATAGTATAAGTTATAGATGACATCTTGATTGCAATCAAGACAAGAGAAGAGAATTTGGAAATTGCATATGCAGTTTTGAACAGGATTAAAAAGACTGTTTTTATAGTAATTCCTGTGAAAGCACAGATGCTGCAACAAGGAGTTGCAGACCTTGGGACGGAGCTAGGTGAGCTGGGATGAAGACCATATATTGAGCATATCGAATTGATTTGTACAAATCAAGAATGGCTCTGGAAGAAAGATAAAAAAGAAGCTTTCTGCCATTTGAAACAAGTGTTAATGAAGGCCCCTGCTTTGACTTATCCTAATAGGCCCTTTTATCTGCAGTTGGCCACAATGGAGAAAGGACTAACTGTGCTGTTAATGCAAGATCCTGGAATAGGAATGAAGCCAGTTGAATTTGGCTCAAAGATACTCAGTGAGATTGAGAGAAGATTCTCACCGTGCAAGAAAGAAGTCTTGGTACTTGTGTGGACTTTCCAGCATTAGGACTATATTGTAGGAACATCACCTGTCATCTTGAGCCCCCCCCCCACCTGTTAAATACACGTTGTCTAGTAAGATCAACAAGGAAAGAGTATTGAACCCACGTCTTGCTGGTTGGACTTTGAACGTACAGAATAAGAATTTTAACGTTGGAAAAGTTAAAGCTCTGTCTGTGATGCCATATGCTTTACTATTCTAAGGAAAAGAACATGAATACCCCATTCCATCTGAGGCTCAAGAGCAGCTGGAATCCCCTTTAAGACAGGGATTTCATTTGAACAGGCCCAGGATTTGAGGATAAAGATCTGGTTAGTGGATGGTAGCTGTTTCTCCAATGAAGGGAAACCCTGCACTGGTTATGCTACTCTGTAGATAGAAACTGAAAGGGCCATTCAAAGAACACTGACCCCACATTCTGTGCAAGCAGCTGAGGTAGTATCCATTGCAGCAGTTTTGGAAGTGGCAGTCCCAGAAGAAAATCCCCTGATTTGCTCAGGCTCAGATTGGACTGTGCAAGCCTTCGCAACCTGGTTGTCTGTGCGGGTTGGAAGAAATAGGACATCCTCAGATGGGAAAATCATCGCCCATGCCAAGTATTTGTTGCATGCTTGGAGAAAGGCAGAGTCTTGTAGCAGTGAAGTCTATATGCTAAAGGTAAAGGCAGTTAGGAAATCCCAGGAACAAGTAGCCAAGTGGAACAACAAAGTGGACGCTTTGGCTAAAGAAGCTGCACTATTAGGTCCGGACACATGCTATTAGGTCCTGTGAACCCACGCAACAGACTTCATTACTAAAATACAATCAACTAACTTGGCATTGCAGCAATCAGACATTGTGGGACTCCAAAAGCAGGATAAAGAGGCACAGTAGTTGATTGAACTGGGAGTGACCAAGAGCTAAAAGATCTTTCAAATGGAAGACAACCTGGTTATGACTCTTCTTTACTGACCCATGGAAAGAACAGGAAGCTCTGCATTGCCATCAGCATGTTCTTAACATGGGCAGCTCTGCATTAGGACAATTACTATAACCAGATCTCATGTTTCAGGGCTTTAGTCAGTCACCTGCAGCAACCAGGAAGGATATTTTTCCCTGAGCCCAATTAGCCAAATGTATTCTGTTTTGTTTGTTTGGAGTGAAGGGTTCCCTTCTTTTGAAGCAGCTGGGATTGGCCACAATTGGAGATGGGTTAGAGCAGTGCTCTGAAGCAGCACAGAGAATTCGCTTTCCTAGATGCCTGGCTGGTGTGTCTTATCAGAACAAGGATGCTGGCTCCTAAATTGTTAGTATTTGAGACACTAAAGCTAATTATCGTTGTGATTACCAGAAGGATCTTGCAGTGATCAAATCACAGCCACTGTGATGCTGGGTTTAACAGGCCATCTCAACCATATCCTCTAGTCCTTGTAACACTACATCCATACTTCATCCAGACTGATAGATAGTTAGTTCACCAGTGCACTAGAACAGTGCTTGGAACACCTATGGAAGAGGGTGCATATATTTTTCCTATCACTTTTCCATTCCCATTGCGAGTCCTACTGAGTCAATCTCTGAGCTCAAGGTTGCTCTAACTTGCACTGATGGATAAAACTTCAAAAGGAGCTACTCTTTTAGACAGGATCTCACCTGTCCATCACTGGGAACTTATAGAGGGTCAAGTATCCAGCTCAGAGTATTAGACATATTCACACTAGTCAATATTGTGTAAAATGGCTAAACATTTGAGTACGAGAACATTGCAGCTCACCCAGTGATATTTTAGGAAGCTCCTAAGTCCTTTGCTACTGTTTACTTTTGATAACAGACTACATTTTGTGGTTTTTGGTTTAAAGCCGTTTGGAGGTGCCCCAAAATCTGGACCACAAAGACCACTGTGTGTTTCTGAAACCCCAGAATCTATGAAATTTCAGGAGCATGTAATGCAGTCTGGGGCAGAAATACCAGAAGAACCCCAGAGTGCTATTAATTTGAAAGAAAGACAAATGGTGGGGCACAGCAGAGAGGGAACATGTTGTCCAATGCTCATCCAATCACCCAAGCATATGCAACCAATGGGCTAACCGTACATTCCCTCAAAAGAGTTCTGCTTGCCAGAGATGGTGATGGGCTGCATTCCGTGATGATGATCCGTATTGAAGGTAAGGGCACTCTCCTGGTTGTGCCAGTGTTCCTGCATTTTGATGAATGAATAGAGTTCAGTTGTTGATGAGGATAACCAAACCCATCTGTCTCCACTTCCTAAAACCCTTCCTTCACCTAAGTCTAACAGCAGAGTCATGCTATCATCTTGAAACCACGGCTCAAAAAGTCTGTTAATACAACACCACCAATCACTTCCACACAAGAGTAAATAGTAAATCACAATGAAGCACTAGTAGTGTGGGAAGAATGTCACTGAGAACTGCTTTGTGAAGTGAAAACTGTAAACTGTTTCAACTACAGCTACTGTCCTGTTTTCAAGCTGTCCTCTTTGCATCATGTAATCTGAACACATTTTCAGGGCAGCAGAGAAATAACTATTGACTAAGTCTGTGAATATTGAGAGTGCAGAAAGATTGGCATTTTAAAGGTAAACACTGACATTTTTTCATCCAGAAGATGCAGCAGCTGCTACAGAAGCCAATGTAACTTCTGGCAGATAGTGATGAGTGGTGCGTAATGTCAGTTCAAGTTGCGAGGTTACAACATAGAGAAAAGCAATCCACTGAACATGAATTCCATGGTGCCATGCCAGTACCTAACAGCCCTGATTCTTCTATCTGAAAGATGACTGACTTAAAGGCCAGATGTGGCATAAAGTCTGACGTGGCATCAAATAAATTGTCTAACTGGAGGTAACACTTAAGCAAAAAATTTGTTACTGGATTTTGTCCCAGAAGTTATGGGAACTAGTCTAAACTCCAATAGTTGGCAATGGTTCCCAAGAGACTGCCTGCCATCTGGGGATACCTGGGGTGCAGTCTGTTCTGGCCAGCCATCTGACTGTATCCCTCCCCATTCTCTATACCAGAGGCAGCTAGAGGGGGAAGGCAGTGACATAGGACCTGGCTTTGCTGGTTTTATGCCCACTGTGGAATCCAGCATATAGGAGGAATATCCAACTGAGGAAATGTGGCCAGTCTCCACAAAAGGAGCAACGTCCAACATTGGTAAAAGGGACACTTTAATTCTGTATTTAATCTTATCAGGTGTACATCAGTACAAGTTTGGTAATTTTCCTCTACAAGTTAGGAAGCTGACATCTGCCTAGTGTAACTTTGAATCAGAAATGTTATGTCAACTGCTGCATCAGTCTTCCGTCATTATCAAACGTGGTTAAACCACAAAAGGGTTGGTTTGGAATAAGCCTCCAAAATTCCCAAATGTTTAGGCTTTCTATAACCAAGAAATCATGCTGGGAGAATTGTGAGAATAGCTCACCTCCATGGTATTTCCACTCCAGCCAAACCCAGGATGTTTAGAGGTGCAAAATAAAATCAAAAGGAGGTGAATTGGACTATTGTGGTTTATTTAAAAATATTCTTTTTGGTCCCATTTTAGTTTTATGTAAAGGTTCAAACTGTTTATTTGTATCATTTTCTCCATTCATAATAAATGTATAGACATATACCTTTCATGTATAAGTACTTTTTTATTTTATTTCATTAAGTAGTAAAATACCAACACTTCATCATATCAAAAGCAAGGGAAAATAAGTAACAAAGGAAGCTATTTATAAATCAAAGCTAAGCTATTGTGCAGCAGTTGCAAAAACTGTTCAAATTTAAATCTGGTCATACATTGTGGGTGTTTATGTCTCTCTTTTTATAGATATTTTAAAACTTTTTTTTCCTGTTATCCCACATTTGACTCTCCTAAAGTCACTGACACTGTTTCCTTAAGCATGAATCAACGTTTCAGCCATTATCAACATAGACATTGATTAATAGTTTAAAGAAGACTACTTCAATACATAACTTATCCAACTCATTGTGGTGTTTCTATAATCTTTGACATCATGTGTTTAACAAAAGCTTCTGAAGGAAAAACCAGCCACCATTAATTGTTTCTGGTTTTAGAAAATACTGCACTTAAATGATAAATAGTATATTAAACCATTAGCCACAACATGTTTTTGTGGAAACTTTTTTTTTCATTTTAATATTAGCCGTGTCTTCAGATTTTTTTTTCCAGTGGTATATGTCTCTTTTCAAACTATTTTTGCTTACATACTTCAAGAACAGTGAATCTCACTGATGCACAAGCAATAAACGCTGATGCCTCTATTTTATTTGAAGTCTTCAAACTATAATTCATTCTTTTCCTATGGCAAGTCTCCTATCTTCCAAGATTAAGAGATGGGGTTTTTTGTGCATTTCAATATTCTGTTATAACAAAAATTACACATACAAAAATAATTATAAGGCAATGTTTGTATGCCTAAAAGAATTAAAAGACCTTCAATTTTCCTTAGGCAGCATATGGCTGGTGTTTTGATTTATTAGGAAAGAATAAATGAGACTTCAGCAGCAGAAGGATCAAAGCTGCTATGTGGAAGGAGCAATATTTTCAGGTCTATATCTCTTGTTTCTTTTCTTTTCTTTTTTTTTTCTTTTCCTTTTTTTTAATACCCACACAGCTGAGTCAAGGTTAAAGAGCAGTGGGCAGTATTGAGGTTTTCCAGTCTAATTTTTGTGGCTCTCCCCTCCCTCTACTCTTAACATTGATCAGTGCATCAAATGTTTGGTTGTGGAGCAACCATAATGGGTTTTGAACTGTGTGCAGTCATGAGGATTTCTCCAGAGGGCAGAACTCATTCTGCACATGTGACCCCTCAGCCCTTTAGCTGCACACCAAGATTGATGCACTGGAAGAATCATTTAAAAATACATCTGATATAATAATATATTATTGTGGTACCTTCTGTTATCCAATTAAAGTGCACACTGTGTAAATCTTACAAGGAGAAAAATATAGTGTGTTTCTGGCAAATATCTAGTTTAGTGTGTACTGCAAGTATTTAACATGTACTTCTTTTAGTTTCCATTTCTGAAATAGCTATAGTAGCAGGGACTGTGTTTTCCCCATCATATCCAAGCAATTATTAAAATTCAGAGCTAAGCATTTGGAGCTAAAAATTCAGCACTCTGTCTTGCTGATGGGAAGTTATTTTGAACACAATGGGACTATTTACATGTGTAAAGTTACTCAAGTGTGTAAGTGATTGCAGGAACAGCAGCTTATTCTCTTGGGGCTTGATCTGCCCTATTAAAATCAATGCAAGTTTTGCGACTGATTTCAATGGGACAAGGATTGAGGCTCTGGTTGGTTGGACCAGCCTGTAGCTACTCCCTTGTCACGACTAGTTAAACTCCTGAAGAACACAAGATAGTTTTGAAATATGAAGAATTCTAGTGGGTACCAATGCATCTTTTGCACAGAATAGTTCACATGTACAAATGAACTAACAGTTCAAAGAGGTTGGAACTGGAGGGAGGAACTAAAAGGTCCAGGATGTCATATTCAGTTGGCAGACTAGTAGCCAGATCAATGGGAGATGAAATCAATGGGAGTTAGATACCTTTGGGGATCCGGGCCTGGTGTGAATCAGCATAACTCCAATGAAACCAATGGAGGTATATTCATTTCTACCAGCGGAGGACTGGCCCTAAGATTCTGATAGATGTTAACGAGATTTTTCACCATCTATACTCATCAACTAAACCATGTTTAGACAGAATGAACTCGAATCAGGTTAGAAGTAAACTGAATTTTTAATTTAATTGCCCTTTACATGATTAAAGGCCTGGTGTAGGTGGAACCATAGATAACAGATTCAATAGAGATTCCATAGATGCTATGAGGCCACATGATGGAGCATGTTATAACAATAGACAGAAGGTCTATTTAAGAATGATCATCACTATCAAGGGGTTCCCCCATCAATAATTATAATTTTTTTCATCATCAGGCAGAATGAAACCTGAAGAATTTTGAAACATTATCATTTGACCACTATTCTGTTCATAGATAATACTCATAGATTAAACCAAAAGATAACACTAATGTGAAGATTATCTTGTTAGGGGTTACTTATGAAGTGAGCAGGAAGTGGAAAATCAATTTTAGAAGTGGGAAAGATTATCTGGAGGAAAATTTCCATAAAATCAAAGAGTGGGCATCTTACTGGATATGGAAAAGCCAAAGCTTCTTTGCTATCTTGCCAACCTCTTTCATATTTATTATAATTTTGGTGTCTTTCTTAATCAGAAAGTATTTAATCTCACATGGTCATGAAAAGAGCAGGCCAGTTGATGTATTATTTTTCTATATGAAAGTTTCAATATCGGTTTCTTAACAAAGATTAACAGAAATGCTTTTATGCTTTTAATGAAGGTTGTAGATGAGGTAGATAACAGCCACTGAAAACAATTTCCTCTTTTTTTCCACATCAAAATTGTAGAAGCATAGGCAGAAGCAATATAAGTTACTCAGCACAACCCTATGAATGATCAACTCTGACTTGAAGAGGCCATCTCCAAGGCTCAGACCATGGGTGCTCATTCAGATTTGAAACAGCAGTAGGTCAAAGCACAGTAGGCAACTTTTAGTGCACATCAACACACTCTGCATGGACAGTTAGGGCATTGCATGCTGGAGCACTGTAGATTTATTCCTCTGCTTGCCACACAATAAGTGCTCGTGAAGATATGCTGTCAGTCTTCTGTGCTGAGACTGCCACACGGGAATAGCAAATGTGAAGGTGGTAACTGTTACCTGCCCAAAAAGAACATGACTCAGACCAGCCAACTCATTTCACAAAGAGCACTGAGCCACCACCAGATGGTAATGACTCTCAGCTCACTGCTGACTTAAACATGATTCAAACCGGTGACCCGGAGCCAAAGGCTCCATAAACCTTTAGAAATTCATTGAGCCAGTCATGGCCTCAGAAAAAAATAAAAAGCTTTTAAAAAGATAAACAATCCCAAATTTACAGAATCTAGACCAAATGCTATTCTGAGCTATGCATGCAAAACTCACATTCTACTGTCAGCTCCATTGACTTCAATGAAGTTTCATAGGTGTGGATGAGAGAATTGACGTTTCCAAATGTAGACATTACAAACAAATGAACTTTAAAGCAAATCATTTTTCAAACGAGTCTTTCCTTCATTTACTCTCCAGTGTCACCAAAGAATTCCAATGGTTTAAAACATCTTGAACACCCAAAATCTAGAACTCACCTCTCAATAGAGGAGGTAGCTTCTTAATAATTTATTTTAAGATAAAAGCATATTTTTAGGTCTCCATATGGTTCATTACATATCTGGAATATTAGACAACTAAAATGTTCCCATTTGTCTTCAAATAGAAATACTACATGTGTGTGAGTGAGTGGCGAGAGAGGTAGGCTAGTAAAAACATAATTAGCAGTTTTATTAATCTTGCAAATAATAACTATTATTATTACTTGATAATAATGATCTGTGCCTTTTTCAAGAACATGAACTCAATTTTCATTTTCCTTTCAATGTTATCATGCATGTTGATTCTCACTACACTCTTAGCCGAATATTAACAACTCTTTTTTATTGTAGTTAGTTCTTCTCTTTTGTACTGCTTTTTCTAGACTGCCTTCAAAATTCCTGCATTGAGAGCAATGTCTTTTGTTCCTTCACATCTACAGTACCTAACCCCAACATCATCAAGCATTGTTACAGGACTTTTCAGAATTTCACTTAGTGCTAAAAGTTTGGAGATTTAGACTTTTAAAGTTGATGTTATTTTTAATTCTAGCATTGATATTTTTTTTCATTTTCAACATTACTTTGATTGATAAAGAGTTGACGTTAGCAATTAGTGCTTTCTCAGATTTACCTGTCCCTCTCTACTGAACATTAAATAGTCATCTATTTTTTTTTTAGTTCTTCTTTTTTTTTGGACTTCAAACCCTTGCGCTAGATTACCACGATAATTGCTAAATTAATCATACTTGCCAAGGCTCCATAAAAATATAGTTGTACTTTAGTTTTAGTTAAAAAATGAATAAATTAGACCAGAAGACACAGACATGAAGAGTGGCTCCCACTGGATTTTGAAGTGGTTTAAAGTTCCATTTTTAACAGTAACAGCCTCTAAAAATTGTAATTCTTGTTTTACAGTCAGAGGTAACAAAGGAAATCAAGCAATTCACTTGATATTTATTTTAGTAAAAGTAAACTACTGACCTCCCTACCTGTTCTATAGACTGCTATTAACCTTGTCGGCAATAAGGTGATGATTTGAAGAGTTATGATTGTTAATGGCCTTTGAATGCACCCAGCTCAGGCCACTAACTCCCCAGTGTACAGCATGGCTCAGCCTTTTCCAGATGGGAAAATGATAAGGAGACCGGGAAGATAGCAGGTCATTCTTGGGCAGCTGCCAGAAAATTGCTGCAAAGTGAATCATGCAGGTCTGAGGTGCTCTACCCAGCATTTTTCTGTTTTAATTTATCAAGCTGAAGCTTGTTGACATGGAAGTGAATGACGTTGTACAGTGTAGTCTAAAAACCGCTCAGAGGTTCAGTGGAACAGAGCTCTAGCTGTAAATAACAAAGACGATCTGTGGAATATTTTCCCTAGCAACATATGCCCTATTGTTTTATATTTATCTGCAGTTGGCTGAAATACCACTTTCAGGGTCAATTGTAAAAAAGCCCAAACAAACAAAAGAGCCAGTTTTTGAAATTTTACATAGACACAGAAATCTGTTGTTAACTATTATCAAACTGACCCCTTACTCTGGAGCTATATGTATTTGTTTGTCAAATATAATTAACTGATTGAATAGACTCAAAGCATTATGGATAATGTTGGGGAAGTGCATTTTGATCGGAACAGCATTACAGTCACGTTTAAAGGGAAAAAAAGTAAGAGAAAGGGCCAAAGGTAGGAAAACTCTATGAGCAGCCTTTGCTTCAAATATTCTTTCATGGAGATTTAATCCTAGCCTCTAGAACCAGCAGATCCCTTCAAATCTGCCAGAGCCTAGGGAAACCCTGTGCCTCTATACTGTCTATTGACTCCCACAGCTAGCTACAGGTCCACAAAATATATTAGATTAGTTTAAGAATCTGATTTCTGGGTTTTGATTTGAGGGTTGATGATTTCAAACGTTTCTCTAGAACCATAAGGATTAGAAACTTATATTTTATTTTAATGAAAACTGAGATTCACAAAATCACATGACTCCTGGAGCTTGAGCTTTAAGGAAAACACTGAATATAGTGGGACTTGCAATAAAACCATGAGACTTAGCAACACTCTGGAGATCTGGGAGACCAAGTCTGTATTAACTCCTGAATCAATTCCTCGTGGTTTTGGGAGGAAAGCTGCATGTCACTTCCACCCTTTCCTCAGCCCTCCCCTTCCTAGACAGGGACTCCCCCTTACCTCCTCCCAAAGAGAGCCCTCTGCAGCATCCAGGAAAGGGATGCATGGAACTGCAGAGGTAATTGACTATACCATACTCTCACATAGTTTGGAGTGAGAGAGACACACATACACAGTAGAAAGGAGAGCCTTTCTATTTGGGATCCACTGGTTATTAATTATAATGTTATTTATTGAAATGAATTTTTCAACAAGAAAAACTATTAAATCATTAACTTGCACTCAACAGTGAAATGAAATCTGGGTAGTTAGCTTATAAACTGCATTTTACACCAAAGCTGAGAGCACTGGTGTTTCAAAGGTGTAGCTAAAGGCAGGTAGATTTTGAGAAACTTCAGCCACTGGAAAGTTGCACTAAATGTTATATCATGTACTAGGTACTAATATATGACAAAATCCCTTTTGCTAATAATGCTGTCACATTTGTGTGAGATGAAGATTGTTGTCTCACCCACACAGAGGATAGGATGACACTTTAATTGGAAAATGACATTGTTGGGAACATTTCTGAATATTTTATCATCTCCTCCCCTCAAACTTTTTATATTTCTCCCATTTATTATTGTATTTATTATTTCTTAAGAACTGACGTTAAGCTCAGTGCTGTACAGAATATAAAAGGAGGATACAGTCCTTGCCCTCAGGACCTTACATTGCAAGATACATACAAAAGTGAAAGCAGGCTGCATCCCCATCCTGCTCAGATCACAATAAATGCACACTGGAGGGTTGCAAACTTTCTGCACTCCTGAGTTTGCCTTTACCGAGAACTTTAATAATAACAAAAAATATCACCTCAGCCTAGGACCTCTCTTAAACGTGGTTGTTTCTAGGGTTTTTTAACCTTTCCATCCCTACTCTAGTTCCCTCTGCCTCAGATAAATACACAAATCCTTTTATACCATTGGAATGGAGTTAACAGCACCCACCTTGTCCTCACATTGTCATAGATCTGAGTGAGTATCCCTTCCTGGCCTCCTACTAAAAGTCTGTGAGGGGAATCTAAGCCTCTGTGCTCTGGATCCCCTGGGGTACGTTAAGCTTCTAGAGCCTGAATGGAGTCCAGCCACTGCCCCAATCTTGGGTCCGTAGGCACACTCTCAGGTGTAAACCTTCTGTCTGGCATTCCTTCCTCTCAGTGTTGGAACCTGCCGTCCAGTCACCAAACCCCCCCGCCTCCCACCGACCCCTAGTCACAGTGCTTACCTTTCAGACTCCCCAATACTTAAACAAATCCCACTCTCAGAACTCTACCCCAAAGGTGTGAAGCTTCTGGTTTACAGTTTAAGCTTTTTCGCGGGCACACTGTAGTTGTGAAGCAGTCAACACACAAACAGGCGTGGTCCACACTTACCTTCCAAATTCGGCAGCAGTCGACGGAGGATATGCAAGTGACATAAAAAACTTGCGAATCTCCTGTCGACTTCGCTGTGTCTGTTCCGGGTGCCATCCACACTGCGCAGCGCCAGTGGGAGCAGCACTACGCCACTTACCGGGGTGGTTTTCCTACGTCGATTTCTGGATCGACTGAGCGGGTCTACACAGACTGCTCAGTAGATCCAGAGACACTGAAATGATGGCAGAGAATTTGCCACCGTCAGTATAGACCCAGCCACATTTTGCACAGTCTAACAACTTTATACATTTTCTAAGGGAAGAAGTTCATTTTTTTTTACACTAGTTATTTCGGAAGTTTTAACACATTCACAAATCCTTCTCATATAAATATGAGAAACAAAACAATCATTCCAATAGTTAGTTTTTGTTTAAAGACCTAGTAGACAGGAATATAGTCATCACATTGTTTTTACTTAACAGCGTGAGCATCATTACAACACCTATGTCATTTCTATTGATTTTATTGCATTGAGTGAAAGCTCTACATGCACATATTTAACAGATCAGGTACGTCTAGCAAAAAAAAAAAATTGGACTGATGTGCTGGATACTGAATAAAAGGTAACCAAATATCTAAGTATCTATCTGTCCTCTGTCTATTTTTCTGGGTATGTAACTGTGTGCTAATTTTCCCGTAACCACAACCGCCCATTTTTTTAACCATTTTTTAAGAATTGGATTATTTTTCTTTTTTCCAATGAGCTGCTACCAGTAGCAGGTGAGAGATTAATTGTTCATTTTCTTTTTTGTGACCATTTCCACTCAGAAGCCAGAGGATTACTAAAGCTATCATTTGGTAATAAATATCCAATAATTTGTGATATTAGGTTATGGATTGCATTCCAATACTCACTAATGATGGAACATGTCCACCATATATGCATAAAATCTCCTCTTTTACCACAATTTCTCCAATATTTATCCCCATCCAGTCGCTCTCTGTATTTTAACCTGAATGGTATGAAGTACCATTAAAACAGTATCTGAAAGAATTTTCTTTTTATAGTGCTACAGATGGAGGTTGTTGGTCCTCTTTTCCAGAGCAAACCGAAGCCCATAAAGTAGTCTTTGCTAAAGGATGTATTTAGATTTCATTAATCCATTGTAGCCTGGTGATGTTTGCACATCAGTGATTTTCTTGTCCAAATAAAGACCCAGTGTTTGATTTGGTTAGAACGCCCTCCATCCACTACTGCTTTAAGGTGGCTAGCTTGACAGTACCAGAGAATATTTGGAACAGCTAATCCATCCTGTTTAAGGGGTCTGTACAAAGTACCTGCTTTCACTCTTCATCTTTCTTAGTTAATATAAATTCTATCAACATCCTCTGTATTTCTGCTAGGGTTGTATCAGGGACAATCTCAGAAAATTTTTTAAATAAGAAAGATATGCTTGGCAGAATATCCATTTCGACTGTGGCTATTCTTCCCAACCAAGAAATGGCATATTTCCTCCAGCAGTCCAGGTCTTTTGTCATTTGCTGAAGTAGTGGTTTGAGATCTGAATTCCCAGATATCTTATAGAATTTTTTGCCCGTTTGTACCCGGATGAACCTGAAGGAGTGACTTTTCAGTCTGGTAAATTTATAGCTAACATTTCAGATTTGGCATAATTTATTTTAATCCAGATGTTTTCCCACAATCCTGCATTTCTTTAGAAACTATTTTTAGGGAAATATTTGGTTTAGATAAAAATAATATTATGTCGTCTGCATATAATGTCATTTTCTGATGTGTTCCTACAAGTTTTATTCCTGTGATGAACCCAGTGCAAAAAATAAAGGAGATAATGGACATCCCTGCATAGTCTCTCTGTGTAATTCAAAAAAGGGAAGATTTAACTCCATTAACTCACATAGCTGCTTTTGGCTGAGGTAAAGATCAGTTATCCATTTAAGGACCTGGAGACTAGAGTCCATATAGGACAGGACTTGAAACAGAAAATTCTACTCTATTCCTAATCTAGTGAAAATAAGAGAAAATGATCTTTTTTTGATCTGACATTATAGATTATTCCAAGTACTCTCCAAATATTGTCCAACATTTGTCTATCTTTAATGAGTCCAGTTTGAGCTTGATTTATATAAACTGAGAGCATAGACTGCAGGTGGCTAGCTAAATCTTTGACATGACAATAGAGATATAGGCCTATAGCAACTGCATAAGGTAAGTTCTCTTCCATCTTTAGGGAAAACAAGCACAAGTAGCTTCTTTCATAGGTTGTGGAAGTTCCTCCCCTAACAAAACGGCATTGATAGCATCTCTCAAAGTACCCAGTAACACTTCCTTGAATACTTAAAATTCAACTGGGAAGCCATCAGGTCCTGGAGTTTTACCACTTTTCATACTATTGCTTTTAGGATTTCTTCTTCTGTTATTACTTAATCTAAAGTTTCTTCATGAAGTTTGCTTATCTTTGGCAAGCCTGCTACTTCCAGATATTTTTGAATAACTTCAGAGCTTGGAGTATCTGAGGTATAGAACTTTTTAAAATAAGCATCTAAAGTAGCACATATTTCATTGTAGTATACAACTGTCTTTTGCCAGTTGTTCTTAATTGGTGGAATAACATGTTGCTTTTGAATCCCTTTAAGCTTTCAATCCAATGGCTTATCACTTTTTGATTTTTTTTTTATAATATATCTACTTTGTATAATTAATTGCTTTTTCAGTGTCATCTGTCAACATATTCAACTTCCCTCTAATATTAGTTAAATGTAGATGTTTTTTTTCCTGAGGCTGTGTTTTCATGAACATCTTCTTGTAACCTTTTTAGTTCCTGTTCTAGTTCTATTTTTTCATGAGCTCTTTCTTTTTTCAGTTGAAAGGCTATGCTAATTAACTGACCCCTGAATGCTGTTTTACCTGCCCTCCTAAAGAAGGCCTCTTTTTATATTGCCTGTGTCATTTAATTGAAAGTATTGAACAATGTCCTCTTTAATTTCTGCAATCCAATCTTTGTTTTGAAGAAGCAAGCAGTTCATTTTCCAGTAAAGTGATCTTTGGTACCCAACCCAGTTATCAAATATTACTTCCACCGGTGCCTGATCTGACCATGTAATGTTGCAATTTCTGCAGATCTTGTCTGCTTCATTAAGGATTTATTAGAGATTAACATTAAATCAATTCTAGTATATAACTGATGAGGATGTGAATAAATTGTGTAATCTCTTTCCCCTGGGTGCAATTCTCTCCAGCAATCTGAAAGATTGAATCTTTGGCACAGAAACATCAATGCTGTACCTGCTTCCTTATCGCCCACGTCTTTTTCTATCAGACCTGTCCCAGTAAGTAAGGAGTTGGTGTACAATTGAGGTCCCTGCAAGTATAATTTTCCCTTCCCCAAGGTGTTTGCATTGTTTTAAATAAGTCCTTTAAATAGTTGGGGTATTTTGCTTGTGGTTTGGAGGATACATTGAACCTCCTGTTATTAATAGCCCAGCAATTGTGCCCTTCAACGATATAAATTGTCCCTCTTATCCTTAAATAGATCTTTAATCAGTAAAGGTACATGTTTAGCAAATACGATGCCCACTCGTCTTTTCTTTAGTTGAAGCAAAACCTTCTCTTTTGTGCCCATAATTTGCCCGTCCTGAAAATGAGTTTCTTGAAGTAGAATAATATGATAATATTTAACCCTTTGACCAGATATTACTGTAAAAGGAAGAGACATTGAGAGTAACTATTCAGCTTATTGGAAAACGTGAAATTGTTGTGATTCTGTTTGATGTTGATGTTTGATGTTGTCGTGTCGATTATGTTGCCACTGTTTCTCTTGTTTCTAATTATGTTGCACTCACTATTGTGTGCCTGACTATGGCTTGGTTTCTGTTGTGAACTTCCATATCTACTTCTTATAGTCATTTCCCCTGCCTCTCCAGTTCCCTCCCCTCTTCTGCATTGCCCTTACTCTAAATCCATAAATGAAATACCAAGATAACATGTAAATACAGTCCCCAAACTACTGTGCTTTGTGGAAATCCCAACCACTTCTGTACTCTCCTCACAGCACTTGGACTGCTTCTTTTGCAGTCCTACAGAAGTACATTCTCCACCTGTGGGATCTTGACCCTCCCCTTTAGAGATAGATTGCCATCTGATCATTTGAGTCATGGGGAGCGTAACACCAACAGAACGCAGTCGTCTGCAGGTGGGATCGAACATGGCACCTCTCTGAAGCTTAGTGTATGAGCCTCTACTGTATGAGCTAAAAGCCTGTGGCCCTTAGCTAACGCTGTAGCAGTCTCATCAATCTCTAGCTGGCTAAGTACCACAAGAGTGGGACAGAGCACCACACCAAACAGGCAGGGGTTACAGGACCCCTACAGGCTCTTTCCTTCTATTTTCTCCAGTCTCCTCCAATTTGAAATCCCCCCCCACATCCTTATTATTATCCTTTATTTCCTTTACATTTTAAAATACAGAATACCGCTGTTACTGATCATCGCAATTGAAGTAAACTTCATAAAGTTTTCTTTAGAACATTAATATAGTTACTGTTCAGCTCTTCATTCCTGGTGACTCCCACGAAGTCCCTTCTAATTAGCCTTTGGATTACTAGTCAGGCATCTGAAGTCTCTTGTTCAGCTTCACTTCTGCCATTGCCAGGATGGTCTCTAGAGCAGTGGTTCTCAACCAGGGGTACGTGTACCACTGGGGGTATGCAGAGGTCTTCCAGGGGGTACAGTGACTCCTCTAGATATTTGCTTAGTTTTGCAACAAGTGACATTAAAAAGCACAAACTAAAATTGCAAAACGTGACTTGTTTATACCGCTCGACGTATGATACACTGAAATGTAAGTCCAGTATTTATATTCCAATTGATTTATTTTATAATCCTATGGTACAAATGAGAGAGTAAGCAATTTTCATTAATAATGGGCAGTGACAGTAGTTTTTAACTGGAATGAAACTTGGGGTATGCAAGACAAATCAGATTCCTGAAAGCACAGTAGTCTGGAAGGGCGGAGAATCACTGCTGTAGAGTCTAGGCTGAATGACAGCTTACATGAGAATCCCCGTCTGTGGTGGATTCTGCCCTCCTGAGTGCTGCTGTAATTTCCCTCCAGCTTTCTCCTTTTTTTTTTAACGTTGGCACAGAGAGGTCATGGAAAATTTGCAGCTCGTGACCTTTGAGCATGAGCTCTGAATGCTCTCTGGCTTTTTTCATAGTTACATTTTTCTTCTGTTAATCATGAAACTTCACAATTAGGTTGCTTGGTTTATTGTTATTAGGAGGCCCTGGTCAGGGAACAGCGCAGTGCATGTGCTTTCCACTTTTACCTCTTCCAGAGAGTTCAGGTGTAACAACTCTACAATTAAAAGTTTTTACATATCGGACTGGGTTCCCCTTCAGCATTTTCAAGCAATCCCTTCATTCTGATGTTTTTCCTCCTTGATCTGTTTTCTATATCATCCCATTTAAGTTGCGTCTCTCTCTCTTTGCTCTGACAGTGCCATTCGGCCCTGCAGCTCTGTTTTTCTCTCACGTGCTTCTCTGAGGCCATTCTTTAACACTGTGACTCTCTCTTCCAACTCAGCAACTTCCTTCTTTTCTGCAAAAAGTTGGTCATCAGATCACCTCCCATGGCCTTAAACTCAGAAATCATCTCCTGAATGCAGGCTTTGGTAGCCATTTGATTGTCGTCAGTTCTGGCATTTCTGCCTGATTTGGTTGCCACGCGTTCATTGGGAGTCTGAGAGGTTTTTTCATGCTGTGAGCCAGAAACATTCTTCTTTGTAAGGTATCTTTTTAAAATTCAGATGTGTCTTAGATAAGCCATCCTTTGAAACTCTGTGCTCTGTGTGATGGGGAGTTTAGCAGGCTTTGGGGGTCGTTGGAGGCAGATTGTTTTGCTAGCCCCTCTGAGCTCAGGCTTCAGGCAGCCATGTTATTCTGGCCCCCTGCCGATCTCTGTCACTTTATGTCCTTTTATACTGAATCATGTAAAGCACAGGAGAGTGCAGATCATAGAAAAAATAAACACAAAACACATGTCCCTGCCACAGTTTTCTCATCACTCCAGGGCATTCTTTGGGCTGGGATCCAAGATCCTTGGGTTGGCCCGTGTGGGCTGTTAGGGTTCAAGTAAGCAGGCAGGGCACCCCTGCCCCATGTTGAGTGACCGCTCTCTGCTGAAGCCCCTCACCCAGCTTCTATGACCTTGCTCTCTCCTACTCCATGCTTCCTTTTCCTGTCTAGCCCTGATCCCTATGTACTTAACCCCTCCTGGTCACCTGGGCTCTTTTGTCCTACTCCTGCTCTTCACTCTCCCCCGCCCTCCAGAGGAGTCATTCATTTGATGTATTCATTTAACAGGTGTGTTTCCCTAAAAGATATTGACGTATGGAGAAGCTGATGCCTCAAGGAAAAATATTCCAGTAGAAGCAGCTCTGTTTATGCCCCATACATGTGCTGTATTTTTCTTCATTCATGTGTTATATTTCCATAAGACTGGGGTCTTAGGTTATTAAGGATTTATCTGTCTTCAATGCTTTTTTCCCTACTGGAAGTCTTACGCTCCTGGGACATCATAGTGTTAGCTGGGGGAATGCTTATGATGGTGCATACAGAGACTTCTGTCTAGGGATGGATGAAACTTTCATTTCAAAGCCCAAAACAAGCAAAGCTAGCTTTCTTTTGAGTTTTGATGCAAAAATAAAGCTGTGTAGGAGTAATAATACCCTTCTTCCCCATGAATCCTTTAGGAGATGATTCTGATCTCAATTACACTTGTGTAAATCAGAAGTAATACCACTCAAGTCATTGGCTAAGTCTTCAGCTGGTATAAATCAGTATATCTCCGTGGAGTTATGCCAATATACGCCAGCTGAGAATCTGGGCTATTATTTTATTATTATCTTTTAAGACTACTACAGATGTGATAGGGCCTTCATGAAAACAAATACAATCAGAGCACCTTTCCCATAGGTGTACAAAGTTAGCACAACATCTGAGAGCTATTAAAATACAATATGGGACAAGGTGTGGGGGGGAAAGGCGGAAGGAGATGGTTGATTTTTGTTTTCATTATTATTACTTTCCTCATCCATGCTTTTTGTAGCTGTATGGCAGATGTTATGTCGCAGGAGGATAGAAAGTCAGATCCTCATCAGGTGTAAATTAGCATGGGTCCATTGACGTCATTGGAACTTAACCAGTTTGCGTTAGCTGAAGTTCTTGTCTAGTGTGTTTTTTTCAAAAGATACGAAGTGACATCTCTATCTCTTCCTTATGTTCCATGTTTAAGGGGGAAAAGGCATGATCAATTAATTGTCTATCAATTTCCAACAGCTGCTAATAAGCCTCAGACTAAGGAACAGCCTTATTACAATATATCTATCTAACGGCAACTGCGCTGTTTAAAAAAATCTAACAACACTGATACAGCAAATTATTTATTTTTCAGTGTGTAAAAATGCATCTGTTAGAACGGTCTGTGCTTGCACACACAATCAGCAGAAGTGGACTGAATAATCCAGTGAGTCTTTCCCATCCTTTGATTCTATGATGCAATTTTTTAAAACCAACCAATTTCAAATAGCAATGTTAATCAATACTCCTCCCCCTTCTGCTTCTCCCCAAACTCAAACAAACATAATACAAATGGGCATTACAGCAGACCTTTTAGGTCAATAGGCTTGAACATCATCAGACAAAGAGGAAAGCAAAGGCCAGAATCAAGAGACCTCTCCTGAAAATGTCCTGTCCTCAGTGCTTGAACATGCACATCTAGGGAGTGTAAGTTTTCATACAAAAAGAACAAGCTTTGACACTTCCAAATTGAAGTTTTTATGAACTTTCCATTCTGCAATAGATTTCACTGTTTTGACTTTTCATCACATTTCAAGACTAAAACAAATTTTGAAGTGCCAGAATTTTCCACAGGACAGAAAATCCAGTTTTCAGTCAGTTCTAGCAGAAACCAAGCCCTACAACAACAAATCAGCAACAGAGAATCAGAGACGAGATGGGGATGGGAGGAGGGGAGAAAGGGAAGGAAGGGAGAGCACGGGGCACTTTACACTAGACAATCTCAGCGAAGTGGGAGCGAGATGAATGTGCATGAAGCCAGTCTAATTATCTGAGAGTGAAAGGTCATCAAAATCAATTTGCAGCATTATGTACAAAGGTCATTATCCGACTCAGATTTTCTCTGCCCATTTAAAACACAATAAAAATAAAGAGGTTGTTTTAATAACTATGATTAGTAAAGATAAAGGCATATCATTGAGCCATCTGTTTAAACATTTGTGCTACCTTAGATTTTATTCAAAACACTGCAAATAATGAGAGGTGGTGTTTTAGGAAGGCTGTATTTTGTTTTGTTTTGTTTTTTAATCCTGAACTGTTTTCCATTGGTTTCCAGGATTTATAACACTGACAGAACAGAACAGAACATCTTTAAAATGCTAACTTTTTTAAATCAATAGTGTGATATTTATAATTTGTTTCTTTTTTATTAATGACTACTTCATTATTATGTTTATCATCGTTTTATGGAACGAGATAGACTAGAATTGATCATTCTGTTCTCTTATCTGCAGTTAAGTTGTTAACGCATTGGCACAGATGACCTGAGCCGGCCTGACGTCTTATAACACCCCCAAGTTGAAGCCACCCCAGTAAAAGCAAACCTACATAGGCATAGCCAACCAGAAACATCTAAACCCAAAAAGATTGCCCTCTACCACAGCAATATGGGGGAGGAGTAGTCTAGTAGGGAAAAACATTACAGCATTCCTCTTGTGAAATTTCCTCTACGATAAGAATTCAGAGGCAGGCTGCCAGGTAATCACATTCAGGCAGCTGTCTTTGGAACACCTTATAAGGAAAGGGTCTCCTATCAGAAGGGACTTTACACAAAAGGTAACATAGCCTGGGGCTGCACTAGCTTTTGCATGAATTCTCCATTGAATTTGCCCCGTACCTGCCCTACCTATGGACCCTGGAGAGAGCCTTCTAGGAGGTTTCATGAAGGGATTCCATTTCAAGTGTGAGAAGGACCCCCCTGCACATGGATGTTGGAGAAAGTCTGGGCTCTTGTTTGATTTTGAGATTATATGGACTGGAATTTATTTGACTTTGTCCGTCTCCTTCCTGTTTTATTCATATTCTCTTCACTTAATAACAGGTACCAAACAGAAACTGGGGCAAAGATATTCAGATAATATCAAGGCTTTTTCTCCTATAACCCACAGTCTTGGGAAGTAATAACTGTATATGAATTTTAACAGTTATAATCATCAGTGCTTAAACATTAAGCAACAAACTCCATGCATCTTTTTCCTGTGTTCCATATATCCACAGTAATTCAAAGATTTGCTATGAATAGATTTTAATATACAACTCCCAAACCTGGGATCAGAATTTGTACTAATTATTGCATTTGTTATTTTATTTATTATTACCCTTTTTATAATTGCGCTCACTGTAGCCATTTGAATTCCCCTATCAAATCCAGCAGGGCTTTTCATGTTGATATGGTGAGCGCCCCAAAATGCTTTTTGTCTGTGCCATGCATCAAAGTCTTCCTGCAAGGAAAATGAGATTTGAGTGGTGTTAATTTGAAGATAAAAATATCCAGTTTTTTTATTTTGCAATTTGTTAATTATGAAGCAGACTGAGAGGATGATTCGTTGAATGCGTTTGGAATAATTGTAAAGGGCAGGGCAGAAACTGAATGATACTTTTCATATTTCATCTACTAATTAATATCTCATGTTCTCTGTGTGCATTTTCTGTATTAAAGTAATGTAGAATCCTCTTGGGGTGAAATAACTTTTATTTTTCCACAACTGCATTATAACTGCAGACTTACAATGGGGGAAAGGAAAAAAAGATTTTTTCCATTGGTTATAATGTGAATTGGATAGTGCCCCATTTTTTACATCGTGATGCATTAAAATAGTTGAGATTTTATTCTACTTCACTTAAAGAAGAGCTTCACTATGCACCTGATTCAGTTCCCATGGTAGCCATTGATTTCAATGGGGAGACCCTATATATTTATTTTACCTTAATTATTTGGATTTCTATAATAAAAAGGGACTCTTATCCAATATTAAACAGCACTTTACCACCAATAGTCAGATGAATTAACTCTACAAAATACATAACTCCCCTCCCTGCCCACAGATCCAACCCCCAACCCTCTCAAGACACCTTTGCAACAACCCACACAAATTGATACACCATACAGTGTGTCCGGAAAGACAGTGGACAAGAATTATTGAGACTATGGCAGATAGTTTATTCTAGAGCTGAGTGCCTCTCAGAGTTGAGTGTGAATGGACAGAGTCCTTACCCTTAGCCTACACATACTCTAATTCTCTTCCAGGGGTAGGTGTTTTATTGGCAGTACACTAACACAACATAAAGCTCACTTTAAGCTTTCTCCACCAAGCAGGCCTGTTTCCAGTGTTCCTATAGGACCTTTCTGTCCCACACCCTCACTTGCTTATGCCAAAAGAGTCACTCCCACTCCTTTATATGCAGGCCAAGGTTAAACTACAATCAACATTTCCATGCAGAGCTCCAGCACCTGCTTACAGGGTGAGTCAACAAAAGACCCTACCATTTAATTTACACTGAGTTCATTGCAAGGCGCATTCACCATATTCTGCAATACAGTTCTGAAAAGCCTTTTACTGTATACAGAGGCAATTAAATATCTATTTTGTTCCTTTCTATTCCATGTTTACATCTAAAAGAAAACTTTGACAGACAGAAAAAGTACTTTAAATTCGAATGCGAAAATGCGTGCGTTGGAAAAAATAAATGATAAACACATAAACAATGAATTTTCTGATTGAATGGGGCCCATGTGTGCTTCGCTGTTGTAGCATTATTCTCTCTACCCACCTTATGCCAGTGACATCTTTTCTTGGGATTTACAGGTGCTAACTTTAAGTCTCAACAGCATTTAGTCTCAAAACTTGAGACAGTGTGGCATTACTCATATTTCATTGCTCTACTTCATGTTCTAAACATTTAAATATTTTATAATACAGTAAAGGTTATTTCAATTATTGTCTCCAGAGTATAATATTTAATAACCTTATATTTCTACCATTTTGTCACAAAGGTATCAATCCCATGAATAGATCCAGGTGGATGGAGCCCTGCATTGTGTGGAACCTAAATGAGATCATGGGACTCCACTCAGGTGCAGGGGGGCACCCACAAGTAACCGATTGCAGGAGCAGGACCAGTTGATGCTTCCCATTCAACATGAAAACTGAAGGCCAGATTGTGAATCCCTTACTCAAAAAGGTGAGCAGTAACTCACACTAGGAACTTGTCTACACTACAAAGTTAAATTGACTTAAATTATGCTGACATACAGCCACCACAGTAATTAAACCACTGTTGCATGTCCACAATACCCTCCTTGTGTCGGCGGAGCATGTCCACAGTATCAACTCTTGCACTGACATAGATCGCAGAGCACCATGGGTAGCTATCCCACTGTGCAACTCACCACCATCTACCACAGTGTATTGTGGGAATGGTTTGAAATGCCTCATGGGAGCAGGTTCAGCATCTCACGATGCAGTTTTCTCAATCCCATCATTCCATGGGCATCCTAATACATTTTCCGCTGCTTTTCAACTGTTCCAGTAAACTGCATGCCAGCCATCTCTGTCAGAAAGCATGGATCCTGCACTGCTTTTCAGTATTGTGCTGGGCATTATCAACACAATGCACCTAATCTTGCAGTATTTCCTGAGCTGCGAATCTGATGACAATGATTTGGTGTCTGCCTTGCTGTGTGCCATACAAACAAAAAAATCAAGATTGCTGGTGGCATTCAAGGAGCAGCTGCATACTGTGGGCTGTCAATTCACAGCCTGAGAAACAAGCACTTCGTGGTGGGATCACATCATTATGCAGGTATGGGATCATAAGCAGTGTCTGCAGAACTTTTGGATGCACAAAGGAGGACACCTTCCTGGAACTGTATGTGGAGTTCACCACAGTCCTCCAGAACAGTAACACCAAAATGAGAACTGCACTCATGATGAAGAAGTGAGTGGCAATCTCTGTGTGGAAGATGGCAATGCCAGATTGCTATAGATCAGTCAGGAATCAGTCTGGAGTCAGAAAATATACTTTGTTGCTGTTATGCAAGTGTGCATGGCCATTAATTGCATCCTGCTGTGAAGGACAGTGATTCAGGACAGTGTGTGGGAAATAGTGGATGGTTTTGCAGCAGTAGGTGTTGAAGTTCCTATGGCTGGAGTGGAGCTGTGACTCCACATCCTCCTCTCCCCACAAAACCATGTGAACCACCACCTCCAGTGTACTCCAGGCAGGTATGTGTTGGCTGCGTGGAGCCAGCATGGTCACATGGGCAGTTGCTATGTTAACTCTCCACACCAAGCAAACAGGAGAAACAAGTTCAAAAATTTGCAAGGCTTTAAAAGGGGAAGGGCATGCCCTGTGTACCTGGCCACCAGGCAGCAGAGTTCAAAATGGTGATCAGAGGGGTCATGGTGGGGCATTGTGGGACACCTCCTGGAAGCTTTTAGGTCAACGTAAGCAACACAATGTCTGCACTGACACTGCATTGCCCTAACTACATCAATCTAAGCCTCTAAGCAGAGGTGGATTTATTAGGTCAGTATAGTGGACAAGTAAAAGTGGTGGGAGGAACACTGTAGCGTAGACATCTTCATAGTTAGTTCGATGTAAGCTCTCTTCCATCAACCTAACTCTATAGTGTAGACCAGGGGTCGGCAACCTTTACTATCAAAAGAGCCATTTTGCAAAAATAGTCTGGAGCCGCAAAACATAGCTTACCGCGGCTGAAGAGCCACATGCGGCTCCGGAGCCGCGGCTTACCACGGCTGAAGAGCCGCATTCGGCTCTGGAGCCGCGGGTTGCCGACCCCTGATGTAGACTATGGTTAGAAGTCTCCTTGTGAACTCATTGATGTGAATAAGTTGTTCACAATTTAGCTCTCATTTTTATAAGCTATCACCACTCTGTAGGCCCAAAACTGTGAGGGGCTCAATGGCTCCTTTGAGGGGCTCCCCACTGACACTGAGGAGGTTCTAACTACGAGGCAAAATAAGACCCCTTAAGCAAGATCAAAGAAAGTAAAGCATCACTTACTTACCATTGAGCTTACCAGAATACTAACTATTCCTGAATTAACATCAAAACAGAACAAAGCAAAACCACAGTCAGAGAATATGTAGGTCATGTAGTTAAGCATTTAAAAGACAGGAAATACCAAAGTTAAGGTTGCTCACTCAAACTTAATTTGCCCCCTTGTGCACATGTTTTACAAGACAATCTTTCATTACAAGACCACATGTTATTTCTCACAAAATACAATATAAAATTTAGATCATAGTATATGTCCTAACCTGCCTCACCACTTCCCCTTCCTTTTACCTCCTGTTCCTCCACTCTACAGAGAATAAATTCTGTGTCTATTGAAACTGATTTTTACTAGCTATAGCTAGTGTTATATCTCCTTAGACATCTTATCAGGCTGACAACAGTCCACTGTTTTTCTTGCCTCTGATATAATCTTTGCCTCTTCTCAGATGACATCAGGGTTAATGCAAGCTCTAACCAAAACAAAGCATTCTGCAAATATTATCTCCAGATTTTACATTTGTCTTCCTGTTTGAAGAGAAGCTAGGAATGCCAGAGTCTTTCCTTGCAGCAACAGGACTTGCACAAAGGCTAATTTAACTGGCTTGCTAAGCTTCCAGCTAAGGTCATTGTGTCACTTCCTGTATCCTGTTTTCTTGTCCCATTCAAGCTTCCTATCAGCTGTTGACAAGAAGTTTGTTGATGAACATACCCTGGGAGGACCATAAACCAATTTGTGGAGCAAATAAGAAGGTTATGAAAGCCATGTCATGAACTGTGATTTTCCACTGTGTCACAAGCATCTTAATTTTCAGTTAGCTTCATTGCAAAATAAAAAGAGTTAATAATATTCATGTTCTTTGTATTTCTAGTCTCCCATTCTATTAGGTTTCAGTGGACTAGTTCAATAAAAGGATAAAGGAACACTATTCACTAGAAAACAGTTATTTAGGTACAATAATTTGTACTTTATGTCATATTATAATGGTGAGTGTAAATTTTCCTTTGAACCATATTTTATTAACGTTTTTTTTCCATGGAGTTACATCAAAAGAGTCTATAAATAAGTGATGTGCTCTGCCTGCCAGCTCTTACATGCATACCAATTACCTCTATTGGTTTCAGGACACGTAGTCAGTACTTTAAACAACCCAGATAATATTGCAAACTGAAATATTCAACATCTCCATCTTGGTATGCTGTCAGCATGCAGAGAACGATTATAATTGGTAATCAGTTTCACTGCTGGTAAATTGAGTGGCATGATGCATTTTATATCCATGCTTATGTCAAACTCAATTAACATTCTAACACAGTATATTTCAAAGACACAGACCTAATCTGAAGGAACAACGCTTTTTTATGTTAGAAATTCTTATATTCCATGACAGGAACTTGAAGCACAAATACATTTATTAATACAATAACAGTCTGTTTTCATTTCCAGAAGAAAAAGGAGAACATATACCTTTAGTTTCAAATCCCCATTGCGTGAGAATACAGACACATTCAGAAAACACAAAATGATGGCTTTTTCCCCTAAATGTGGTGTGCATTATGAACATCTTGGAATTGAAAAGAGGTTAATTCAAATTAAAAAAAAACTAAATTAAATGATTGAAGCAGGCAATTGTTATTTTCTTATGTATTTAATGTAATTCACAAATATCACAGTGTTTTGGCAAATTCAACACAAAATTAATAGTAAAATAAAAATCATAAACAAAAGTAAAGAACAATATGTAATCTATTGGATCAAACCCTAAAGCTGATAAAAGGACATGAAAACTGTAGTGGGCAGTGATGAAATATCATAGAATCATAGAAGTTTAGGGTTGGAAGGGACCTCAGGAGGACACCTAGTCCAACTCACTGCTCAAGGCAGGACCAACCCCAACTAAATCATCCCAGCCAGGGCTTTGTCAAGTCACACCTTAAAAACCTCTAAGGATGGAGATTCCATCACCTCCTTAGGTAACCCATGCCAGTTTTTCTGCAGTTTCATCTCCTTCATCACCCTACTAACAAATTTTTTTTCCTAATATCCAACCTAGACCTTTCCCTCTGCAACTTGAGACCATTGCTCCTTGTTCTGTCATCTGCCACCACTGAGAACAGCCTAACTCCATCCTCCCTGGAACCCCCTTTCAGGTAGTTGAAGGCTGCTATTAAATCAGCCCTCACTTTTCTCTTCTGCAGACTAAACAAGCCCTCTCCTCATAAGTCATGTGTCCCAGTCCCCTAATCACTTTCATTGCCCTCCACTGGATTCTCTCCAATTTGTCCACATCCTTCCTGTAGTGGGGGGCCCAAAATTGGACACAATACTCCAGTTATAGCCTAACCAGTGCTGAATACAGGGGAATAATCACTTCCCTCGATCTGCTAGCAATGCTCCTACTAATGCAGCCCAATTTGCCACTAGCCTTCTTGGCGACAAGGACTCACTGTTGACTCATATCCAGCTTCTTGTCCACTGTAACCCCAGGTCCTTTTCTGCTGAACTGCTGCATAGCCAGTCGGATCCCAGTTCATGGGATTCTTCCATCCTAAGTTCAGGACTCTGCACTTGTCCTTGTTGAACCTCATCAGTTTTCTTTTGGTCCAATCCTCCAATTTATCTAGGTCACTCTGTATCCTATCCCTACCCTACAGTGTATCTAACATTCCCTCCAGCTTAGTGTCATCTCCGAACTTGCTGAGGGTGTAATCCACCCCATCATGCAGCTCATTAATGAAGATGTTGAATAAAACTGGCCACAAAACTGACTCCTTGGGCACTCCACTTGATACCAGCTGCCAACTAGACACCAAGCTGTTGATCACTACCCACTAAGCCCAATGTTCTAGCCAGCTTTCTATCCACTTTATAATCCATTCATCCAACCTATACTTGTTTCACTTACTGGCTAGAATGCTGTGGGAGACCGTATGAAAAGCATTGCTAGAGTCAAGGTATATCACGTCCACCATTTTCCCCACATCCACAGAGCCAGTCATCTCATCATAGAAGGAATCAGATTGGTCAGGCATGACTTACCCTTGGTGAATCCATAATTGCTATTCCTGATCACCTTCCTTTCCTTCAGAATGGATTCCTAGAGGACCTGCTTCATAATTTTTCAAGGGACAGAGGTGAGGCTGACTGGGCTGTAGTTCCTCGGATCCGCCTTCCCTTTTTTAAAGATGGGCATGATATTTGCCTTTTTCCAGTTGTTTGATACTCCCCCCCATCACCATGAGTTTTCAAAGATAATGACCAATTGCTCTGCAATCACATCAGCCTGCTCTCTCAGCATCCTCACACACATTGCATCCATGTTATACTTATAAAAGAAAAGACTAGTAGGATTTTATTTGACTTCTGCGTGTCCAGCTTTTTTAAATAGTCCTGAACCTGTTCTTTCACCACTGAGAGCTGTTCATCTCCTGCTTGTGTTAACATATTTGTAGAAACCCTTCTTTTACCCTTCACATCCCTTGCTAGCTGCAACTTGTGCTTTGTGCTTTGGCCTTCCTGATTTTACTCCTGCATGCTTGATCAGTATGAAATAGGTTCACTCTCCCTAACAAATTCAATCCTCACTTCACTCAAACTCTTTTGCAGGCTCTTTGGTACTCCTGGAGTCCTTAACATCTGCATGGAATAATGGAGTAGCCATGTAGCACAGGGCATATAAGTTGTAATGGATACAAGGACTGTAGAAGTCTGGCTGACACAGACCATACTTCTTGTTCTGTAGTGTCCCAATCCCTCTTGGTTTCCTTGGCATCATGTAGATGGACAGCACTTGCCACTCTGCATGCTCTGTTGGTGGTGGCAGCATTTCCATAGCACGTCTTCTCTGCATGTGCACTGTTTTATGCACTTACTGCATTATTTTCTTGTCTTAATTGTCATGTACACCCCTCCATATGGCACAGCAGTGTTTGGCCTAGAGCTATGTGATAAAGGAACACTCAAATGAGCTGTTTTGCTTCCATTTTTGCAGCAGATTTTTTTAGCACATTGTAAACCATCTGATAATGTTACTCCTCTGGAAAAAAGAAAGACCTTCAACAGCATGATTCAGACAGGACATGAGATGACACTGACTTCTGACCTGATTCTCTGTTGAGACAGATGCATGACCTTATTAGTGATAGGTGCTTTGGAGTTCAATTCAATTTCAAATAAAACACCCAAAAGTTTAGATGTTTAGCCATGCATTATTTGAACTATTTGAACCTCTCGAGTCTGTAAATTGGCCTGGAAGTCTCAAAGGACATTTCTGGCCCAATGGAATCCTCTTAAGGGTAAATTTTTTCTCCTTTTCCCACCTTTACATGCCAGGCCTAAACAGATTAATTTATTATGGGATTGTTGGGACAAAAATCCTTCCCCATGTTGTGGAGCAGATGCTCATTTCCTTGAAGTTGCTACCTTCAGCCTGGTGCATCCACAGTAGTATCCTCAGAATTTGCACTTCTCCAAATTAAACAAGGATAACATATCTGTGGATCAGCCAGCCTCACTGGCAAATCATCATTCACAGGAAGCCTCCACGTAGCTGAGTTTACCTGTAAACATGGTGTGAACGGGCTCCTCATATCCTGACCACTCCTGTGCTGGCACAGGCTTATTGTGTTTGTTCCACAGTGTTCTGGGCTCCCACAGATGTATAGGAGATGGTACTATTTGCCTTCCAGTGAAGTGTTTCCTCACTAAAACAGGAGAAATTCAACCTGGTAAAGGATTCACCACATCACTTTCTGTATCCTATTTTCTGGTCTATTTCAAGTTTCCTATCAGTCATTGACATGGAGTCTATTGATGAGCATGCCCCTTATACCCTGGAAGTAGTGGCAAGTCCTCTTTTTACATCAAACCATCAGAAGGAAGTGTGGGATAAGACTCTAGAAGGTCATGTCTTCTTCCAATTGTGGTAAGACACGCGTCTAATGTGCATCTAAAGACACACAGCCTTGTGGCAAGAAAATTTCTGAACAAAGCATAGGGTATAATTTGTATGTTGATAATATGCAGCTAGCCATCTTGCCTCATTGACCATGAGGTCTGGCTTCTGCTCTAGATGTATGCTTGGATAATATTGTCAGCTGGATGCATTAGAACTATTTTGTCTTTAAGTCTTGGAATACAGAAAACATAGGTTGAGACTGTTATGAAGATACTTCATCTTTCTTTGTGTCCCTTCTAGTTTAGGAGACTTGGAGATTGCAAGTAAAGTTGAGCAAACAATTCAAACTAACAGTTTATTCCATGGATTGAGCCTTTTCCCCATTTGCCAATTGCTCCTCACAGACTGAGATTTTTATGAATTTGTTTTGCTCTCTAGAATTGTTTGAGAAGCAAATTTCAGCCTATGGATTGCTCTCAGTTTTTTCACTGCAACTATTTTTCTTCAAGAATTTAATATTCATGATTTGGTTTCACAGCTGGGAAAACAAGTACCTAAGTCACATGTTATTGCTGCTCTTCCCTGGTTGGATGGCCTCTTTTCTATCAACAATTTCTTTCTGAACAGAATTACTTTTTTGATATTTAAATGAATCTTGGTTACAGTTCCAGAATTGATTTACAAGGCCTTAAAGGAAAGAATTAATACTCTTTACTCTCTTTGAATAAGTACTTTATATCATGAAATCTATGGAATATAAGATACTACTAAACCAACTAATGGTAGCATTACTAACCCTATATCTTCAAATAATTTCTCATGTAGCACAGCTGTAGTTAAGGTTAATAATCTTGGTGTCGTATCTAACCACTCTACTTTTGTGAAAAGCAGTATGCTTAACAAAGTAAGAACATGTTTTTAAATAGTGCCATTTACACAGGCTGCACTCTTTTTTATCCCATGACTAACTTGCAACAGAAGTACATGGGATACTGCAACCATAAGATTGATTACTGTAATGCAATACAAAAGGATCTTGCATTTACTGTGTATGGCCAGCGTTAGATTCCATTTTATTACAAACAACCTCTTTCTTTGACTTTTTCCCCTTCTAATATGAAAATTAGAATAGTTGCATTGAGATTAAATCTGTTTCATTTTGTACAATTATCAATGTCAGAAGCACCTTGGTGAAGGTAACGGCAGGCTATTTTAGAAATAAAATTATGATAATTATGAAGCTATAGCTTCTCTGACATCATATACCTTAGTCTTTGAACTGAAACTTTTTTACAATTGCATAAGGAATCTGCAGCCTTATCCATTTTCCTCATCTTTCATTTCCTTTTTACTTTTATCATTGCCTGCATTCACAGAAAATAATAGTTCTTATTAAAACAATGGAAAAGAAAGCACCCTAATACCATCTATGTGTCTTTGATGTTCCAATGATTTATTATTTGCACATCCATTTCATATCTCTGAAGTTATGAGACACTGATCTATTCTTTCAGTATGATTATATCTGGCTTTTCAATGGGCACAACATAGTCCCGATCTCCTTTATAAACAGTGTCTGCATGAAAGAAAAGTGTGTTCATTTTCCCTAGATATTCATATAGCAAAGTTTCAATGCTACAAATATTTGTAGAAACCAAATTTCAAATCTGAATTTGGAAATATTTCTGGGAAAAGAACATTCAGTTCACATATTTGAAAACTTGCTCCAAAGTGGTTGCAAGTTCAGCCACTCAGAAAAGAGAAACAATACCATCACCAATACCATAGGACTTCTCTGAAGAATCACAATTAAGCAACGCAACTCAAATATTTAGCAGTGATGTCAAATACGGACAACCAGCTGTCCATGGTTAAATAAAAAAATAGATTTTTAATTTAGGGAATAAATACTGTTGCCCCTTTTTGACCCATATAGCTAGTCAAAGCTTGGGCTCTGGGGATGCTCCATTTGGAAATAGAAATTGATAGAATCTGGTATTTTCTTGTTTATTTCCAACTAGTGTATGAAGTCCGGTTCCTCCAAATGCAGGAGGAACCAAAAACAAAAGGAGAAGGTTCTTAACTTTCAGCCCAAGAGCCTCTCTAGCCACCAGAGCCAAAAACATTTTATCTAGTGTTTTTCAGGGTCATGCTGGCAGAGACCAGGACATGTATGGTCAGGCCTAGTGGTTACAGCAGGCATCAGTAGGCCAGGAATAGAAGCCCATGGTTAGAGCCGGAGTCGGAAGTTGAAACTGAGTTACATGGAACAAGGCAGGGCAGGAACAGCGCGAGGTCCAAGACAGGCATTACTGCAGCCATGGGCAAATGTTTTAAACAGCCATAAACTATTGCTGCTGGCCTTAAGTGCTGATCTTCTGACTCTTCTAACTGATCAGGTGATTAGCTAATAAAGCAGTCTTCTACAGGCCAGTTGTTCTGGTTAGTGTGCCTGGAGACTGGCTCTGCTGCAGGCCCTGCTTCTAGATATACATGTGCTTACAGGCACCTTTTGGGCATTCTTGCTTTCTGCCCCTCTCTCTCTCTCTCTCTCTCTCTCTGTTCTTGTCTGTTCTCAGCCAAAAGCTCCTGGACAGGTTCACACACACCTTTTGTCTCAGGTGGGGGCTTATGCTTACAGTTATGTTAATTGAAGGGTGAGTTCACATTTGTCAATCTCAATGGGGTTTTAATTCAACCCATAACAAGGATTCACCCAACTTGTAACAATAAAAATAACAAATGTATTTGAGGAAATATCAGTTTGTTCACAGAAACTTCATAAGCAATGACAGAGGCTGATTTCATTTTGTGTATTAACTATTACATCCTCCCTCTTACCTGGCCTCTCTGTTACCCACATCACCACCAGTCTATCCAAAATGCTGCTGCTAAGATTATCTCCCTGGCCTACTGATCTGATCCTATCATCTTCCTCTTTACGTTCCTGTGTTAGCTGCACTTTCTCCATCACAGCATGTTCATGCTACAATCCTCCCTTCAAGGCACTTCAGAGCTCTCCCCCACCACTCTCATCCACCTTTGTCTCCTACCGCATCATGCCCTATCCCTCACCTCTTCCACTCTGCCAGGGGTGGTTTTGCCTATTTACCTGTGCACTTCTCTCATAACTGTCTTCGTGCCTTCCTCCATAATGACCTCCACATGTGGAATGCCCTCTTTGAACTGGTCCAGAAAGTCACTAACCTCTTTCACATTCCTTTGCAAAATCGACCTCTATGTACATGCAATTAGCCAACTGATCAAGGCTAGGCTAAGCCACAATCACATGTAGTGATATGCGTTTTTAAAATTTATGTATTGACGTATACAAATTTGTATGTAATGCATATAAAAAATACATTTATTTTGTTTGTATTTGTTTTTCCATCCTTTTTTAAGGTACCTGTGCTCTCAGACTGTAAATCTTTGTAGAAAGGACCATGTCTTCCTATGTTTGTATATCAACTTTTAGGGAATCCAATCCTATTTTTTGCCTCTGGGCATTAGCACAATAGAAATAATAAACAATATTAATAATTGCATTAGATAATTTGATAATAATTGCATTTGCTGTGAATTATTTGCTGAATTGTAGTCAAATTTAAAAAGTGAAATAATGTCAGTTAGACTTTGCAAATGTATTTAGGGTTTGAGAGATTCTATAGAGATGTAAGTCTCTCTTTGTTCAGACAGAGAAAACTCCACAAAAACTATGAGCTTTGTCCTGGACACTTCTGCTTGGGGAAGTGGAGTAGACCCCTCCAATATCTAGGCCAGCTGTAGGATTGCAGTGCAGCCAATCCATGGGCCCTGCTTCAGCGCAATAGTGAACCACACTCCTCATACAGACTATTAGATCCATTATGTATCATATAGAATATGAGTGGCTGGCAATATTTAATGGATTTATTCTCACAACACTTCTATGAAGTAGGGAAGTACCTTTTTACAGATTGGAAACTGAGTTGGAGAAAAAATAAACAGCTTGCTCAGGGTCGTACAGTGAAGTACATGGCAGAGTAGGAAATTGAAGCCAGGTTTCCCAAGTTAGCACCCTAACCCCTGGACTGTCCTTCCTCTATTCTTCTCCTGGCTGTAGATTCCACATCTTTTTCCTATGTCTGTTTCCCAAAACTCCAAAACACAATGGCCTGTTTAGATTGAGCACATAAAAAAAAACCTCCCACATGGATGGTATTAACTCTGGTTTATCATCCCCTATCAGTCCAGACCCACCAGGCACATCTGGCCAAAAAGGGAGGCACCCAAAATTAGTGATCACTTTGGAAAATGTTGGCTTTGATCTTTGCTCCCCTTAATTATCTTCAGGCCAACTCTTTAGTTTCACCAGAAGGTCAAATGTTTGTTTTTAAGTGTGGCTTTCCAAGCACAAAAGTCAGTTTAAAGACAGACTTGCCTTGTTGCATTGGAAATGTACAATCTCCATGATGAGTATTAGAGTCAAACTAGCATAAGAAATGGGTTCTTCAATGTGCTTGTTTTTTCTCCCCAACATTAACTATGTAAGAATATTCAGCAGCCAACAACATAGTCTTGAATGGACAAGTACACTGAAAGGGTTCTAACAAAGCCCACCTAATTAGTTTTGAGCAGAGGCATAGAAACACTTCTGAAGCACAGCTGCCAAAATGTGAATGGGGAGTACAGTAGTCATTACAACCAAGCAGTGGCATCGCTGGGCCTACAAAACTGTGCTGAACACTGGGAAGTCCATTCTATCCTCCTGCTAAGCACTTAATGTCCTGTCACACACATCTGTGTTTACTACCATCAGATACTCCCATATGTTCAAATTGCCTTTGTTTGATGATCATTCTGGGCCCATCATGGTGCTGAGAAGCAAGTTATTAGAGAAATACAATTCCTCACTGAAGATAGATCAAGGACTATCTTTAAGATTGGAATATTGCAGTGATATAAGCAAGGGATTGTACACTAGCAATTATAAAATAGAAAATTAATTGGTAACCTTAATTAATATTCTTTATATATCCTCTTTCTCTCCCTTTATTTTCATAAATACAGGGATATTTTGAAATGTGAATTTTAATACTCATGAAAGTGAGGAACTGATCAAACTGCCTGGTGCTAGACAGAGTACCCTAGGAACTGTTTAAGGTTCCATACATAACTTTTGTAGTTAATAAACTTCAATCCTGACCTGCAATACCCCAGCTATCTCAATCCTGGCTCTCTCCTGAACTGACATTGTTAACACTGTTAAAATGTAAAATGGTTTTGTCATTTTGGCAAATCCCAGGAAACCACCAAACACATTTTCAAGAGTTTTGAAATGCTTCCTTCCACATACTGAGATTGTAAACACTCACATATTCTTTATCCACTACCAGCCAAAGCTACTATATCCCCACACTACAAACAGGCATGTAAGGAGTCCCGTTAAACACAATAGGAATACCTATGTTTAACGTTACTCATGTGTTTATGTATCTGCAGGATCAGGATATAAAAAAGTACCTACTTTTCACATAATATCTGCTCAGTGATTCACAGACTTCTGAATTGCTTGTTCATTATTCAGTACGCTTCCAAATGAATCTATATACCAAGCTTTGGCTAAAAGAACATTACAAATACTGTGTTCATATGGGTAATATATTTTTACAGACTCTAAAGCATTGGGTTTCTAGGTATTTGACTTCATTATTTATTAAATGGTTCCAAACATACCAAGATTCAAAGGTCAGAAGGGAGCACTGTGATCATCTTGTCTGACCTCCTGTATACTTCCTGTAGTATATCTTTGAGAAAAACACCCAATCTTGATTTAAAAATTGTCAGTGATGGAATCTCTACCATGACCCCTGGTAAATTGTTCCAAGGGTTAATTACTCTCACTGTCAAAAGATTTTTAGAAAGTTCCATGAGACTTTTTGTATTCATTTTAGTACTTGAAGCTCTACAATACCCATAGTCTATTACCAGTGGCTTCTGAGTGTCACCAAATGTCTGCAGGCACAGCATTATTGTATCCTCTTTAGTACTGTTTTCTGGGAATCATGCCTTGAGTCAGTCAGTGTTGATGACATTAAAACATTATACTTGAAGTGTCACTTTCCAGAATTCTACTTGTAGGAAAAACATGGTGGTGTCAACCACATATCCTAGCAGTCAGAAAGTGGCACGTATCCCAGGATTACAGGTATCTAAATTCTAGTTAGAAACTTTGATTGCTACTGTAATATTTTCATTAAGGGCCATATTCTGATTTTATTTACATTGTTATAAATCAAGAGAAATTCCACTCAAGCCATTGGAGTTACTAGATTTAAATTGGTTTATATATGAGCAAAATTTAGCCGAATGGATTTATGTCACTATATGAGCAAAATCATGCCTGTAGGAATCCACATTAATATTCTAAGCCACACCCCCTCTGCTTGACATTCATGGTTATAGTTCTGATTGGAGATGGTGAAAAAAAAGCAAACATTTAAGGAAGATTTTAGGTAGTAATTTATTGAAAACCACATTTTTTAAGAAAATGATTGAAAATTCAAAGTTTAGAAAAAAAATTACCAGCTCTACATGTGACTCATAAAAGTCTCATTACCAGCTTTAAAATCACCAATGTTATGAGTGAGATAGCTAATTGTGAACCTAAGAAGATCTATGTTCAAATTTTTCCATATTTAAAAAAAACTCAGATGAGAAATTTAGCAAACAACAAAGTCACAGCATAATTTAAGGGTTTCCCTAACAATTTAGTCACACACAAGCATTAAAGCTTATCTCCCAGAGCTCAAGGTGCGAGCAATATTCTAACCTGCTCCTCATCCTTTTCCCTCAGAATGCCTGGGCTCTTTTACTACCTAGCTTCTCAACTCTTCATCATCTGAAAGAGTTTAAACTTCCTCTTAACTTAGAAAAATACCCATTTACTCAGAGGGCATATAAATTGAGCACAAACTTGCCAAGTCTACTGGTTTTCCCCAAAGGAAAAGTACACTTGCAGTTCCCCTCACAAGAGGAAAGGCACAACGCATATGTAGTAAAGACAGAGGGAATTGTTTATTCTTGATGGTTGCCATACAGACACTTGCTCTCCCTGTTTGTCTAGGCTATAGGCTGAAGCACACAGCTTGTGCTGCACAGTGGTACCACATAGGGTCTGCCTAAATCTTGGCCTAGATTGAACAGCCAACAAATGGCTGGCTGACTGCACTGTAATTTCCTCCACAAAACTTTTGACCTTGAATTAGGCATCTTACAACCAACAGCTTCTGCATGAATTTACTGAGATGTTAGCATGTTGTTTGGGTCAAAGAGCAGCTGATACTTATCAAAGAATAGGTGAACTAGGCCAAATAGATCATCAAAGCAATTTATCACCTCAGATAACAGAAAAAAGCAATTTTAAAAATCACAATGCTGAATTAAACCAATTACACACAGACACACCTTAAAGCAATATGGCTACCTGCCTCCTAAACTACATTTCCCATAATACCAGTGGCTTAGGGTCAAAGGTTGAAGTCTCTTCCCAGCTTTAAAAGCACCTTCTTAGAAGCGTTTCTTCAGTGTGCTTTGCTGTGTAGTAGATAATGTTACCTATGTCTCTACTAGCTTTGCTGTAGTATGAGATGTTCCCCACACAAGTCTCTTGGCCATCAGTAGAGCAAGGTACTTTTCTGACAGCTGATGTATTGTTTCTGATAAATTCTAGTTCTAGCTTATAATCAGGAATGCTCTACAGTAAAAATCAAAACCTTCAATTCTAAGTGTCAAATTAGGTGAAATATAGAGAAAGAATAACAAAAACACTAAATGTTAAAGCCTCTATTCTGCCATTTTTGCAGTTTAGTACTTAATAACTGAGCCTTGCAACTGTTGTTTGTTGAGGTTAATGTGCTGAGTTTAATTCTTCTCTCACACAAGAATAAATCAGAAGCAACTCCACTGAAGTCATAGCAATTACACCTCTACAAAGAATGATTGAGTCCAATATTGACTCTAATGGTGTTATTCATATGAATAAGAGCTACTGCTAAAAGAAAATGCTTAAAGGATTGGGTCTGACATTTTAAGGACCCACTGTCATAGTCTGTTGTGGTTCAGCTGAATATTTTAATGTTCACCTCACTGCATACCTGCAAGGTGATGCTTTGACCATTATTGCACTGGGTGGGAAAGAGGTGAATAGGGCAGTGGAATTCATGAGTCTATTGCTAAAATGGCTTCCTGATTTGAATATCTTTCTGCTATTACTAAAAACACAAAAACCTGGAGCTGAATATGAATGAGCTAGTTCAACTTACTATCTGTCAATATGTGACAGGATCTATATTGCTTGAATCAATTTCTTTTCTCTCTCTCTCTCTCTCTTTCTCTTTTTTTTTTTTTTTTAAGACTAAGAAAGATAGTAGAAAATTTTGCTTTTCCTATTTGTCTATCGCCTTATTTTTCTTTACAGATGTTTCTTTGGGTGTTGTTGGAGCTGTTATTTTTTTCCTTTGCTTTTATATAATGCACATACATTCTGGCTACCCTATGAAGAAGTTGTTTATATGTGTAATCATGACAAATTGTTTATTTTGACATCTTGTGGAAGTTATACATATATAAATAGTTTTTTTAGAATGGGTTGTTGGTCAAAATGGTGATGACTAAGTAGTGACAAATGGCTGCTGATTTGGCAACTGTTGAAATAATAAATATGTTTATTATCATCCATTAATTTCAGTACAATAGAACTACAGAATGAGAATAATGGAATTGTTTGGAACCCAGTTAAGGACAATACCTGTAGTATAAGGATATTTTTGTGTGCATACGTAGCTATGTCATATGGAGATTCTGGGTAAAATTTTCAAAAGCAGCTACATCCTCAATCCTGAAAACTTTTCATATATGCTTAACTTTACTACTGTGAGGACTTCCATTCATTTCAATGAGATTAGTCATGAGAGGAAAGATAATACACTCTGTCATTGTAAGTAGGTTTGTAGCCCCTTTCCAAAGTATCATTATCACCCTTAGGTTCCCCATTTGTAAAATTGTATGTCTACACTGCAGACTGAAGTTGGTTTATTTTAAAATCAACTTTTACCCGCCAAATTTTAGCAGTCTTAGGAGCATGATCACACTACGCTCCTTGCGCCGGGCTCTTGTGTTCCCACTTCCCATGCTTGGGTCAACATTCAAAGCAGAGCACCGTAGGGTGGTCTGAAAAGGTGCATGATGCGCATCTTTAGGAACTCGAGGCTGTTCAGTAAGATGCAGGCAGACACTTTCTTCCCTGACCAAAATATAAATACTGGGGATGTGGAAATGCCATTAGTTATCCTGGGGGATCCTGCCTACCCCTTGCTCCCTTGGCTAAAGAAGCCCTACGTGGGCACCTGGACAGCGAGAAGGAGCATTTTAACAACAGTCTCAGCAAGTGCAGAATGGTGCATTTGGCTGTCAAAAGTAAAATGGAGATGTCTACTCATTAGGCTTGACATCAGTGAAAAGAACATCCCATCTGTTATAGCTGTGTGCTGTGTTCTCCATAATTTGTGTGAAACAGAGGGGAAAGTTCCTCCAGAGTTGGGCCGTGGAGGCTGATAGGCTGGCTGCAAATTTTGAGCAGCTAGATTCCAGCGCTATGCTCAGAGCCAACCGCAGAGCGCTTTGGCTTTGGGAAGCATTGAAAAACTGGTTTTGCAATGAACATGCTGTAATGCATGCCTTTAGTTCCCATCCCCCACCCTCACTCCAGCCACACCCTCCCCTTTTCTACCCGCCCAACCAATGAATGAATAAAGACAGATGTTTTTTTAATGCTACAAAGTTTTATTTATGACCCATGTTAAGGGGGGGGAAGGAGAATAACTTAACCTTATAAAGGGTCACTATGTAGGCAACTGTGGTTGCGTGCAGTTCTTAAAGGGGCCGTCATGTCCTTCCGCTCACCTCCACTGATGTGGACTGCAGCATGTACTGCACCCTGCTCAGTCCCCTCCTAGACTGCTTGGGCGTGGGGGCTGATAACAAAGTGGTAGGCAGTGAAGCATTTTGGAGGGGCTACAAGGACGTCGGTCCTGCCACTGCTCTTCCTGGAGTTCTACCAGATGCCTCAGTATGTTGGACTGATCCCTTATAATACGCAACATCTGCTGTTGTGTATTATGCTCCTGTGCAGATCTTGTGTGTTCCATGTCCATGTCTAGTTTTTCAGACAGGGACATCCTCCAGGCTCTGAGCTCTGTGTCAGCAGCTGTGGAGCTGTTCATTAGTTTGTTGAATATGTCATCCCGTGGAGGTTTTTTTCTGCTTCTTAATCTGGGAAAGTCTTTCAGCTGGAGTTCGGCAAGGGGGGCCAAAGGGTCTACTGTAAGATAAACAAAGCACAAAGTTGCCATTGTTAGCTGACCCAAAGTAGTAAAGGAAATGTAACAATGTTCACAAGGCTAAGCCAGACCCGCATTCCATTCTGTACTTCTTGGAAGGGTCGGACTGGCGTTGCAGACATGGTAAGCAAGGAGCCCTTGTATCTGTTATAGAGAGGCTTCATTAGCACTAAAATCCACAATCAATACTTGAGCAAGCACCCACTTCCCCTGTAACATGCCAAAGACCAATTTGGGAGGAGATAGGCAGAACAGATTAGAGGACACTGTGGGTGAATTGTAACAGCAGAAAAAATAAGACAGTCAATGTCCATAATGCCCATTGCAACAGTACTAGGACTAGGGATAGTCTTACGGAGGTGCACAGGGACCATGGCAGAGCAATAAAACGGAATGACTGCAGTGGTCGGGTACTTTAAACTTGTGCCATCTTCCCTAGGTGACTATGTGTGTTATCAGTCTCCTGAGGGTAATGCAGGTGGAAAGGGAAGATTTGCTGCAAGCCTAAGGGTACAGGCCTGGCCCTTATGCTGCTAAGCTGTGTTTCGCATGATGATGCTGATTTAATAGCAGAGTGGCAGGGAAAAGTCTCCTACTGTGGCAAAAAAAATAAGGCTGCCCTCCCCAGAAACCTTCTTCAAAGTTTAACAGATTATGTACATGAAAGTTTCCTTGAGATATCCATGGAGGATTCTCGGAGCATACTTCTGCACATAAATTGTCTGTTCCAGGAGCAATCCTCCACTGAAGTTTGCCACCACATAGTAAGACCCTCCCCTCTAAAACACAAACTCCTTTTAAGAAGCTGGACTGGGGACATAACTGCAAAAAAAAGATTTGCCCCACACACTCACCAGGTGTGCCTTCCCCAGCATCTCGATCAGTCCCGCTGTCTTGTGTGTGGCAGGACTGCTCTGGGATAACAAACAGGTTCTGGGTTTCATCCTCTTCATCCACACAGTTGTCCTCATTAATCCTCATTCTTCAGAGGTATTGATGCTGTGTGGTGGCATAGTGGTGGAGCCACCGCCAAGAATCACATGCAGCTCCTTGTAAAAGTGGCATGTTTTAGGTGAGCAGTCAGAACGGCTGTTAGCTTCCCTAGTTTTCTGATAAGCCTGCCTCAGTTCCTTGATTTTAATACGGCACTGCTGCATGTCCCTGTTGTGTCTGTTCTCCAACCTGCCACGAGATATCTTCTTGTATATATCTAAATTTCTTTTGATGGCTTGGAGCTGAGCCAGAACAGACTCTTTCCCCCACAGATTAATGAGATCCAAGCTAAAGCATGTTTGGGCCATGCGGTCACCATGAAAAATTCAGCTGCAAAGCTCTCTCCACGCTGTCTAAACCGGAAATGGAAATTCAAAATTTCCTGGGTCTTGAGGGGAGGACTATTTCCTGTTTACATGTCCACGTTACAGCAGAGCATGAATGTCCAAAGCAGTCACAATGGGGCATTATGGGATACCTCTAGAGGGCAATGGCATCGATTTACATTGTTCTCTACCTATATTGATGCAAATTTGATCTATGGAATTCAAATTCAGTGCTATGCCACTTGCAGAAGTGGTTCGACAGAACTTGCATGCCAGTGGTGATGCATGCTTTAGGGGGATAGATGTAAGTGGCGTTACATCAACCTCCATTGCCAGTGAAGGCCAGGCCATAGACACTAGAGCAATGATTTGCCCAAGGTCATCCAGCAGGCCAATGGCAGAGCTGAGAATAGATCCTAGAACTCCTGAGTGTCAGGCCAGTGCTCTAGTGCCCTAGTCCACACTGCTGCTATTCATTATGCGCATACTGATCCTGCAAACAAATGTGTCTTAATGACTTAGTAGCTTCAGTCTTTTAGGTGCTGTTGAAAACTGTGCCCACTGCTATGAAGTAAGGCCTCTAGCCCCACTGATGACAGTGGTTTGTCTGCATGGATCTGATTGCAGCTTTGGTGCATGATATGCTACTTCAGAGAGAGGTGGCTTTATGGAGGACAAGAAAATGCCTTACCTTCAAAACATCTTATGTAAAACATTTCTGTCTGGGTCAGTTCTTGTCACATCTGTTTTACAAATCTTGAAGCAATTTACAATAGAGACTGCATATGTCGTCTTGTTAATTTTGGATTAAAACTGTGTTTGAGAGCAAAAAATTGGGTTCTTTTAGTCTGAGGAGGAGAAGCCTAAAGGGGGACATTATAACAGTTTTCAAGTACATGAAAGGTTGTTACAAGGAGGTGGGAGAAAAATTGTTCTCTTTAATCTCGGAGGCTAGGACAGGAAACAATGGGTTTTAAATTGCAGCAAGGGTGGTTTAGGTTGGCCATGAGGAAAAGCTTTTTAACTGTCAGGATAGTTAAGCACTGGAATTAATTGCCTAGGAAGGTGATGGAATTTCCATCACTGGAGATTTTTAAGAGCAATTTTGACAAATACCTGTCTGGAATAGTCTAGATAATGCTTAGTCCTGCCTTGAGTGCAAGGGACTGGATCAGAAGACTTCTCGAGGTCTCCTCTGGGCCTACAATTCTTTGATTCTGTAAATGTTGCTATTAAGAAATAAGTCTTTTCCACTGATCAAGTAATGCTATGGTTCTATTCATTGAATTTACTAACATTTAGAAAGTAGAATAGCAGACTTTCATTTCAGAGAATAGCTCCATAATTTCATGCACCTACCATAAAAACAAGCAAATTGACACCCTGCCAGGAGTAGCCAGAGGAGATCTTAGAAGAGAGTTCATAATGATACTGTTGCCATATTGCATGCCTGTAAATAATTCATTAAGTCAACCACCCTTTTGTTTTAAGCAAACATGAGCAGATGCCTTTTTAAATTGGATGCAGACAACCGTTTTCAGCAAAACATTATTGTAATATGACACTTAAAGAGTAACATTTTTGTCTTACTGATTTTTGTAGTGTTATTGACTCTGATAATTCACAGTGATTACTGTTGTTACCCATGAAGTTTTTCTCATTGGTTCCTCCCTTTTTTATTGTTTTCATCCTTTAGTGTGGATGCTAAAATTTCATAGTGAACTGCAGCAATGCGGAAGCTAATAAAATAATTCATAAGCAATTAAGTAAACTAAGAAGGCTTTCATGGTCCTGAAATCTTAACATTATTTGTATAATATGAAACCTACTGTTCTGTTTCTGAAATCTTTCTGCTTTTCTGTTGGAAAACAGTGTATAGGCATAGCCTAGTAATTAATGGATATGAAACCATGATATTCCAGGGGATGGAGGGAAAGGTTAAGGTAATGTTTGCACAACTCATGACTCCTTAGTATTCAGTTAATAAAGTCATGTCACACTTTTAAAAATACCATGATTATAAAGTATGGAAGTGTATAAAATATGTCCTTATTTCTAACCTTGTTTATCATCTCCTTCCCCCCGAAGACCTAAATGGTAAAACATCACCTCTTAATCCGATCTGCTATTTCTAGTTTGAATTTTACAACCCTCTTTTTTACATCAACACATTCTTGCTTATACATTCACACAGCATCAATTTTCTTTACAAAATCTGATTCTAAGCCTGTAGTGAAAATTTACACACACAAAAAAAGATGCTGTGTGTACCAGAAATTAGACTAGAACCTAATGAAATGTGGATTTCTTTAATGCATATATATATATATACACACACACACACTAACTGGTTTTTAAAAAATCCCTAAATCCTTATTGTGAAAATATTGTATGTTATAAATTCCATTCAATTTTGAATAGTAAATAGAATACATATTAAGTTTTTACTGACATAATTTTACTATGAAAGCTTCCTGTCCTTCAGTCTGCTTTAAGGGTAAACCTCAAACAGATGTTGAGTATTATTAAGCAGTAAATAAAATGGAATGTATAAGCATGTTTTATTGGTCCAGCTAACATTTCAGAAAGGTTACAGACTTTTTACACATTTTGTAAGACTTTATGAGCTATAAACTACAATCCTTTTGCGTATAGATTACACAACTGGTGTGCTATACTAAAGTACTTGAACACTTTTTTTTTTTTAAATCATTGTATTAGATATATTGGATCTGATTCACCACGGCCTTATGACAGTTTTATGCCAGGCCAACTCAAGTAAAGCATAGGTGAATCTGGCCCCTTGTTTCTGTTTCTTTTTTTTTTTTTATTTCCCTATTGTAGTCTGGCTTTTAAGAACTGAATGGGAATATACCATTTCATTCTTCAAAGAAACTCAAATATTATGGACAGAGCACCAGAAATGTAACATACATAAAATATATAACAACATATAATTAACAGAGTCGTAGTTTCTAATGCCAAAAGGGATCATGGACATCTAGTCTGACCTCCTACATAACACAGGCCATACATACATCTTCATCTGACGACTTCTGCAACAAGCCCTGAATGAACACAGCAGCCTAAACCCCAATAAAGTGAAAAAATGCAGAACTTTGAGTCTAATTCAACTGGCATATTGGCAGAGGCAGCATAGGGTAGACATGAAATATGGTGTTAGGCCCTAATCCTGCAAATTTATGCATAAACTTAATTTTAGAAACATGAATGATCACACTGATAATGGGTCTACTCACATGAGGAAAGTTCAAGGATTTAGTTAAAATTGTAAAAAAGATTAAGAGCAAAAAGTAGTGCTAATTATTCAGTTAAATTGTACAAATGGTGTAAATCAGCCTCAACCTATAAAATTCTGCAGACAAGAATGGACTACTTTTTGGTGTATTAATAAAAATGTCTGTAACGGATTCCCCCAGAACACAGCATGGACTGTGGGACCTCTGAGCCCTCTGTCTCACCACCCTGGGTTCCCTCTTACACTGTGATGTTGTGTCAAGCCAGAAACCTCTGACAGGTACTGCACTTACACAGACATCCACAGGCAGGGTCACACCAGACTGAGTTACAACCACACATGAACCGACAAGAGAGGGGCACCAGTGAATTTCCCAGCCTTGCACCCCAGAACAGTACCATCTTGTACTGGCCAGATGCCTGGCCAGTGCAACTTCATTACCCAGTCTGCCTCTCCTTCAACGTGGAGAGGACATACATTAGCCTTTGTGAACTAAGCTGAGATTTCCCAAGCACTTCAACCAATACACACTGTTTTAGGTAAAATATAACACAGATTTATTAACTACAGAAAGATAGATGTTAAGTGTTTATAAGTTGCAGGCATAGAGATCAGAGTTGCTTACTGAAGAAACAAAAATAAATTCACAGTCTAAGTTCTACAAACTAAACAGAATTTAAATCAAGCAGTGTCTCACCTTGACAGCTGGTACAAACAGGATTCTGTTTCTCGGTATATAGGCTGGAACTGCCTTCAAGCCCAGGACCACCCTTCCCCAGTTCAAAGTTAGTCCTCCAGATGTTTTTTCCAGGTGTTGGGTTGGAGGAGAAGCCAAGTGATGATGTCACTTCCCTTTTTTTATAGTTTCTTCCAGCTTGCTGGAAAATACATGTTGCTATGATATGGGGGTCCACTTCCATTGGTCAAGCAGTGTCCATAGTCTATGTGCTCTCTCTGTGAAGTCTTTGTTGTATACAGTTCTTGAGAGAGTGCATTCTTTCCTTGATGGGTGTTGGTGAGCCATTAATGTTATCTAGCTAGTCCATTGTTATACCTGAAAGGATGGCTGTGGGTGTTTCCAACCTCACAACTTGTTTCAATAACACACACATAACAAAACTTCATAACTTCGCATCCAATGATAGTATAAACAATCCAACAAGATCTTAATGTTCAACAGATCAAGACTTTTAAAATGATACCTCACAAGGCATGCTTTGTGCAATACATATTATAATTATATGACAGTGGTGAATATAGGGGGTCCAGGGTGTTGCTTTGAGGTACAGAGGGCCAGATTTTCCCAATAATCTTCTCAACTGCAGTAGGTAATTCAGGACCTGATGCTGACCAGCTTGAATTGATGGCATTTTTTAATTAAAAAAGATCATTCCATTTTTTAAAAAGTGCCTCTTACTTTTAACCTTGGATATAATAAATGATTTAATTTTTTTCCCAACAGAGCTTGAAATTGTGTCACTTACGTGAGATGTATGATATGCTGATTTTCTGAGTGCATGAAGAACATGTACTGAAATCTCTTTCAGAAAGATTTACGGTATTAACCTCAGGCTATTTTAAGTTACAGTCAATCTTTATGAAAACAGCACAGAGATTACAAAGATTTTTTTTCCTTGTGATTGCAAACCAATATTTTAAATGCAAGCTGTTTGAAGAAAATAGTTCTGTATGTTCATACTTTGAAAATTCTTCCAAGGTTATGACTTTCTTCTTTTCCCTTGTCCCTTCCCCCCATGTGCTTGAACATTACATGAGTTAGAAAGACTGTTACCTTGTGTCAGCCAGAACTGAACAAATGGCTTTAGGTTAAACTGATTCGATTGAAAATCATTCAGTTTCAACTAGATTGCACTTTGCGTAAACTAGTAGACAGTCCTAAAAGGTCATCTAAGCATTTCTATAGTTATGGGATTATATTTTTTAAGATACCTTTACCATTCATAGACCCCAATCATACAAATACTTTTGCTCATGCATAAGCACTGAAGTCAAATGATATACTCACATGTTTAAAGTTAAGCACAGTATACGTTTTTTGCAGGATCAGGGCCTAAAACTACAAGCTTCAAGCATGCTAAGTATAGCATAAATACCAGATGTGTGACCTGAAAACCTGACCTCTCTGAAACCATTTACTTCAATGGGACTAGTATTTCACCCTAGACCTGCAAAATAACCTTCAAAATGTAAAACTACTCAAATAGTGTTCCTTCCTTCACATATTATAAATTAAACAGTGAGATTGTGTCCCAGAAAAGAAACTTTCTACAGTACAGGGGTTAATGGGATGATGAAGAGAAGTTTGTCTTCTGTACCAGACTTTAGGTGCCTCCAAACCTATTCCCCAGTTTCTTTGGGTGATGCCTTCTCCTAATCTGCTTCCAGTTCTGGTTTGTCAGGGAATTGGACTTCCTACTAAATGATTACTTACTCTGTGCATCTACCACAATGCAACAAAATGAATTTTACAAACTACTCACAAGATCCTTGGCCTGCTAAGAGAAGGAAAAATACCTTTCTATCACTAAAAAGATGACTAGCATGATAGCCACAGCAAGACCCACTTGTGGTCCCACTTTAATCTCATGGTGATGGGAACAGCAGAGAATTTGTCCTATAAGCCTTCCTCTTTGGTATGCAGAAGCCAATAGGATTATTCTGCACCCTTCTGTCCAACAAGTTAACTACAGAGATCCCCTCCATCCTTCCTCAAGACCACGAGGAGGCTGATTGCACTATTTCCTTTTTCTCTCGTTATGGACTGTCCTTAAAGGGGCCAAGGGTTTTCTTTCTTCAGCTGCACCAGAGGCTGCATAGAAGAGCCATTCTTTTGGCGGTGCTGATGTTTTTCTTACTTGTTTCCTGAGGCTATGGCTACACTGATTGCCTTCTATGATGAGATGACTGGCCCTGTGGATGTGGGGAAAGCGGTGGATGTGATATACCTTGACTTTAGCAAAGCTTTTGATACGGTCTCCCACAGAATTCTTGCCAGCAAATTCTAGTAGTATGGGTTGGATGAATGCACTATAAGGGGAATAGAAAGCTGGCTAGATCATCAGGCTCAATGGGTATTGATCAAATGGCTCGATGTCTAGTTGGTAGACAGTATGAAGCGGCATGCCCCAGAGGTTGGTCCTGGGCCATTTTTGTTCCACATATTTGTTAATGATCTGGAGGATGAGGTAGATTGCACCTTTAACAAATTTGCAGGTGACACTAAACTGGGGGAGTGGTAGATACGTTGGAGGGTAGGGATAGGATACAGAGTGACCAAGACAAATTGGAGGATTGGACCGAAAGAAGTCTGATGAGGTTCAACAAGGACAAGTTCAAAGTCCTGGACTTAGGACAGAAGAATCCCATGCAATGTTACAGACTGGGACTGACTGTCTAGGCATCAGTTCAGCAGAAAAGGGCCTGGGTTTACAGTGGACAAGAAGCTGGATATGAGTCAACAGTGTGCCCTTATTGCTAAGAAGTCCATGGAATATTGGGCTGTATTAGTAGGATAATTGCTAGCAGATTGAGGGAAGTGATTATTCCTCTATTTGGCACTGCTTTAGGGTATATCTGTGTCCAATTTTGGGACCCCCCATGATAGGAAGGATGTGGACAAATAGGAGACAATCAAGCAGAGGGCAACGAAAATTATTAGGGGGCTGGAGCACATGACTTATGAGAAGAGGCTGAGAGAACTAGGCAGAAGAGAAGAGTCAGGGGGCTTTGATAGTGGCCTTCAGCTACCTGAAGGGGTGTTCTGGGAGGATGGACCTAGGCTGTTCTAAGTGTTGGCAGATGACAGAAACAAGGAGCAATGGCCTCAAGTTGCAGTGGGGGAGGTCCAGGTTGGATATAATGAAAAATCTTTTTCACTAGGAGGGGGTGAAGCACTGGAATGAGTTACCTAGGGGGATGGTGGAATCTTCATCCTTATTGGTTTTTAAGGCCTGGCTTGATAAAGCCCTGGCTGGGATGATTTAGCTGAGGTTGGTCCTGCTTTCAGTAGGGGGTTGGACTAGATGACCTCCTGAGGTCCCTTCCAACCCTAATCTCCTATGATTCTATGCAACTTCAGCTTCAGTTAACATAAATTATGTCACTCTGGGGTCTGAATTAGCTACCCTCTGAGCAATATAATTTATGCTGATTTGAGCACAGCGCGGCCAGTACTAGGTTGATGGGAGAGCTTCCCCTGCCGACATAGCTACCACCACTCATGGCGGCTGGAGCAATCAAACTGACAGCAGAGCTCTTGCTTGTCAGCTGAGAGCAGTTACATGGAGAGTTTACAGCAGCACAGCTGCATCAGTACAGCTGCACCGCTGTAAGCGCTCTAGGGTAGCCATAACCTGAGACAGGTAACCCTAAGCCTGCTGGTTCCCAAACTTATCTGATAAGCAGGTTGTCCAACTGGTGCTGATTTCTCTGAAACATGGTTTGTCTAAACAAGACTCCCTTCCATCACTTCATTATTATGAAGCTGTTTAGTTTCCTGGAGGCTGGTACCACCTTTAATTTTCATAGTTTATAGAAATTGAGGGTGACCTACCTTTATGTGGGCCATAGGATAATAGAGAAATCATATTTTTGCAGTTTGTGGTGAGCTGACAGCTCTCTTGAGGCTTAGTTCAATGTGAGCCAAATTCAACAAATCTTGTATTTACCAAATGTTTTTTGACCTAGATATTTTTAATCACTTATTTAATAATCTTCCCATACTGTTGAATGCAAATGTGAAGTCTTCATACAAAATTTTGAATGAACTAAAAGTCACTAGTGCTCAACAAAACATTGGACTCATCTGTTTGTAGGAATTTTGATAACGTCTCATGCACGTTTAGTTGGCTTGTACTCTCATTGACTGAAAACTCTGTATAACTAATCCACGAAGACTTCCAAATGCCTGATTTTGACAACAGTCAGGAATAAACTGCATAAAGTCAAGACAATGGGCACAGTATTGAGAAGCACACACCAAAGGGAAGTTATTTTTAATAACAGGCACAGTGTCCTTTCTAGTCATCACAGTGACTAATAACATGACTTTCTAGTCATTACTTATATCCCATCTGTCCAATCATGTTGCTGCTTAAATCATTCTTCATTAGCTTTCTGAATAGTTCTCATAGACAGTAGATATTGAGTGTTGCCTTTGCTGTAGGGTTTTATTACTTCCAGGAGGACAAGAAAATATTTTTGACTTTTGTGCTGTTTCTGCACAACAGTAATGTATCATGGCTGATTTTCCAAGAGAGGAGACTCTCACTAAGCACGTGAAGAACAGAGTCAGCATTAGCAGCTTTTTCATGTAACTTCTTTTCCATATTACTGGCAATATGGTATGCTTTCTGATGCTGAAATATCCGTGATGAGAATGGTGGATCTTCTTAACCTGTGCTTTATTTACTCTCTCATCTCACGAAATGGACTGTGTGGAAAAGGAAACGCTGGTTTTTTGGCAACTGCTCTGCAGTATGGAAGTTGTCCTGAAGCGGGATTTGCTTTCTGCGAACAGCCTGAATCGACCAAAACGTGTCTCTTTTCTTCTCTCATGGCCTTCATAGAACCGCGTGTTTGAGCCACACCGGTGGGTGCTTGTTCTCAGAACTACAAACGTGGAGTTATTCTGCAGTTGTTGCTTTTACCCATGATGAAGAAACATGAAACCCAACTGACTGACTTGATGAACCCGATTCTCCGATGCGGCACAGCGATGTTGTTGCTGCGTTGCTGTGCTGCAGTGCTGCTGCACGGCTGGCAGTTTGGGTGGCCGTAAAGCTAGCACAGCGGTCCCAGTACAACAGTGATCCCCCAGCGGCGGAGGGGCTCTTATCTCACTCTCTTCTGTCGTGAGAATAAAGGGTACAGAAGACAGAAAGCTAACACATCTGGGCAAATCTTAGCTATACCAGTCTTTTGCTATAGTTTCAAGCCTTTGAGACAGTTTGCAGCTAGGATAAGTTAAAGAAGTCCTCAGACTACTCTAACTAGGTGCTTGGGGACCAGTTAGGGCAGAGGTTGCATCCGTATTCCTATAGTCCAAAAGCGTACCAGCAGTAGTACACAAAGTGTACTGTACCAGGCTCTAGGGTATGCTGCATCCCCTCAAAACACTTTTTCTCAGTTAACCGTCTACACGGAGACTTCCGTTCTTTATCTTGCAAAACTTTCCAAACGTCAAGAATGTAATTTATCTGTGATATTTCCTTTGTCACATATTTTGGCAGATGGTTGAATTCCTTTCATCGGTGTCATTTGATTTAAATTTTCATTTTTTGTAACACTATGTGTTTGGGATCCAGAAATCACAGGTGGTGTCACAAGTTTCTTTCCAGTTGCTTCAAATAAAAATATTGTGGCTGGGTCCTAGATGCTGCCCTTTGTGTAGTCTCAGTCTTCAAAGCAAAACCAAGCTACAGCTAAGCCAGACATTGGGCAAAGAGGCTTATTCCATTCTCTATAAGGAAGTGAGCTGCATCACTCTGTTATAGGTCAGACTGACATGAGTGAAACAGAGATTTGAGCATCATAGCCTTTTAAACTCTAATTTTGTTAGCAATATTTGAGTGCTCATAACATACATACATTAGTTATTCCTTAAACTATGCAGTAGATATAAACAAATTCTCCTTTATCTTCCATATCTTCTATGTATTTAATATGCTCTAATTTGAATCTGACTCTTCTATTTGAATAAATTCTGACTACCATTAACTACCTGTTGTCCATTCTGTTAGAGGGTAGTAGAAAAATAGGAAATTAACTTTTGGAAGTCAGATCATACATTTCAGAGAATCACCACAGGCATAAACGAGGCACTGATTGGAAGATGACTTGATTAGAATATTTGGGGAAAAAATATTTAATAATGGGCTCTTAAGTCTAACAGAGAGACATAACGTGATCCACTGGGTAGCGCTGAAGCTAAACAAATTCAGGATGGAAATAAAGTGTAAATCTTTAATTGTTGAGAGTAATTAACCATTGGAACAATTTACCTGGGATCATGTTGGATTCTCCATCCATATCTGACAATTTTTATATCAAGATTGGATGTTTTTCCACAAGTTATAGGAATTATTTTGGGGAAGTTCTATGCCTGTGTTATGTAGACTAGATTATCACAATGGTCCATTCTGGCCTTGGAATCTGTGAACTATGAAATGGATAAGAGCAACTTACCTTTGGCATAATGAGGGAGAAAAAGATAGAGCCATGTTTCCTTATAAAAGGCCTCCCAGTTCACTGCTGTGTGTCCTACAATGTTTACTATAGTCTATATATTTCGTGATGATAAATTCTCTGAATCACTGGTGTGTGTTACCTTATGGTCTGTTAGCTTTTCTCCTTTTATGGTCTTTTGGGCATAGATTCTTTACTCACTATAGATGTACCAGTGTAAATTTGAATGTAGTAACAAAGAACTACGCTGTACCTAGATCAGTAAGACTTCCAAGTGTGCCTTGATGGCAATTTTTTTTTTAAACAAATGGCATTCAAAATAAGTTTGGTGTTCCAGCATGAAAATTCATAGGAAAGAGTTGCCAAAATCCATTATCCTATCCACCTATTGCAAATAAATGTACAAATCAGATAACTGTGTGAATAAATGGCTAATTAAGCAAGAATAAAACCAAACCAGCCTGGATTGGGGGGCATTACTGGAACTGTGTGGATAAACTTGCACAGCACATGCCCACCATGATTAGCTATAGTGTGTGGCTGCTGTCTGCAATAGGACATTTTTTGTTAAAATTTTGCATGATCGCTACCACCAGTTCAGATCCACAAATGTGAGGGAAATGTAGAGCACACAAGTTTGCAGGCTGCTGTCAACATTATAAATACAAATCACCTAACACTGCTCAAAGCAGGTTTATACACCTTGGTGCTTCAATGCTGTAGACCACTGGCAGCTTGTCTATATTTATGATTTCCCCGTTGCTACCATTATTGGAGCTGAATCAGTGGGAAATTTTAGCAAAGGCTTTCTAGTTTAGACTAGGCTTTAAGGGCAATACTATTGCTGAAGCTTTCGCTCTGCCCATTCAGTGTAAAATGCCATTAAGAAAATTTTACTTTTCTTGGGTTAAAAATAAACTTTCTAAAGGCAACAACACCATCAACAAAAAACCTCTGTGGTAGATGTCAAAGTGATGGTATAAGACCTGAGAGTGTTCACAAATGTTCACACTGTAGGAAATTTGTATTAATGGTCATATCACCAAGAGAACAAAATCTTGAGCCAGAAGCAGAATGAAATATTTTAGACAAAGTTCTCTTTAACTTGAACAGTAACCTGCTTTTGACATTTGTTACAGATGGCAATTTCCTGCAATAGTCTTGGAAGATTATTGAATTAATTTTAAGTACATTTGGGGTCCATTGTATAAAATGAATGGTTTATGTATTATTGTGGGCTGGGATTGTATGTAACCTCATAAGAAGAAAGATGTGCCAGATATGAGACGTGGAGGGAGGGTCAAAGGACTATATTGAACTGTGCGTCAGACAAGAATGCACTCTTCGAACCAAAAAATTTAAGTGGATTTACTGGGAAATATCTAGGGGCAGGTGAATGCAAATTTCCCACCTCCGATTATGCAAAAACCCAGTCATTTGAAGCTATCACCTGGAATAAACCATTGTCTGATGATCACCTGTTACATGAGACCAAGCTCAAAGGCCCAAGCTGTATGAAGAAAAAGATTGAACTTCTGGTGGTGGTTCTGAATCTGAGATAGATAAGAACTTGTGACCTCTAGGGAAAATCCATTCTTTTGAAGGACTGATCCCTACCAGAGTCCAAGATTGAAGTTGGGGTGACCTCTGGTAAGCTTCTTAGCATGTATAGGTTCTTAACATTCTTTTTTCTAATCCTTTTACCTTAAGAATAAATGTGTTTGCTTAAAGACCTGTGTGGTAACTTGTAGCTACTGGCAATTAGATTGTTGATAGCCTTCGAAGATAAAGTGAAGCACAGGACTGTTTAGGCAGTGTGGTTTGCTGGAGATATCACAGTATGGGCAGGGAACTATGCAGCCTGGAAAAAGCCCTGGTCAGGAGGGAGCACAATGTGCATATCTGCCCAAAAGATGATGGCTGAGGAACCAGGAACACAGAGTGGGTTCCATCAAGGGACCATGGAAGGGGAACAAAGGTGCATTTGTTTGAACTGTGACTGCATTCAAGGTCTACATTTTCAAAAACTGCTTCCATTTTGTGCATGTAAATTTCAGACCTCAAAGAGAATAATAAAGGGGTAGAGGGAAATAATCATTCACATGGAGAGCAGGGAACAGATTTTAGGTGGCAAAATGCACGCACGCATGCATAAACAAAAATTCCAACCATTTTGTGCACATCTATCATCCCAGCTGAAAAATTTGCCTCTAAAAAAATCTAGTCTTCAAAATTCACAATTTCAGGGAAATTTTTGTTGAAAGCTCAATAAAATGGATGAATGTTTCATGAAAACTATTTTGAATGTTATGTCCTTTCTTTCTTACCAACGCTATCTCCTAATTTACTAGTTTGGCAACTGAAATGTGTTTTTAAAACATTTGAATCTTGCATCTTTTAGAACAATAACATGAATCCTACCTGAACAAAACTACCTACAGCGTAGCACTAGCAGAAACTGAAAGAAAACATTCAACTCTTGTCAATGTGTACTGCGGTCAAAACTGCCTTCATAACAGTTCAATTGGTCTCTTACACGTCCTTTTTGTATCAAGTAATCTTTTTGCTGCACAAATGCTGGTATTTGAAGATTCAGCCTATCAATCACAGGAGAAATGCAAGACTTTTAAATGGAAAATTAATTTTAGTACAGAGCAGGACATCATCTTCCATGCTGTAGCCCCTTCAAAGGGGAGATGAAGCTATAATAGAAGCCGTCAAACCTACATGAATCACTTAATCATGTTTATATATAACTTGCATATTAAAAAGCAATATCCGATGTCAATGGCTCAGATATAAAAATATCTTAATAGTGAGTAACTGACTAATGAATACTACAGTAATAACAGTTTAATTTGAAGAGTTCTGACAGCTGGTTGTCTTGATGAGAGCTGTTACCAAGGAGCCCTAGTCCCATGCTGAGAACATCCACAGCATGCTGATTTATAGCAGCAGTGCAGAAATGTTTAATGTCAGCACCTCTCAGCTAAAGTAATAATAAACAGGAATGTTATGGTTTATTTTTCTGTATGAATTGTTCAGGCTCTGTATGGTAAGCACCAACTCAATAGGGGATAATAGCTGCCATTCCCCAGGGAGTTGTAACTGAGGTTTAGGCATTTTTATTGGCAAGGATAGTGTATCAAAATGAATCCAGAAGTTGTTGTTTTCTTTCTCTCTCTCTCTCTCTCTCTCTCTTTTGATTTCTAGTGCTATGCTGGTTAGAAAATATAATTCTTATAGTTATGAAAGCTGGCTTTAGGTTCCCACTACAGAAATCTCCTTGTAGTTGTTTAGCTGTGTGTTGTGAAATATACTACATACATTCCTTTATGATTTTTGCCTTTGACTTGTAAAACCTCCAGACTGACTTCAGAACATTCACTATTCATTGACTTAAAAGCAGACCATTGCTGCATATACGCCACAAACTTCAAATTAAGAAATAGTGTGTTGAAGAGCTTCAGGTGAAAAAATATTTTTGAATGGCTTAATTTTGAATGTTGTGCCTTTTGTTCTTGCCCAACATTACAAACTTGTAATATTCCTGAAAAGCAAACCTCCAGAATCCATTTTAGTTCAAATCTGGCATCTTGAGCATTTAGGTTTGCAGAGACTGGCTATGAGATGCTGTATGATGCAAATAAATATGAACAGTTTCCTCATAGAAGCATTAAGGTTTTGGTGTTTCAGATGGCATTTCACCTTTTAAATGTAAACTGCATTTGATTATATTTATAGGCAGGCACATACTCCCATTAGCTAGAATCTCTCACCTTTTGTTATAATTTTTGTCTAATGATTAAAAGTGTAGATTAGTAACAGGCTAATGCACAGATTAATTTAAAATCTTTTGTTATTTAGCAAAATTGACATCTCATACCTGCTGCATTTGGATTAAGCCAGGGCCTATTAGGGTTTAGAGCCAATAGGGGCTTTGAGGTTGGGTGGGGGGAAAGTCCTTGCTTAAACTACTTTTTTATTTTACTCCTGTTTTGCATTTTGTGCTGAGCCACTAACTTCATTGATGTGACAACTTCCTCAGTGGATATTTATGGATATTGGAGCATATGTCTTTTATCATTCAAATGCACATCCATGGGACAGGAATAGCAAACACCAGTGGAAATCAATGCACATCCTAATACTAAAGCCTGGTGGTTACAGCCCTAGCAAAACATTTCTTTGCTGATTACAGGAAGGATACCATCTGCTGTGGAGGATAACTGTGGAGTAAGCACTAAGAACAAACCCAGCACAATGTGAACAGGGAGGGGAAAGGATGTATTAGATTAGAAGGAAAGAAATGACTGTTATCTGCTACTGAAAAGGAACCATAGAGATGCTCATGTGGTTTGTTAGAATAATTTGACATAGGGTACAGCATATCTTCCAACAAAATTTAGCCTCTCTTTGGAACTGTGCACCACCTCTTTGTTAGGTGCAGTTGCGTACAAATGTTGCAACTGTGCTCTGATGCAAAATCAGAAAAACACTTCAGCCCTTTCCAATTAAGGAAAGCACTTAAGAACATGCTTAATGTTAAGCTGTTGAGATTTGGTCTGAAAATGCCAACTCTTCTTTGTCTGTCTCGGACCTTCTCTGACCCACATCACTATCGTGTCTGAATGCAGCTCTTTGGGAATCCTTCTCTAATTTTGTGAAAAACAGTGCACAGACCTCTGATTGTGCTTTGTCATGAAAGGAGCATTTGCTTAATTTAAAGCCCAACTTTGCTCCCTATAGTAGTTCTGCCATTGACTTCAACGGGATTCGAATCAGACACAGGAAGAAAATCTGTCCCTTTCTCCACAGCACAGATGGCTCTACTGCTACTGGTTCCAGAGATTGAGGGCAAGATTTGGTTAGCATGTATGAGCAGGGGTCCTGGAACAATTTTTATAGTGGGGGTGCTTAGGGCCTTTGAATGAAACTGTAAACCCTGTATATGATGGAAACTATTTCAAGCCAATAGGTGCGGCAGCACCTCAGCACCCATAGTTCCAGCACTTATGTATGTGAGTAGATCCACTTTTCCTTCTCTTCTTATATATGAGCGAACACCCCCACCCCTGGAGGAACAGTTCTGGCAACTGCACATAGCTGAGCTTTAGGCATTATCAAATAGCTTTTGTGTCCTGTAATTGACAAGCTTATGCTATAATATATCCGATCTAGTTCACTGTAGTAGTTCTGATTTATTCTTTATAGTGTTTTAACTGTACATTTATTATCTAATTTATACATTCCAAAGTTTTACTTTTTTCTATTCTTCTTAAATTTACATTTTATTGCATTTACGTTGTGTTTAAAGCATTTCAATAAAAATTTATATTTTAAAAGTGGAAACATTTATATGTCTTTAAATGGTCATCCTTACATTAAGGTCTTTTTATAAATTAAAGGGTTAATAAATATTTAACATGTGTTTTTAATAAATGAGTACTCAACTGATACTGACTGTTAGAGTCCAGCAAATCAGCAAGTGGCTTCTAACCATGGTTTATAATCACTTAGAACACATACTGATGCACCTAAAACCACCTAATATGTCATTTCTGTAACATGCTTATAACTAGTAATTGTTTGATAATCCTTTATAAACCATTTATAAATAGAATCCGAATATAAAGTGTGACCTCTTCAGGTCACAGTTTGATTTCAAGAGTTATGAAGAGCTCTTTTGGTGGTAGGATCACTACATCAGAGATAATTCAGCCAATTACTGTATCATACAATTGACTTTAGTTCATTTTATGTTGCTGTCCTATTGGCTCAAATGATGTAAAACTTGTCTTTAAAACATTTTAAAGGTGTCATATCTCACAACCATAAAATATAGCTTTCTGAAGGCAACATGGCCATGAATATAGAATGACCTTTTATCCCTAGTTGGCAACAAGCAAAAAAAAAAAAAAAAAACCTCATAGCTATGATTAATCTGCCAGCTATGCTTAAAATGTAAGGAATAATCCAAGTCAATTTTGAAGGCATTTTTCTCCAATAGTTGAAAAACATGAAACAGAGGTAAACTCAAATCAATAATCTCTCTAGCCAAGAAAAGCTGTGTGACACAGTCTCGAAATCAAATTAAAGTGGTGAAAACAAAAATCTAAGGGGCAACTTTTACTTACCATGGTTTGCATCAGTATAATAGGGGGATCCAAGGAAAAGGCAGTCCCCTAATATTTTGCTCTTGTTTTTTTTCCCATAATTATTTAATAAATAGAACTTTCTAAAAATAATACTTTGTACTGGAGTTCAGAGAGATTTTTCCATATTGTTATAAATATATAAAAAAAAATTTCAACATGCTCCAATTGCATGATGAAAACATTTTGGGCAATCTTCTATCTTCAAGGAGAATATCCATGTGAATAAGGTAGATAGGAGTTTAACAATTGCCATGAAGGCAACAACATAATAAACTAAATGGTGGGAGAGGAAATTAGGGCCTCTTCCCCTCCCTTTCCCTGTTTTTCTTTGACCATCTGAGAAGTGCACCTTGCCCTTGTGGGAACCATGACCCCTAAAGGAATTAGTGGCCTGATTGCCTGATGATGATTGACGTACACACATAGCTAACTCCTTAGTTGCAACCATCTACCAACCTTTGAATAAGATACATATGTATAGAATCCGCGATACAAGTATGCAATTCTTTTTCTATCCCAGTAACCTGCACAAGGTAAATTGATTAATAGGAGCCTGAGTCAGTGGGAGTTTTCCTGAATCTGGATCACAGGGTTTGATACTAAAATAAATTATTTCTAACCATACATAGCAAGGCTATTTTTTGGATATCTTCACTCATAGAAAAATTGCCACTTTTAAAATTAAGATATTTAGAGCCAGTTTCCGGTTTTTAAGATAAGGCCTGCTTTGGAGGGGGGACAGAGGAGCTCCGACCCAGAAAGAATTGTGACTCACTCAGCCCAAATTCCTCCTGAGAGCTCTCCTTAGAGGAACCAATGTGGCAATGCCAACTTAATCACTCTTCCATTGCCAGACAGCTAGCCCACAGGAGTGGTGGAGCCAACAACCTACTCTTCTCTCTCCCCCGCTGGGTAACTAGTATCTGTGGGAGTCCTAGCAGTGAGCTGAGACCTTGCTTCTCAACAGGATTGTGCTCCGCCTCTGCACACAGTACAAGGTTGGAGGGGAAGCACCTGTGACTTCTCTGCCGTTTGCATGTTTGCGCATAGGTCAGCCACAATTGAGTCCTCGATCTTTGTTGCAATAAAATTTAAGATGCTTCATTCTAACAAGTACAAAGTGACTTCTGAATCACGCATGCTTTTAATAAAGGGCTAGAGATTACTTTTTCAGGATTTTATTGACAATCTTCTCCTGCCTCCTCATTTAGGATACCTAACTGTACTCCTATTCTGCTGCTTTAGAATTATCTGTAACGGAGTAGATATTAAGGGCCTTAGTCTGGGACAACATTTTTCACACTGGAGTTCACCTCCTGATTTATGCGTGACTTGAGTTGTTTCACATATACCCATTTGTATGTCTTGTTTCAAAAATAGACCCACTCAAATCTATACAGACAATTTTATCTTTATATATATATATATATAGTTGCTTTTACTATAGCTTATTGCTGTGTCCATTGCAAAATACAAATATTGAGTACAGTAAATAGTCAGGTGTTAGTGAAAGGATATGGTCTGAAAACTCAGCAAGGTCAGAGGGAAGCAACTGAAATGCTGTACACAAGTGCAAGGAGTCATGGGCAATAAAATGGAGGAATTGGAACTACTGGTGCAGGAGTTCAAATCAGATGATATAGGGATTACAGAAACATGGGGTAATAGTACTCATGACTGGAAGATGGGTTTTGCAGGGTATGTGCTGTTTAGGAGAGAAGAATAAAGGCGATGGGATAGCGTTGTACTAGGTGGTAGACCATAAAAAAATAAGATGGGATATTATGGAAAAAACAGAATCTGTTTGGATCAAAATCACTTTGGGAAAGGAATGTGAAAGCGATTTTTACCTTGCCCCACCTTCCCTTCCAACCTGCTATGTCTGCCTACAAATGTGTGGCTCAAGGATCAGACTCCTCAGTCACTAAAGGGCCCATACAAAATAAAATCTGTGAAAGAGAACATCCTTGACTCTGAGGGATTGCCGATGATGACAGAAAAGAGATTCTATTAGGATAGTGTTAGAGGTCTGCTGTAGGCCCTCTGGGTCAGACTCTGATATGGAGAGAGAGCTTTTTAATATTATGAGAGAAATACTTTGGACAATTGTTATAATGGGAAATTTTAACTTCCTGGATATGGATTAGAAAATAAATGCTACTAATATTGGAAAGGCCCAGTTACTCTTGAATGTGATACATGACAGTTTTCTTCACCAAATGTCACTGAACCAACAAGAGATGATGCCATTTTAGACTCAGTAAGTGGTGAGAACATCATAAAAGTGCTGATCATAGGAAATTACTCATGATCACTTGATCCAAGGCTGATTCAGTTTAAATTAAATGGAAAGGATGGATCAAAACCAGGTAACCAACTGTCTTTCTCCTCCCCCTCTCCCGCAAAAGGGCAGACTTTGGAAAATTAAGGGAATTAGTTGAAGTCAAGTGCATTGAAGAGCTCTAAGACTAAAATGTAGAGAAAGCTTGGAATTTCTTTAAAACAGTGATACAAAACCTATCTGAAACTTGCATCCTAAGCCGGGGGGGACTGGTGGAGAGAGGCTCCAGAGTCAGTTGGATGAAAAATCACATCAAGAAGGTCATTAGGAGTAAACAGAGAGTTTATAGGGAATGGGAAAAGGGATTGATCAGCAAAGAAAGCTACAGCTTGGAGATGAGAAAATGTAGGAACAAAAGAATTGCTGAAAGTGAAACTGAATTAACTCTTGCTAAGGAAATTTAAATAAATAGTTTTTTTAATTCTATAAATGAAAAGAGAATAAGGAAGAATGACGTTGGGCCTCTCTGCAGAGTGGATGGGACGGGAGATTAAAGATGATCTAGGTATGGCCCCAAAATAAAATGGATATTTTGTCTAGGTTTTCAATAAGGATGATAGTATGGAACATGGGCATGAAGGCAGAATGGCTGGTGGAAATGAGTTTAGAGAAATGGGAAGTACCACATCTGAGGTGGAAGAAAAACTTGAAAGATCTGAATATGTTCACATTGATTATTTTTATCCCAGAATACTGAATGAAATGGTACATAAGATTGCTAGTCCTATAGTAATGATTTTACTATATCTATCTATTCAGGGATAGAACTGTATGACTGGAGAATAGCTAACGTTGTATATATATTTAAGAATGAGACTAAAAGTGATCTGGGTAATTAGAGAGTTGTTAGTTTGACCTCAGTAATATGCTGGACTTTAAAACAACTTTGGAAGGAAAGAATAATTAAATGAATGGAGGCAAATGATAAAGGGATGTAATACAACTTGGGTTTATTAAAAGTAGATCATGCCAGACTAACCCAATTTCATTTTTTGGGAAGATAACTGATTATTTTTAAAATAAGTGAACTATCATTGATCTAATATACTTGGACTTCAGTAAAGCATTTGACATGGTACCACATGGAAAATTATTAGTCAAATTAGAGAAGATGGGGATTAGTACAAGAATTATAGGATGGATAAGGAACTGGTTAAAGGGGAGAAGTCAACAGGTTGTGATGAAAGGTGAATTATTAGACTGGAGGGAGGTTACTGATGGAGTACCTCAAGGACAGGTCTTGGGACCAACCTTCATTAATTTTATTAATCGCCTTGGCACAGGATGAAGGAGTGTGCTAATGAAATCTGCTAATGATACGAAGTTGGGAAGCATCATAAATTCAGAGGAGGATCAGAATATACAGGAAGATCTTGATAACCTTAAAGACTTGAGTGATGGAAATAGGATGAAATTCAATAACACAAAATGCAAGGTTATGCACTTACAGTCTAATAATAATTTCTGCTACAAGTTGGAAGCGACAGAGGAGGAGAGACAGCTCTAGGTGTGTAGGGCTGAGACACCAATGTGATATGGCAGTGAAAAGGCAAATGTGATGCTAGGCTGTATTAGGCAGGGCATTTCTGGTAGAGAGAGAGAAGAATCTTAATTCCATTATACTAGTCACTAGGCTGACCTCATTTGGAATAGTGTGTACAGGTTTGGTCACCAATGTTCATGGAAGAAGAATTCAGACTCGAACAGGTGCAGAGAAGAGCTGCTAGGATGCTCATGGAATGGAGGGCCTCTCTTACCAGAGGAGACTGGAAGAGCTTGTTTCTTAGCCTAGCGAAAACAAGGCTGAGAGGGGATATGATTACACATGATAAATACATTGGGGGTTAAACCCGGCAGGATGAAGAGCTATTTAACTTAAAGGACAATATTTGCACAAGAACAAACGTGTATAGACTGGCCATGAGCCAAACTCAGGCTGGAAATCAGAAGGTTTCTACCCATCAGAGTGATGGAAGTGAGGTTCTGGAACAGCCTCCCAATAGGAGTTGTGAGGGAAAATGGATTAATTGGTTTTAAGAGAGAGAAACAAATTTATTAGTCAGATTGTATGAATGGGTCAATTGTGATTCTAAGATATAGGACTCAGCAGTCCTGGGTTAACTTCCAATATATGTCTTATGTTCCTAAAAGCTTATGCTTCACAGCTTTGGCCAATCACCTGTAGGGGTCAGGAAGGGCTGCCATCCTCCCACTTTTCATATATTCTGGGTTTTTTGTGTCTCTGTCATTCCTCTGGTGCACCAGATGGCTACAGCTGGAGATGAGACAGTGGACAGGGTGGGCCAGGCCTCTGAGATGGCACCAAACATTCTCTCTCTCTCGGGTTCATGGCTGGCTGGTTCTTACATTCGCAGGTTCTAACTGATCACTTTGTATGAAGCTGGGAAGGAAATATAGGGGCATTCCAAATAGTAAGTGGTAATATACTGCAACATAATTAATGTGTTTGTCAGGAAGAAAGATATTTCTAGTATATGGCACTTCACTTTTGTTTGAAAGTGAGGTATCCTTCCTTATAACCTTGAGGATACAAGAAAGTGGTTTTGTATAAATGACAAAATCTCCTGTCTGCAAGCAGGAACACCCATCAAGTTTATTTTAGGCAAAGAAGGAAAGTTTGCAACAGATCCTTATTAAAATAGTCTCAACACAAACGAAGGTGAAAACTAGTATCTGTTAGTGGGGTGGCCTTGTCCTCAGAGAGCGTCTCCATCTTCATTGTCTCCAGCAACTTATCCAGGATGTTCTCTGTGATATTTCGTACTACTCTAGAGCTGTGGGGATTGGGGAAGATAGATGAACCAATTTCAGAGCACCACTACTTGCTTAATTTACTTGATTTTATGCCTCCTGGCTTTGGAGGAATATAAACATCCTCCAGTCCACAGAAGCCTGCAACACTTGGAGTGACATTTGTTCATATTAGTACTCCCATTGGGATTACCCATTGAGTTAGGAATGCTTAATGTTAGAAAGAAGCCAAGATTGAGTACAGCCTTGTTCCCAATACGAAGAGAAGGAAACGGAACAAGAAAAGTGACTGGGGAAGGGAAAATAAGGGTGCCACAAGGACAAGAGAGGTGGAAATAGGAGTGGCCAAAGGGGAAAAACATCAATGTGGTTGTAGCATTGAGAGAGACGGGAGCTTGTAGCTTGACTGAAGGAATCGGAAGGATGAAGGGGAAGAATAGAGAGTTCATATAGAGATAGGTGGCAGAATGTTTGAGGTTGAGAAGAATAGAAATTAGGGAAAGCAACTGTGCACGGGAAGAACAGAGGTAGAAATAGGAAGGAAAGATGAGCTCTTTAATTTTTTTCTTTTAAGTGGGAGGAAAGAGAAACCTATTAGTTTAATTAAAACTGCTGCTCACCCCTATGTAGACGCTCTTATTTCACTCTGATTGGCTTATTTTGGCTAAAGTGAAACTGTTAATGAATTTAAGTTAAACTGCATCAAGTCTAGTTTAAAATGAAATCAGAATGTCCACAGCACCTTTTGCACTGTTTTAACTAATAGGTTCAAAACAACACTTTACATTAAACTGAGGCAACCCTCGAGAAGAAAGGAACATGAGGAGGATAAACTAAGGGAGTCCAAATAAATACACAGCAAGAAATGAAAAGGGCTAAATTAACAATGCTGATATGGAAAAAGATAGAAGGAGGAAGAGGAAGTGGACCCAAGCTGAAGACTGAGCAATTTAAAGTGTGCCTTTCTGAAGCATACTTCATGCGTGCGTGTACATGCGTGTGTGTGATATTCAGTTAGATGATTTAGATATTCAGTTTAGATGATTATGGTCCCTGTGATTCTCTAGAATGTTCCTCTGGAAATATATTGAGTGTGTGTTTTCTTTACAAGGATGGTTTATGAACCCAAACACAAAATGACAGTAATGAGAAAATGGTGTTCCTAAATCTATTTTTATGTAAATTACCACATTTTAAATATTCTGGAAAATGTAAGGGCACTTAATGAACCTTACCGATAGTCGTGTTAGAAATGCCTGACTTAGTCCCTGATCTTCTCTTTCAGCTTTGATAATGATCATCCTTTCATAGTTTAATGTGTTTGTTTCCCTTCATGATACTGTAATTATAACCGTTTATCTTTTTTCCCCAAGCATCTAGCAAACCCAGTTTGAATTAAAAATGAACAGATTTTAGGGTGTTAGATTTACGTTTAGCTCCAAGGCTGTTGCTTGTTGTGCACATAGCAGAGGGGAAATGATGATGTAACAGGCATAATTTATAGCTGTTCCTCCTAGTGCCTTGATGGGGACAATTCTGTCAGCATTTACAGAATGAACAATGATATATCTGCCACAGATCACATTTAATACCTTTTTGTAGTGGTTCTCTTTCAAAGCAGCATTAGTTATAAAAATTAAAATTGCATGGAATATCAATTTAAAAATTAAACCTTCTTCAGAGAAAGAGGAGGGGAAAGGGTGATTAAAGGGATCATGTGGCAGTTAAGCAGAAACAACCACTGATATTCTCTCTAAGACCCCAGGCCTGTGAACATTTACATACTTGCTTAACTTTAAATATGTAAGGAGTCCTATTGAAATCAGAGGGTTACTCCTCTGCTTAAATTTAAGCATGCCAGGAAGTTTTCAGGATAGGGGCCTAACTGACAAGATGATATTTTTATCATCAAACTTTATGGGCTGCAGTGGTCACACTGAAAAATGGGTAGCTGTTTTTCATTTTGTATATAAATGAACATCACTGCATTTATACTGTATCAGGACAGAATATGTAAATAAAAGAAAATGACAGTTTTTGAAAAATTGTTCTGCTAGGAATATACAAATTAAGGTCCAGATTGTGATGTGAGGCCTCAGAATGTATTGGGGATTAAGGCCATGAGGAGAAGTGGCAATGCAGTAGGATCCCCTGGAGGAATTATGGCTGACTCTGTCCCTTCTCACAGCATGGTGGTACTCCAGGTCAGGCGTGGGTATAAAGGCTCTGCAGCACTCCTTCTCATACTCCTACAGAAGCTCCTGCATGGGTACACTATGGTATTAAGGCTCCACTGGCTAGAAGGATGCAAGGATGTGCCCACAAACCAGTTGACAGTCACATATGTAAGGTAATGTGGACAGGGTCAATCTTATGGTTATCTTCTTCCCACCCTTTCTCTGTAAAACTATCCCCTGAGGGATATTCAAGGGTATCTGCCAATGGGGACTGCATAGGACCATGGAATGGAGGCCTAGAATTCTATGTAGAAGCACTAGTCCTGAACTTTACAGGTGTCTTGAGAGAAGCCTGTATCTCAGGCCATCTGTGGGTTTGAAGGACCATCCCCCTTACCAGTTGTATGAGAAAGAAAATACACATGCACACAGACAGACAATTCAGCAGGAATGCCAAACAATATATATATATAATCTTAGTGTTTCCAAAGTGATACATTCCATCCAGGGCTTTCTCTGTGAAAGTGGCTAACGTTGCTGCCTTTTTGTATTCAAAGCAAATCAATAAACCATTTTTGCTCATGAGCATACTTTTTCCCATGAACATGGAAAGGCACCTTTGAATTCACTAGTCTTTTTTATTTCTGTTCATTCAGCAAAGTATGTTATCATTCAGGTTAATTGAGGATAGGGAGAATGTTGTTTCTAGAATTAGAAACGGATTAAAATACACTCAGTCAAATTAAATGTATTCTATAACAAGTTTTATTTGTAGAGAGTGTGGTGGTGATGTGATCTCCCTCCCCCTGCACACTGTAGAGCAACGTGCATTGGATCTCATTTACTTAGAGGATGCAATGTCATTGTCCCACTCTACTTTATCAGCCTGGCATGTGACTGGTTTCTAGTAGTGTGGTAGCATGATGCTCTGCCAAGTGACTGAATTGCATCAGGAAACCAGGCACACATTCCCAGCCCTCCACAGAATAGGAGGGTAAGCTAACACATCACAAATGTGGCCTCTTAAGAACCTGTTCTGACTGGCTCTGTCTGCAAACCATGAGGGAACTCAGCTCTTGGTTCTTTCTTTTGCTTTAAATTGTCCAATTCTTCTCTGAACTGGCAACCCATTTTGAACAGTGGAGTTTTTAATGACCACTTTGTCTCTGTGCTGCTCTGACCTATATACAAACAGTGGGGGTAAACTGAAGCCTTGGTATGAAGCACAGGATATTGACAACCATAGGGTGGGCAATTTTGTCTATTCTCATCTAAAAGCTTTTTAAAGTGTCTAAGTGATCAGGTGAAAAAGGCAAACAAGTAAGGGGAGAATGAAAATTTGCGGAAAGGATTATTGAAAAAAGATTTTAATAGCTTTTGCTCTTCTTGTGCTCAAAAGTCATTTTCTGGCTTTCTCCCAGTTTTGTGCTTTCTTAATTTCATAATTAGCTACAATCTTTGTTCTCCACTAAGCTACAGTGAGTCACTTAAAACTGAAATGTCAGTTGTAACTTTTTTGAGTGAAACCCTTATTTCCATTTAGTCCAATGAAAACCCAATAATTTTTGTGGGGTAGAAAGTTGACGGAAGAAATAATTTAGTGGTATATTCCTATTTAGGATGTATAATCAGAGTTAATGAGCCAAATCATAAAGGCATGGAAAAAGAGTAAAGAAACTCTTAAACAGGCCAGAAAATGTTCAAGGTGAATTTCAGCTTAAAAATGCAACCTACTAAAATTAATTGAATAGTAAAGACCGGAAAGAATGACTATTAGATTTTGTTTAGCAGTAATATTAAGATAAAGTAACCACTGAATGGCAGCTGAACAATGGCAAAGGCAAAGATCTTTTAGAATTCTCAAATGTATAGCTCCCATTGACTGAGCTGGGCCTTTAGACAAATCAATTAAAATGTCATGTCTCAGTAAACCCTTAGTAAGTTTGACATTGTTACATTGTTTATGCATTCTTGATACATTTAATTAGAAACAATATAATGCGCCTAAGCTTCCAGATATAGGTTATTAGTGGCACACGCTATTCACTAATGGGTGTCTTCTTATCTTTTTGGGTTAAACCTCTAAGCTACTGCATGGTTTGAGGGGTTTTTACATGCTCCCCAATATTCTGAATTTTAAAATGCCAGGGGCTGAGGAATGCTCTATGCATTTTAATATACTCTGGGTATGATGAGCCTCGCAAAGTACTCCTATAGTAGAAACCATTAGACATTTTCTAAGCGTTAGTACGAAGTTACCTCTGTCTCCTACTCTAACTACAGGGTATCGGTGGTAACTCAGATAGTAGTAACTGTGGATAAATGCTAATGGCTTTTTAAATGACAACTTATTCTAATGAACAAGACTTTCAAAAGTCCCAAGTCAGTGTAAATGCTTACAAGATGCTGCAGAATGAACAGTGAGAGTCCAGGGAGGTCAAGACTGATGATTTACTGGCTGTTGCAATTTTGTCCACTCATTGCAGATTCTCCATCTGTCTCCTAGCTTATGATGTTCCCTCTCCTATACTCAGTGCTAAGCTATATCTACTTTTAGTACCTCATCTCTCTTCTGTAAGACTTCTTTCTTGATTTCTCATATCTAACCTCCTCCTGTATCCTGATATTAACTTCCAAATTACTTTTTCTATCCTCTTTAAAATGTGCTATAAGCTGCTCTCTTCTCCAAACCTTGACCTCAGAAGTATACCTGGACTAGCTCTAGACCAACACTACCACTGCCTATAAATGCATTTCTTACTGTTCTATCATTGTCATTCCTTTTACTAGTATTATTTGTAAAAGATTTTTTCTTTCCTTTTTTATTTCAATGCTGTAATGTAGTTTACCCTTTGCAATGTGGGCTGTGATTGAGGTAACACTTAAATTTCTTGCTTCCAGACAGTTTTAAGGGATTCGATTTTCTATGAGCACCTAGACATCTAAAGTTTTAGTTCTATTGGAAAAATCTTGAGCCTATGATTTCTAAATGGGTTTAAAAATTCCTATAAAGTGGTGTTCTCATCTTTTAAGATTCTCAGCTTGTTACCCTTCTGGCAGAACAAATCCAAGTAGTGAATCTTCTATTTTTCAGGTTGCTTAGATTGGTCTAAAAAAAACGAAGGCAACCTGAAACATTTTCATTTACTTGTTCCTGTGAAACACACATGAAACATATGCTCATTAGTTACAGGAACTAATTTAAATGATAATGTTTTCAAATGGCCACATCAAATAAACTTAGGGAGTAAACATCATTGCAACATGGTAAACAAGCTATGAAGTGCAGCTGAGTGTGAAGATGATTATCAAGGGATAGCGTTTGTGAGTACAGGGCAAGTAAACCAATCTACTTTCAGATAATAACGTAATTTTCTCATGCAATATGCCAGATTACTTCTCCCTCAGCTCTGCTCTTGCTGCTCTTTACTTCAGTAATATCATCCACTTGGTTCACTCAATTCCTGGCAAGTCTGAAGCCCATCAAACTGTGTGTGTCTGTGTGCATGCTGCTGGTATATTAATGTATTTGGTAACTGTGAGATGTTCACAAATGCTAGAATAGTCATTGATTTGTTTCAACAGACAGAAGCCACTTAAGGGCTTGTAAACCAGAGCGCACAAAATGTAATTAATCCTTCCTCTCCTGGTGGAAAAGATTATAAATTTTGCCACAGTACTTAAAATGACTCTTATTGTATTTTATTTCATTTTGGTTTAATTTTTTTGCAGCCATGCTCTTAATGATTAGACAATTAGAGAATTTTTCAATTTAGTTACAGAAATATACATGACATTTTGTAATGTCAAGTTTTGTAGCAAAATGTAAATACGTTGTAGGGTCCTACCAAATGCACGTCAGTTTTCCTTAAACAAAAATGCCTTTCTGCAGGATGTAAAACTAGAGTAATAACTTGATCCATTTAAAAAAAAAGAAACTACTTCTACTTAAAACAGGATGTTGGCCTTCCATCAGTACAACAGTAATTTGTATTTATTTAATGCCTCTCATCTGATGATCTTGAATAGCTGTACAACACCAGACAATCATTATTATAGATAATTGTTCAATCCATTTTACAGATTTGCAACATGGGGCACAGAGAGATTAATGGAAGAATTTGCAAAAACTTGCACAGATGCAAATGGCCTATTGCATGCTCCAAATGGGACCCAATGTATTTTAGGAAGCTCAGAGCAGTTTTTTAATCATACTCAGTTTAGCTTGAGAAGTCTGAAGCTGAGCATTTGAAACAATGGGCCCAGGACCAAGTTAAGGTCTGGATGCTCAATTGGGATTTTTCAAATGCAAGTTGAGGCCTCCTCATTCTTTTAGCCTGATGATGCTAGCGAAGTCCTGGCAGGGGTGTGATTAGGCCAATTGATCTTCACACAACAAACCTGAGAAACCTACTCCAAATTGATTACTCCTAATATTTAGGAGTGTTTAGGTGAGAGCAAGATTTTGACATTGATAGAGAAAGGAAGCAGTTTTCTAGGGGGTTTTGAGCTAGGGTTAGGCTCAGGGGGAGATTTAGGTTCATTAGATTAGCCAGTTTTCTGGGAGGGAGCTACACCAGCTATTGGCTACAGCACAATAGGCAACCATGCTAAGGTAGTACATGTTGAGTCAAGGAAGGGGTAGAAGGAAGTATGCAAGATTTGCCCTGGCTTAGAGATGGAGCAGATGTCAATAACTTCCACTCAGCATGTATGAGCCAAAAAGGACCTTCCTCACGACAGCTCTGAACCCCTGCATATCTTCATACATCTGTTGTTTATTTTTGATTACCTGCTAGAGATAACTTTCCTTTTTTTTCCCCTGATCCTAAATATGGGATTTTTCCCCCATAATTGTGACAGAGCCTGGGCAATACTCAGACCTAGACAATTGACAGGCTGTCCAAACAGGAGGCATACACTGCTAAAGCCACAGTTCTAGCTATGGTATGATGTGAGAGATCAGAACTTTAAAAGGCAGTATTATTACAGATGGGGAAAGCTATGTCAGTGCATTTTTACTTAATGGATTCTAAAATGTAATAGTTAAAATTCTCATCTCTGTATGAGGTCAGTACAGATGGACTCATGGCGTTAAGGCAGAAGGATTTGAAAAATGGTACCAACAATATTTTGAATAATGTTCTGAAACATTTCTAAAATACATCTGAACTTTATGTGAACTATACAGAAAACACAAAGGCATGGAGTGGTATATGGGTTTTGTTGGCAGCATTTGGAATGACCTGTGTATAAGGCACTCATGGTTTCATCACTTTTGTGAAATGCAGCCATTCTAAACCTATGCCCATAAAATTTTATATCACACTATTATGTGTGTTCTCCGAACAATGTGAATTTAATATATGTTTAACCTCCTCCACACATACATACACCCCTTTGTTTTAGAAAGAAAGTCAGATGGTGATTACAAGAAAAACTTAATGCTTGTGTTCACATTTTTTTTTCCCTTCCAGCTCCATTCATACTCTACATGCGTTGATTGGTACTATATAAACACCAAATCTAGATGACTTTTGGTTAAATGGTGCCTTGTATGAGCCAGAATTTAGGATGCTTAAATATCAGTGTGCTGAGACCAGATAGGATCCTTAACAACAGGCAGCTGGGGATATAAATATTAATGTATACTTTTTTGATTCCTTGGGCAATTTCCAGGACACCCATCACGTGAGATCAGATCTGACCAGCACAGTTTGAATCAGACTCAAAATCCTACCCATAGCACTTCATAATCTTAAGCAGTTAGTGTTGTTAATGCAAACAAACAGCTATATCTGATAGGAACAATTTGCAGAGAGCAGAGCAAATATCAGCAAGGAAAGGGTCACTTTTTTTACACCCACAGTTCATTTCTGTAAATAATCTATTACTTCCTCAGCCCTCCTGAATGGTCCGTTCAACAGCTGTTTGCAAACATTGAATTTTACCTGCTCTACAATGCTATGATTGTTCCATCTTCTAAAAAGTCACCAAGATGTAAACTGCAGTTTATGGTATTTATTTAGCTTGTAGTCGTCTAGCACTTATCCCTTTGGGATCACTGGCTATTTTTGCAAATCTCAGTGGATTATTTTTTATGTTGAGCCTGCAGGGCTCTTTGTTTGAATTCACTCCCTTCAGACAGTGCTTACCTCAGACTACAGACTGAATCATTTTAATTTAAAACTTTCTGTTCACGCAGCGTGTTAAAAAGGTAATGTAGTTTAGAACACACTTGAAAGCAGAAAATGAAAAGATCTTTACACAAAGAGGTAATTTTGCAGAGCCTAAAAACTACCAGTGGACTGTGCAGCTAATGTTTTATATGCTAACTCTACCACAGAATGATAGGTAAGCAATGCTTGCCCTGTATTGGCTCAGTGGTAAATGGTTTCACTACATTAGGCAAGATTCCTTTATTCCAAGCTCTGCAAACCAAAGAAAAAGTCAGTCCTCAATCACTATGGAAATTTTTTTTCCTCCTTGTTCTTCATTCACTCGGTGAAAAATAAGTCTGAAAGCACACAGCAGTGTAATTGACTCTATGGAGCAGCTGTCATAGGGGGTTTGCTATAAGAAATCATATTAGCCTTCCTTTTAAACTTGCTGAATGTAATAAGTCATTCTTGACGTTGACAATTCATACAATAAAATGTCTCTGTTAAGAAAGCAACCTGAGCATGGCAAATAATTATTATTGGACATGTAAATTATGTAAATGAGGTCTATTTTTAAAGGTAACCTCCAAAGAAATTAACGGGCACGTAGCCTTTTTTGGTTTTTGTTTTTCTTTGTGATACATAACAGAGGCCAAAAAGACTGGGGGACAGAGGGATTTTTAACAGGATTTTTTTTTTTTTTGGCCTGCTTGATTTTTTACAGTAGAAATGGAGATTTTTGTCTTACCTGGCAAATATCACAATGACTAGGAATGATGGTAGCGCACAGGAAAACTTATGGAAATGGCAGCCTTGCAAGAGAGAAGAGTTAAAGCTGAGTAACTGAGAGGAAAAGATTTTTAGTCAAACTCTGTGTATGTGGACCGCACACACCTCAGAATTGTCAATAGCTTAGTATCTAGGGCACACATGTTGAAGTCCCTGCTCCAGTTCAGGCAGAGAAGAGATTTGAATCAGGGCCTCCCACATCTCTGTAAACAGTAGGCTATTGGCGGGTGGTGGGTCCTGTTTCGTTGCAAAAAATTTCAAAAAATCTTGGTTTTTTCCCTCACTGGACTCAAAAAAAATATTGAAACCTCCAAATTTTTTGTGAAATGGAGTTCTTCATTTCTAGTCTGCCCTAGCTTCAGAATACTTCTCAGAAATATGCAGAACATCCTTCAGGAAAACCTGGGAAGACATGATTGTTACTATTGTTTGATAGGTTTGTAGGATATCCACTCTAAAATTCAGGTGTGCAAGGCTATCTACTCTACTCGCCTAAGCAGTGCCTCACCATCTACATGACTATGTATACCTGGGCTAGCTGGGTGTGTAATGTCTGTTCTCTACATGCCATTGTAAGTATTGCCCTATGAGGGGTGGTTACAAAACTTTTGTACTCGATACAGCCACAGTGTGAATGGTGAAACATTGTAAGGTAGGCAGTGACAGACGGACTAAAAATTGGGCCTGGCATTTAAAGCACACCAGCCAGGGCACCACAGGGCCCATGTGGTGAGAGAGGAGTGGTGGGAAGGGGCAGAGCCGGGAGGGGGAAGCAGCTGCCACGCTTGGCCAGGCATAGTTGGAGGGCCTGATGAAAGGCTTCTGTGGTAGGCCGACCAGCCTACCAGTTCTTGAGTGCACCAGCTCCTCTGGCAACTTGACAGAACTGCCAGATGGCCAGTCCACCTGTGAAGGTAGATGGGACCTAGTATTATCCCTGTAGCCATATTCAGGTTAAACTCTAGTCTCAATCACAAGAGACTGCCACAAACCTGAACTTAACTTGTCCTTGTCCTCACTGACATGTCAGTTGAGGTCAACGTAATCTTAGTTAGCTTAGTTCTTCAATATTGTGCTATAACGTGGTAAACATTTTATAGTAAAGACACGCTCTTATAAGTTAAAGCTATACTGTTTCATTAGCACTGTGCTATCTAGTCCCCAAACTGGGGAAGGATTGGAAAGGGGAGGAGTGTATTTACATAAAATTTGGTTAAATTCTCTGATTAGGAAAAAATACAACTGTGACGTAAACAGTCTCAATGTCCTTCAGATTTTGTTTAATTTTGCTTTAATTTTACAAAAATATTTTTCCTGGGCCATCTAATTTTTTTTTCTTTTTAAAGTTACCACTCATTCAGGTCTCTGTCACAGTGCCCTCTCTGACAAAATACAGCTATGATTTGTCTCACAGTTGGTTTCAACTCTGTATCCTTCTTCTGACAACACCTCTTTAAAATACTGCAGCATAAGTAAAATGGCCCCAGGATGCCCTGGTTAGGACTGTAAAGAAGGTGGAGTGTATCATTGAAAGTCTATTCTGACCAATCTCACCTCCCAGTTTACACTATTTTAGAACTGTTATTTGAGTTGGATGATCATTTTGTAATCTACAGATTACTGCTGAGTGACTTCTTCAGAAAAGGAATTACCAGTGCATTAAATTTGAATTAGCTCTGAGAAATCATGCAGATGTATGCACTGAACATTATAGCAATACTGTCTCCAAGGCACAGCAGAATTGCTTTTAAGCAGTTTTAAAGAATCACTTGAGCAACCTTTAAATTGCACACACAATGAAGCTGAGCCAGCAACTTTACTTAAACACACACGTGTGAGAGCACGCACAGGCACACACCACAGCAAATGCAGCATTGACAGTTGTCTTTCAGGGAAACCTGATCACAAATTGACTGCGGCTGACTGAGCCATTTAGGCTCAGACCTGCTGTACTGGGGAGCACTGCATACATACGGCAGCAGTGTCACTTAGACTAATGATTATGAATTATGCAGAAGGTCACATCCTCTTAGTTACAAGTCATCTCCACAGTTTCCCTCTAGACTGCCTAGCCTAGTTCCAGTTTTTTTCCTGTTGCGCTGCTAGCAAACAACACACAGACTAGATGCTCAAACCTGCATTTATAGACATTTTATTTTCCCCCCATATCTTCAAAATGGCAAAGCGATTGAACAGGTTTTTAAAAATGACATTGGGGATTAGATTAGGAAAAGATTTCAACTTTCCACTAGGTCAGTTAAAGGAAATTGTACAAAAAGAAATAGTAGGAATCTGCGGAACCAGGGAACTGGGGTTTCTTGCAGATTTTGCCATATATTTAGGACTCTAAGCTTTCGTGTAAAAAGATGAACTGTTGCGTCCTCCTGACTGGAAAGGTAACAGTTTTCAAAATGTAAACTCAGATTCCGTTGCCTTTTGGAGCCACTAAAACAATAGTATTCCTCTTAATGGGTTTTTTTCCTGGAAGGCTAGCTAGCACCATGTTTAAATTATAATGTTAGTACTGTTGTCACTTAGCACTGCATGTCATGCAGAATAGGTACCGCAAACACATTATACAGCATGCTGTATCTTGAATGTCCTGACTTGCAATAAGAACACACTATGTGCTGACAGCAACAACTAGGCAACTATCTGACAGTCAGAGATGGAGGTATAAGGAGTAAATAGGAAGGCCGTTACCTCCCTAGAAAGAATCTGCTTCCCAGTGACGCACCCCATAAAGGACTACCTGCAGCACTGACTGGCCCTCAATGAAGAATTCTGGATAGGGCAATAGCCTCACTCCCTTACATGCTGAGTTTCCTTTGGTGGAAGTCATGCTTGCTACAAGTTTAGCAAGGCCTATTCACCCCCTGCCTTTGAAAGGCAATAATGCCTCCTCTTCTCCCCTTATAGCTGCAGACATAATTTGCACTTCAGCTTTAAGGAAAGCTTCCCAATCCGTAGGTAATTTTCTGTGCATTTCTATTGGCTTTTTGTTTCCATTTACAACTTGTATTTTGTTGTTAAATGAATCTTTGTTCCTTACTGTGGTTTCTGGCATTCCAAAGAGAAAGAAACAAGCCCCCTTCCCCTTGAAAGTTTGCAGATTTTAAATGAACCCTCAGAAGATATGCACAGATTTTGGAAGGAAACTTTTGTTGATTTTGCTAAAGTTCATCTTGTATGTATATTGTCCAGTTTTATATAAGATTGCAAAGTCCAATTTATTTTCTGTATGAGAAAAACAGCATCATCAATTTTTCTCTGGCATTTGCTTTGTAAAGACACTAGTTGGCTATTTATGCTCCAGCAAATTTGCTGGCTGGAGTGCTGGACATCTTTATAAAAATTTGTACAGATTGTCTAATTGTTCCATGTAGCAATAAGTTTTGACTGACACAAGACTGCTTGTTCGTAGCTTGCTAGATACGCTGCTCCTTGTCATTACAAAGCCAGGTTTAAAATTAATACTCCGCTCCAAAATGATTTGTAGCACATTTTAGATTTATTAAGGCAAAAGTTTGCCCCTAGAATAGTGAAAAAATAAGTAGTGGATATAGGGAAGGAGGGAGAGAGGCTGGCTGTGTTTGCTTATTTGATTTATAAAACAAAGATATATCGAGACCCTAAGTACAAAGTTAGGAATACAAACAAGTGCAACAATTCACAAACTGAGTCTTTGGCCTGGTCTATACTTACCTTTGCAATTCAGCAGCAGTTGATGGGAGAGACACAAGTGACGTAAATCACTTGCGTATCTCCCGTCGACTTTGCAGTGTCTTCTCCATGCACCGTCCACACTGCGCTGCGTCGAAGGGAACAGCAGCGCTATGCCACTTACCGGGGTGGTTTTCCTGCGTCGCTTGCTGGATCGACTGAGCAGGTCTACACAGACAGCTCAGTCAATCCAGAGCGGTCGGTCTGATGGCGGCGAATTTGCCGCCATCACTGTGGACCCAGCCTTTGTCAGTTAAAGGGCTCCCTAATATCCCAAAGAGAAGAACTGCAAATCCCCTCTGGCAACACCTCTTTCAGGAGATAAACTTTGCAGTGTCCCTCCTTTGCAGTGTCCCATTTGGGCTGTCTTGGGTCACTGCAGGGAGTATGTTCAAGAGCTGAGAGCTTCTAACTCTTACACTTACATTTTGGGACCATTAGCCTGAATACCTCATCCAATCTCAACTGTAAGGACGAAATAAGAGGACAGAGGCAGCCTTTAAGACCTTATCTACTCTAGGGAAACTTTCTAAAAACATCACTTCTGTGAACACCAGTTCAACTGTGTGTGGAACTGCAAGGAGGAAGGTTACATGATACAGTGTTTAAAGTGTTGGTGACAGCCAACAGCCCACCTAAAACCTAGGTCTCCCAACTGTCCTACTGTAGACAGGCACTATGGTAGAGAGGATCTAAACCATTCAAACTTTCTGAATTATTATTTATTTATTTATTTCTGGCAAGGATTTCCAAACAAAAGAATGCACAGTCTCTGTGGTGCTTTCAATCTAGGACAGACAGAATAGGGGAACAGGTAAGGGTTACAATATTTAAGTAAAGAGGCAAGTCTGGTAACTAAGTGAATACCACATTTTAATAAGACTATCACTTTTCTCTTTTAATATCTAATCCAGCCATAATCAGCCAGTTAGTTTCCCATAGGCATCATCTGGAAATAAATCAGAGGCCAGGGCAGATTATGGAGTGCAGGTATCTCTCTGCTGTGAAACACAGCTAAGTAGCTTGGCCCTTGCATTTTGTACTCAGGTTTTTGAGTAGCCTTCAGGATTAGGCTGAGCAGAGCGTGTTGCAGGAATTCATGCTGGATCTTATAAAGGTGTAGATAACTGCAGAGAGGTCCAATCCAAGAAAAAAGTCACAATCTTTTGGCTCCTGGGGCTCCTTGACTATCTGAATCCCCCTGGATTGTACACATTACTCATAATAGGTGGACAAAAATCCCGCTACGAAAAGGGTCAATATCTTCTCTAATTTCCTCCAGATGTTCCTCTAACTGGCACCATATCTATTTATTCTGGACTGAGCTTCACATTTGTTGAAAAAGCATGCTATCACCATATTGATGGCTCTGCTGCCAATGTGAGTGTGGAAAACGATACACAAGTGCATATTTTGGTTATGAAGTGACAACCATCATATATAAATGCAAGTAGAGCATATGATGGAGTGGTTCCGTTCTGTTAAATATTTTTTAAATAACAATTAGTGTGAGCAAGTTGTAGCCAGTTTGAGAAGAAAAATTCTTGATCTCAAAACAAAAGATTCAGATTTGTTTTGTAATGTTTTATGTGCACTGACTTTCTCTGATGTTCTGTTTATTTTCATGCTGTGAGTCATGCTTATCCAGTAAAAAACATAGGGACATGATAATTTAATAAGAAAGCTAAATCAAAACTGTCTCAGCACTCTGGATGTAAATTTGAGAGCAAACATTTTTTTTTAACAATAAGCCCCATTATGAAACATACAAAATTATTTGCAAACCAGACTATCCCTAACCATTAATTTCCATTTGACATACGTTTTATCAAAATGTTGGCCTAGTAGAATGCTATGCTTTCCTTTACTGTCATGATGCAAAACTTGAAATCTTAAAGGAAAAGAGATCCTGTGTTTACAGAGAGATGAATTAGGTGGTCCAGTATCTTCCATCTCCTATGGTTCTGTAATGACAGTCAGGTGGTGTAGGCTTCATAATGTAGGGTATGTTTTTATAAGTGTTTGTTCTGGATTTTCACTTGTCTACGAGAAACTCACACAAAATGGTACAGTTCAGGAATTTTAAATTCATGACTGACCAACCCTCTTCCCCAATAAAGACTAGCCTTCCAAGGGAGCTCAAAAGAAAAGAGGGAGCAAGGAGCCTTCTCTTCCCTTGGACCAATGTGCAAACACTGAGAACAATCATAGGCTTTGCACACACTGATCACAAGGGATGGGCAAGCCTAGCACTGGAAATGGAGCTAGACTTTCCAAAAGAGAACGAGCCACTGGCCAGCAGATCTCAGCTACCCTGGTGAAGTAGACACTGTATCCTGTTACAGGGTGTAGAATTCATTCTGTGGGGAATGGTTCCCCAGAGAACCTGGAGGAATTCTGGCTTAGTCCACCGCACCAAGGATTGCTGCGAGACCCCTTCACGTATCCTTCCCCATCCCATTCCTGCTATGGTTTAAATCCACAAGGTTGCCATAAAAGCTATCAAAGGAGGATCTGGGAAACACTGCACACTTGGTGCATCTTGAAGGACAATTCTAAACAGGTGATGGGGCAGCTGGAGCCCAATCCCAGACAGTCAGCAGGTGCATAAAGCAGCAGGAGGGCAACACCAGACGGTCAGCAGGTGGAGAGGGCAGTGGGAGGGCAACATTGCTTTGTACTCTGTGTGACATTAATTACACTTGTTGGAATCCTGCATGCCTTTGCAAAAATCATAAGTGTTAAATTGCAAATGGCGTTGGTTTAAATTCTGGAACAGCCGGGATTTTTTAAACAAGTGAAGATGTGCAATGAAACTTAACATTAATCAACAAAGCATCCTTCTCCATTCCTAAACCATAAAATACAGTTTGGATCTACTTTTATACAAAGGTATGAGCTGCTTCTTTAATTTGCCCTGATTCATCCATGCCTTCTAAAAAAAAAACAAAAAAACCCTTAGATTCATTAATAAAACATTGGCTTTCTTTAATTGTTGCTTTGCATTGAGTAGACGTTTGCATTGGGGTGTCACTGATGCCTAGGCACTTCCAGGTTGCTTAAAACCAGTGGTACTTCCAGTTATTCCTTCCTATTTCCATTATCTTGCTTTGGCAATTATTTATTTTATTATTCACCATACTGTACATTCATTTAGCTTTGTTAGGACCCTTTGGAGTTCCCTAATCTTCTCTAGTCAACTAACTTAAATAATATTGTGTCCCTTCCAAATTTTCCCACCTCACTGTTGATTCTTTTCCCCAAAACATCAATAAATACAGAAAATACTAAACTGACTACAGGAACCTAAAGAACCCCACTGTGAACCTTCTGTCATGTTGAAAATTGACCATTTAGTCCTACTCTGTTTTCTGTCTGTTAATCAGTTTCTAACTCATGACAGTACTTTAACTCTGTAACCCCATTACTATTTAGTTTCCTCAGTAGCCTCTGGTAAGGTACTATGTCAAAGGCTTTTTCAAAGTCCAGATAAGCTAGATCTATAGCTATTATGTCTATTTTATATCAACTATCTTGTTGCCCTACTCAAAGAATTCTACTCGATGAGATAAGCATGATTTTCCTTAACAAAAGCCAGGCTGGTTTGCCCAGCTTGTCTTATTCAGCTCGCTGTTCTAAATTCCATTTTTAGTTGTTGTTCCAGCCATTTTTCCTGGTTCGGAAGTAAGGTTCACCCCTCTAATTATCAGGATCACCTCTAGTGATGTTAAGTAAAGCATACACTAGCTTCTAAGGGATGAAGCCTAGTGGAGCCCTCAGTCCCATGGGAATACCTGGTTCCTTACCCATGGATGCTGGACTCCTTGGTGCCACTGCCTTGAAACCTCCGTTTCAAGGCACAACTCCCTGAGAAGCTGCGTTGCAAACGGCTGCTCAGTTCATGCCTGTAGTTTACCCTTTGTTCTCTGTTTCCCAAATGGAGGTATAGGAGAAGTTATAGTGCTGAAAATATTAACTACTCAGCAGTTTTCTGCTAGGTCTGAAGGGGAGGATGCGCTAAAGCAATGGTGGATTAAGGCTCATGTAGTCTGTGAAGCCATATAGGGTTCTTCTTTTCCAGAGGCCCCTTTTCACTCATACATGTGACTTACGACCCAGAACATCATCATTGCTTCCCAATTCCAGGTTCTCCTTTTACTCTGGTTCCATTGAACCATAACAGAGAATGAATTCCTTGACTATCCTCCCCTGCTTATGATTTAAAAATTGCACAATGACATCACCTCATGTCTTCCTGGCCCACATAGGGGTTTGTCATGTTGTCTGGAGTGGTTCACAACCATGAGTGCAGATGCATCAGATGGGTTATATTATTAGATTTCATCAACCCAGTAACGCATATGAACTCCTGAAGCACTATAATAGTCTTACAACCAGACAGTCCCCTTGGGCATTCCAGTCTATTTTGCAACCCAGGTAAACTGGACTTAGTGATAGATGGTTAATATACACCAAATATCAACAAAAGATTCAGGTTGTTTCCAGTCCCAAGAGACTCATCAGAGGTCAATTTGTACTTCAGATCTCACCCCAAAGACAATGCTTGAAGACAATCCTACAGCAAACTAACTAAGGATTTATTAGCTAGGAAAACAAAATGAGTTATTTACAGGTTAAAGGAGACAAATATGTGTGTATGTATGTATACACACACACAAATGAGTTACCCTGTGGTTGTAAAAGGTGACAGTTTTGTAGTCATCTGTCAGCACTGAATGTCTTTTAGGGCTAACCCAGGTTAACTCTGGGGATCTCTGATTGTTTCCTAGCTCCAACCCTGTGAGAATCCAAATAACAAAGAGATGAAAAATTTTATGTCAGCTTAAATTCTGGAAGAAGGAAATAAAGATAGTTGGTGGAACAATCCCTTTTGCACATATCCCGTGCAGGAGTAATTAGCAAAGTCTTTGTATTGTGATGTTCCACAATTTAGTTTTGATAATCCTTCCTGATGTGCAAAAGGAAATACTTTTCATAAGGATTTAGCACTAGGTAAAGTTTTTTCTTGTTTGGTGAGTCTCATAGTTGAGAACAAACATCTTACACCTATATAGCAAACACTTAAATATTACCTTACAGCATGGGATACAGACATATACATGAGATTAATGCATGCATCAACTTAAAAACATTTTATAAAGTCTAAACATATTGCTATATGTTCAATACCCATCTTAACCATACTAACACACAAATGAGCTGGACTAGTTTCCAGGAAGGAATTTGTTAGTGAGCGGCTGAGGCCTAAAGCCTTGGCAAGAGCTGGCATCTGATTTGCCAGCATCACAGATGCTGCAGGAAATGCAGAACTTTATAAACAAGTGGTGACTGGGAGCAATAGCAGGCAGGTAGTGACAAGGGGCATATGCACAATTGGGAAACTCATTCTGGGGGAGAAAGTACCTTAGTGGGGTTGTTATGTTACTTTCTATAGAGCCCACAAAACTTAGATCCAGCCAAACAAGGAGCGGATGTTCCCACCCCACTCCCCTTCCTGCCCTGCAATGCCCTGTACCCGTCTGCAACACCCTGACCAGGTGGAGTTGTAACAGAGGATCTTATATTGGCTTCCGGAGATGGTGGAGCATGAAGCATGTCTGCATCTCTCCCTTTTTGGGCCTCTGTCTCAGTTCTCTTACTATCAGCTGTTGCATTGCAAAGAAGTTTAAAAAAAAAAATAAAGAAAAGAAAAAAAAATGAACTGTGTTGTTTCTGCAAGTTAAATAAAACATGATGCATCCCATTTCGTTACATGTTTTATTTTTCTCTTATCTGATAGGGCTCCCAGTCTGCCTTTACCTAGATCAACAACCTCTGACCTGAAACATTGTCTGTTTCCATCTGGTTTTGGTAAAGGACCATGCTGGGCTTCTCTCGTCCTTTCCCCAATCAATACTTTTTCTTCTCAACAGAAGACTCATGATTCTATCTTTTATTTTATGTACAATCTGGAGGATGGGGTTTTGCAGTCCTTCTAAGATTTCATTTGTGTACATTATATGTTTTTTGCCCAGTTCTCTAAACCAACAAATTGCTTTTATTAAGGCCACTTAAAGTTAACCTTTTCGCAGCCAGTGCTGATTGATAATACGTACAGTCAGAGATTTGAGTGTTTGCCTGACTGCTACAAAATAGCCCTAATAATTTTATTTAGTACATCTAAAGCATCTTTCATCCACAGATTTAAACTGTTTTACAACTAATTAAGCCTCAGAACACCCCATGTGTAGTAGGTAATGTATGGAGGTAGATCACATCAATGCAGCCATTTCTAGGATAGATGACAGCAGCTGTTTGGCAGTGCTTTGCAACACTACAGCAGATTTTAGGGCAGGCAGTGAAAAAGGCTATATTCAATTGAAACTCCAAGGACAATTTAAGTAGGTGTTCTGAACAATGTAGTTACTCAAGCTGGTGATTGGCCAGGATATGAGGGTTAATGATACCCTAAAGATGCCTTAAGGCTGGATCTACCAATGTTTTAACCTTCCCAAAGAACTTCAGGGGATTGATTCCCCTGAATCAATACTTTATCCCAACCTCACCAGATAGATTTTTATATTCCACTTTCACCTTAGTGCATGAGCAACTCCCAAGTGACACACCTCGAGCCACTCTGTCTCATCTGCTGTACTATTCTGTCTGTGTCCCATTTGTGTGTGGTATTGCAAACTGTCAAAATTGCAAGCTGTCACTTTAATTTGTAAGGGTTTACCATCTCCTGCTTCCAGACACAGGGCTCTGCAAAGAAACATGAAATCAGTCAGTCTGCAGAGAGCCACCCTAGAATAAGGTGGGTTGAGTTGTAAAACAGGGTACCTCTGTTTTAGGGAGCAGCCTGCTTCATGTGTGTCTGGTTTTTGGGCTTTTGTAGCTAGGGTTCTGAATTCTAAGGATTCAGAAGGATTCTCTGGGGATTTCTCTAAAGGGATGTTGCAACCTTCCAGCAGGAATATTTGTTTTTATCTAATTTCTCTGTGTATGCTTCAAATATAATATCATTGACCTTAGAACCCATATCCAAATAGTTCACTAATGCTTTTTTATTTCCACCATAGTCTGCTACTACTATAGAAAGGCTCAATGGATAGTTTGTAACTTTATGTGTAAGTAATTCAAGGCAACAGCTGTATTTTGTACAGTGCTGAGCCCACTGTTGGTGCAAAATAAATAATAAGTATGGGCCAGCGTGGGCCCATACCTCTCTGCACATCAAAGGTTCCTTTCTATGTGTAGCACTAGACAGGAAGTGTTCAGCTGTCTCCACAACATTATGGTGCATTTGGGCTAGGGAAGGGCTCTTTATGGACCAGACGTGTAGATGTGAGATGGTGCAAAAAGGTCTTGTATTGTCTACCTCCCATCCTGTGGGGATTCCATGGTAAAGTCAATATAGCTTGAGGTTTTGTATTGAGGGTTTCCTTTTCAGTCCTTAAGCTTTAATATGGACAAGACCTTTGATAAATGGCTCTGAAGGTCAAACAGGAGGAGTGTGCCTTCAATTTTTAAAGTTGCAGATAAACTCTGGCCTTACTCTGACTCTGATACCACATATATTTGAAACCCATATCGAAGACATAATGCCCCCCCCCAGCAAAATGGTGGCTAGCAGCTATTTTCTATTGAAACGTTGGCCATGTGTGATAAATTACATCTGCAAAAGATTTGTTTCATATGTCAAGCACATGTTATTTCTAAATCAAATGCTAAAACATGCCTTGTTTAGTCAAAAGTAAGCAGAATGCTGTAATTTATAATCTTGAAGCACACTGCAGCGAAAAATGAAAGCAGACTATTAAAATTTAATGCCTATTCAGCAGTGTGAAATGCATCTCTAGCCATGTTTGATGCAGTGTGGTGTTTCTCACACCATTGTGCGTACACAGAAAGTCTGTTTGTTTACCAACATTTGTGAAACTTCCTGGAAAAAATTATTTTAGCTATTTAAAGCTGCCATCAGCTTGGAAATTATTAAGAGCACAGAACCTCTGCCATCATGTATCTTTTCTCCTCCCTACTCCTTCCCTTCCCCCCCCACACCAACTTGCTCTTAACAATTGTCTGTTGTTCTTCAAGCTGTTGCCCTGCAGTACAGTTGCTAGCAAATATTCATTGGGGTGTCATTTCTGTTTAAAGTCTCATCCTACACACCTATTCATCTGTGTTAAGTGAATAGCAGCATCAGCTCAGATTAAGCTGGCATGAAAACAGCCACTGTTAATAATTTCTGCTGTGATTCAGCTTAGTTTTGGATAACAGGTGAAGATGTTTCATAACTGAGGCAATTACAGCTCTGTAAGCTCTTTCCGGCTGCCTGTTTAATCAGAGGAATGGAATACTCCATAGCTCCTAGTGCATGTGGAATGGCTGGGCCCAACTGCCATCAGACCACATTTGTTATCTGCTAGATTGAACAGGCTGCCTGGCAGGGACAGATGCTTAGTGCAGTGATTAGAATGTAAAGCGTTTGGAAAGGCTGAGGGGATTGAAATGAGTGTGCTTTATCTAAACTTACTACAAACCTTTCCAGTCAGATAAAAATCTTATAAACCAACATTCTCTTGATTGGAATAGAGACTTCTCTCTCTCTCTCTCTCTCTCTCACACACACACACTCTCTCTCTCTCTCTCTCTCTCTCTCTCTGTATATGTGCAGCTAAAAAGCAGAGATTAAATCAATGGAGAAATCATTTCATATATGAGAAAAATCCTATTTACAAACTGTCAATAATGTTTCTTTTGAGATTACAATCAGGTGTGCTGCTTTAGTAAACTGCTTAACAGATGGTAATTAATATGCAGGAGGAAAAAAGATAGGAAGATGGGTGGAAATTAATAACTAGCAAAATACAGATGACGTTTGTGCTTTCATAAGAGAAGCAATATGTTAGTTTGATGGATCTTTGGTAATTTTTTTTTTTAATTACATAACAATGTATTTCCATCTAATGGGAACTTTATTGTGCTGTTTAAGTGATCTTTCATGTCAACACCACATCATTCAAACAATATTAAAAACAGTCATACTTTATTATGTGGATTTTCAAATGGTTCATTTTGAGCCAAATATTTTTTCCTTCAGAGCAGAAAAGAAAACCAAATAACCTAACTGAATTTTTATACATTATGATTTCCAGAAATGTAGTTCTTAATAGTTTCTGATGTGCCTAAAGGCATGAATCTTAAACTACTTTATTTAGAAATGGTCTTGGGAAAAACTGAAAAACATGTTGGATATGGCTTGTTTTTTTCCCTGTTGCAAATATTGGATTTCTATTCTATTTATTAATCTACTTGGAGTATGATGCTGTAATGTTTTCATGAAAATGTTTGTAATAATCAAAATGTTGGATGTTATATTTCAGAAGCAATTGATTACAGATGCAGTTTCTGCAAAATATACACACTTTTCAGAAACAATAGGCATATCTGCTTACTTTTCAAAGCAGGATGTTATTAGCTTTGAAATATTTGTGGTTCCTTTACACAGAAGGTAAAATTGAGATCGACCTATTTCCAAATTCCACTTTTTTCAGTGTAGTATATATAAAGATTCTTCTTTCATTTGAGTACATATTTTTTGCAATTATAGAAAAGCATGACAGATAAAAATGGGTTGTTGGCTTCAGTCCATATTCAAATCCTAATCTGACCAGCAAGTAATTGTTTTATTTAGTTTAGACAATCCTCCATCTATTGTCACCTTGGAATATTCTCTGCAACTATACTCTACATACTGCATCTTCCCCTGACAATTACTGCTGTTCCTTATCCTTGAAGCTTTTAAAGCTCTGTGTAACATTAGCCTATCTAGCCTAGTGAAAATGTCTTTACAGATTAGTGTAATGTTAATACTACTGGCTCCCTGCTTTTGACCTGAAGTGGAATATATTGCACTGCTGGAACAGATGGAATCAGAGCTTCATTGGGAAACAGAGATTGGTTGGCTGCCTGCCAAAAGCTCAATGCCGGAGGCTGTACGAGCTTCAGCTAGGGAAAGCAGCCTTGAATCTATTCTGTACTCTTGGAGAAAGGAAAAAAATGTCATAAATTTGCACTGAATTGAAATATGATTGTTAAGGTTGTTCATCTACAGATGTTTACCCGGCATTTTAAAAGTAATTTGAATCTTTTGGTGCGCAATGAAGGCATTTTTACTGTGTTTTGCTGAAAGCACTGAGACAAAAGCAAAAAAGGAAAAGTTCTCAATTCCAAGTAGCCTTCTGGATGAGCACTGAAATATTGATCAGAGTAACACTAATAATATTCAGATAACTTACTGAATTGCAACCCTCATTCTCTTTTGCAGCAAAGTGCACAGAGATTCCAATGAAAACCATCTCCTTAAAAATCTTTGATTACATACTATAGATATATAACTTCTATGGTATGGAAAAAGATAGAGACATCATTCTAAAACATACATCTTCTATTATATGCTGTTTATTTATATGAACTGCATTATCACAAGCACACCAGCTTTCATTTCATTTATATTATTAGACCAAAAGGACCTCTAATTTAGTACGTCTTTAATATTAATCTGTCACATCCCATTTCTACATTTGTTGCAGTCATATTTTTCCTCTCAAGTACTGCATTTCCACAGCAGTAAAACATATGCTGTTTTCTGCCTAAGTAAATGGGTAATGTAAGCTGTGATGTGCAGAGTATTTTTTTTGTTATCCTTTCATTTTTGAGGGTGTAGTTGCAGAAACATATATGTGCTTTTATCTGTGATAAGAACTACCATCTGGTAGCTAAATGTGCACAGCTTATTGCTTAGAGTGCTTATACATATTGTGAAAACACACAGCTTTTGTGTATGTTAAGAATATGTGTAGGCAGTATCCTAATAAACCCACCTATTAGCTACTTGAATGTGTCAAATGGATGTAAAAGATAACTAATTCTAGACGAGAGGGATTAGGACTGGCATGTAACCAAAAGTGTATTTATGCCAATAGTACAATTGTGACCTTTTAATATCATGTTGTTTTCAACCTCTTTCAGCAGATAATTGTTTAGGGGAAAAATGGAACCTCTTTGACAAGGAAAAGGCCTTTGTTACATTCAAGGAGTTGAAGCTTTCATGCTTAGTATACCAATTCACAAAGCTGTGTAGTGCATGTGTGTGAGCAGAGAGAGAGAAAGAACATATGAATTTGAGTTTCTTTGACCTTTAATCCAGGAGACCAAGAAGAGAAATGCACTAGGAAGGTTGGTTTGTTGCTGTCTAGAGACTGATAAGCTGTAATAAAGGTGCACTCAGTTGCAATTCATCTAAAGCTTCCATTGCTTTGGTCCTTTTTTTTCGATTTTTGTTACCTCAAGTACTTATCTAAATCCCTTTCAATGCCAGCTTGAATGCACTTTGTATTCTCTCCAACTGTGACTGGTGCTGTCTGTGTGCGTCAGTGTGCTTCAGCATACACTCTTCCCCTTGTTTGACAAGAACCATGCCAACACCTAATTAAGGATAAGCCATGAAGCTCTCTGCTCTATCTTTGTCAACTGCTACTTCCTAGCTTTCTGCCTACTTAAGTTTTCTATGACATGAGCAATGTTTTGGGTTCAGCCCACTTTAGGTCCACCCGTTCCCTTCCCGAGAACTAAATGCAGCCTAACTTACAGTAGTTAATTTTAGAAGGCTGTTTACTGTAGCTAAATCTATGTATTTGTCTATGAATCTCTCTCGTAACTAAATATATATACACGTGCAGATATTAATAAACACCCAAACATATATTTAAATACTGCTCACTTTTCAAATTACCTTCTTTGTCCGAATTTTCTCAGACTGTTTTCTAGGATGTGGTGAGAGGGATTGGAAATGTTTTTCTTTAGAAAGTCCCGTACTTTAAAATATGACAGGAGTTAATTTATCAGGACCAAATACCTTTGGCTCACTCTCCTGTTGTGCTGTACTAACATTCTGTCTCAATTATACAGATGTATTTAGGCCACAAAGCAAAGGCAAAAGGGTATGTAATCCTAAAAAATGTAGAAATCAGGTTAACAAGGTTGATATCTGACAAACAACCAATTAAATGGGCATACCTTAAAACTTGTTTTTGCAGCGCGCTCTCTCTCTCTCTCTCTCTCTCTCTCTCTCTCTCTCTCTCTCTCTC
>ML675612.1:8750192-8882656 GCA_007922155.1 Mesoclemmys tuberculata | reverse complement strand
TCTCTCTCTCTCTCTCTCTCTCTCTCTCTCTCTCTCTCTCTCTCTCTATATATATATATATATATTGTTTTCTCTTGTGTACACACCCAGATTAAATTATCTCAGATGAAATTCTTCACTCTTATGTATATTTGCTTTTCCTTATTTGCCCTGAATTTTTCTATGTATTTCTTATTTCTTCTGGATTATTGGATTCTTAAATCCAAATTCTGATCTCAGTTAGTTTGGTGTAAATCCAAAATAAATGCATTGAAGTCTAACGGAGTTATTCCATATGTACGCTGGTGTAACTGAGAGCAGAGTTTGGCCTTTTATCTTGTTTTTTTCCCCACTTGGCTTGCTGTAAAACTGAAAATAAAATGAACCAGTAGCAGAATAGTCAGGCAAAGTAATAAAAATAACAAAAATCTACTTCTCATTGAAGGCAAGAAATATTCTCAGTGGACTGAAAATTTGAGAACCTTATTATGCTGTCCTTATTTTAGGAGCACCTCTTCTCCCCCACCCCTCCTCCCACCACCACCAAATGGGAATTTCTCTAAGTAAGGGCTGTAGCATCAGATGCTGCATCTAAAGGCTACAGTACCATTCCTGACTGAGTTATATTAAAGTTCTTCCTAGATAGTCCATGGCCAGCTAGAAAATATGCTAGTATGGAAATTTGGAGTGATTTTTTGGCCAGATGTGGTGATGTCCCATTAGGCCATCTGGTAACTTTGGAAGTTTAGAAGGGATCTCCAGACCACAATACTTAAGTTCCAGCTATGACATCTTTTATAAAACACACTGACTCCCTCCTTACACCAGAGAGGATGTAGGAATGGGTGGTTTAGAATTGGCCAGCTAGGGGTTTTTTGTGCATAAGAGGAACCCCCACTACCCTGTTAGAGCAGCTTTACATGCCCATTGTATTGCTTTTCAGTGCAAAGAAGATGACTTCGGTCTAGTGGGAAGGAAATATATATAATGTCACAGCATATAAGTTAGCATCCTACATGCGTGCGCATGCACACACGCACACCAGCATGTATAAAATTTGTATCATACAAAGAACAAACTCACACCAATTAAGTCTTTATTCCACTTGATACCTGTGTATTATGCCAGGTGCATTAATGTAAACGCTGGTTAAGAACGATGCCTGACCATTTCCATTCTAAGCCCATGCTTTCTGTCACTCATAGCTTCACAAAGCTTTTATCTCCTGTGCTTAAATTAGTCTCTCTCCATATGTACTATTTTGTGGGGATGAGTGTGGGGAGAAATTGAGTTAGCTGTTTTCAAGGCAGAGAAGAATGAGGGAAAAATACTTTCCTCATGATTTAAAAAAAAAAAATTTTTTTAGCAACACCAGAGCCAAAAGAGCTGGGGGCTAACAAGTCAAAATCTGGCAGAGCAGTAGATTTCAGTGAGCAGACATGCTCTTGTCTGTGCCAAAGGAAATTGGGTTTGATTTGGCTAAATTCTGAGCCTTGGAATATCATTCTTTGTGCAAGCTTAGTACACTTAACAATAGTAAAATTAACTTTAATTATATTAAACTCTGGAAGGTAATATGAGTGAATTTCAGGGACTCTGAGCATGCATAGAAGTATACAATGTAATTAATGTTATAGAAAGTTATAGGAGATATACAGCATGAGAAGTAAGTGTGTGGACACACTTTAAAATGTTACATTTGTTCATCCACAAATTGTTTCCAAAGGAAATCATGCTCATTTATCTCTGTTGCCCTCATTCTACTACTGAAACCTTGTAAATGGCCTATCACAAAACATAAATATTTTATTCACAGAGCAGAACATTTTCAAAGCCAAATTTTCAAACCAAAATTTTCAGGTGCCTAGTGGAATTTTCAAAAGTTCCTGGGCAGGTGAGATGCATATCTTTTATTTGACTTAAGGTCTTTTTTGCTCTGAATCAGGCAGAACAGGGAGTTGAATTTGGGTCTCGCACATCCCAGGTGAATGCCCAAATCACTGAGTTATTGCCTGTCTGTCTCTCTTTCTTTCTACTCCTTCCCTTCCACTTCCCCACAGGCATTTTATCCTGGACCTGAGAAACCTTTCTGACAACATTTTTTTGTTGAAATCAATGGTTTCTCAAACAGTATCAGCAAAACACTTTTTTGTTGGAAAATTCCTGACCAGCTCTACTAGGAGCATAAGTACCATTTTCAAAGATGACTGAAGGGCACTTGGAAGCCGAAGTCCCACTAATTTTCAATGAGACTGAAGCTTCTAAGTACCTACACTAATTCTGAAAATGGGGCAGTGGTTCTTAAGTCACTTACAGGCTCTTGAAAATTTTACCTAGAGAACTTCTAGAATTATTAGCTTTTCTCTAAGTGTGCTTTTCTCTGTGTAACCATATAGTTAGTGAATTAGAAGGTTGCACAAGTGATCCTCATTTTGGTATTTCCTAACTTTTCCATGCTTTACTGTCAAACCTTAATTTTCTTTGCATATAGTTAATGTGCATCTAGGTATGTATGTGTCTTTAGTCAAAATGGGGCAATGTGAGAAGCTGGGACCCTGATCATCCCGTTCTCAGTGCTGGGGAGGGGAACAAAATGTGTAAGTTACACCACCATGCAGGAAAATATGGGCATTAGCAGCACTGAGCACAAATTAGCAGCACTGTCATGCTGCCCTTCACAATGCAATGAGTGCACAAGAGCACATCAGCAGTGCTTAGGTCACACACAGCTCCAAAAAAGTGGCCAGAACAAAAGAACAGAAGACATGGCCCCAGGAAGCCGCACTGAACTGTAAGCTTCACACACACAGTGCACATTCCAAAAATGACATTCCCACCCTGTTTTTAGTGCAGCACATGCACACCCTGGATGGCATCCAGGATTACTCCCTTCCTGGGGCTTTCTTTGTTGTTAACTTAAATAACAACAAACTTGCCTGCCAGTGCTTGCTCCCGAGCTTGGCTATTTCTTGGGTTGCCTCCGGCAGGACCCCATTGCCCGTCGCTAGTTTTCTGTGCCTCAAGGAGGCATTCAAAACCCATTCTATATCCTGAGCTGGAGCCAAGAGGATCCACCTGCTCTGGCTGCTAACAGCATAAATGTCTCTACATCCTTATGCAGAGCCTTTGAACTTGATCCCAGAGTGAGCCAGTGGAATAACTTGGCATCAAAATGCGAGGCTTTAGATCCTGATGCCCCATTATGAGGTGCTAGGAGCATGGCCTTCTGAATAGATACCTGAGCATCCCTGCTTACAGCATGATTCTGAGAGACTTGGTAGTGGTAATGCAGTGTCTTGCACAGGCTCCTAGCAGTCCAGATGTTTGGGCCAGCCAAGGTCTCCATCTCTGTAACATTTGCCCAGTTAAAAGTACGTAAGTTGCATTCGCCTTTATGTTGCTGGGGAAGAATGCTCCTCAGACATCTAAAGGAAGAGTTCTTTTTAAAATACCATGTTGTAGTTCAGTATTCATTTAAAAACTACTGCCAACTGCAACATGGGCAGTGCTTTATTTCATTTCGTTTGTTTGTCTTTTTAGGCAACAGTAGAAGGGACTGCCTCTGTGAATAAGAATATGTAAACTAGGAAAGTGCATTGTTTATAACAGCAACTGTTACACTATGAAATGAAATTCAATTATCTTTTGGAGCAGGCATATGCAGTGGGCTAAGGAGGCTGGGGTGAGCCTTCCTTTCTGAAATGGAGAGGTGAGGGAGATTGATTTGGTTTGCGTTTTGTTTTGTTGCTTGGGGTTGTACATACAGAATATAGAAAACATGCTGATGGTTTAGATCTTAATTTTTAACTAATGGCAAGAATGCCTCGAGCCCAGGATAAGCCTTTCTTTGTTGCTTCAAAATAAATAACTGCTGATCAGTCACAATATATTAATTGAACATATTATGGTTAATGTGGGGTGCAAAAGAGCTCAGCTAAGTCCGACACTCTTATAATGCTTAAACTAAAGTATGATCCATTTTTTTTCTTAGCATTTGTATGCTTCAACCCTACTTTTGCATAAGCATGGCAGTACTTAAAGTAGATCCCAGGTTAGCTCCTCAAACTCTATAATCAAGGTTAAGTAGACTCTGTATTTAAGCCCATGCAACTCTTTCCCCCCTCCCAAAGGAATAGAGTGTTAACATTCATTCTGTGTGTGTAGCTTAGAATATAGATTGCTAACTTTGCTTTGGTTAGAAAAACAAAGGCATCTCATTACAGCAACCTGCTCAGGGAGCTGTAGGTTAGTTTCACCTATTGCAGAAATCTGATGTCAGTGTGGTAATTACTAGGCACAGTCAATAATACCTCTCCTCAGTATAATTGCAAATCCAGTACAACCATGACCAGAACTAAATTGCTTCAGAACAATCAATAGAAATCGCTTGATTACATTCCCTGGTGAATGCATCAAATATAAAGAGGAAAACTGTCCATCCAAGCAAAAGGTCAATTTTTACAAATAAAAATTACAGTGCAAGCATAAGAACTAGTATGTTAGGTTTGTTCTAGAAGCCTCTTGGTTTACTATGACTGGAAGTGGGAGGACTGAATAGTATTTTTAATCAAATATGAATGATAAAGATAATTGATAAAGATCAAGAAACCAAACTAAACCAGCCATTTTGGAGTCCTGATTTTTCAGCTCTTTCTCACACTGAGTAGCATTTACTCATGTATGAATGTCTGATTTGCCGTTCTGGCTTTGGTACCATTTGTTTTCCTCCTACTTAAGCTTTTTCTTCAAACATTAGAAGCAGAGGTAAGTAATGACTCTAAATTGTACATATGATTAATTAATAAAGAATATTGGCAAGAAAGATGTTAGTGGTTGAGATGTTCAAAAATACGTTCCTAAATTTATGCCCCAAATCCATACTTAGACATCTAAATAAAAGGCTTAATTTTGAAAAGAGCAGAGCACCCAGCAACTTCCATAAATACCTCAGAGAGCTACTGCATGAAGTTTTGAAAACCCAGCCACTTATTTAAGAGACATTTTTCAAAGGCAAAATTGGAATGAGGCACTTTTCATAGATGAAAATGCCTAAGTTTTTCAAAGGGAATTGTGTTCCTAATTGACCTTTGTGCCTTTGAAAATCTCCTCTAGTATTTGAGAGCATAATTTTAGGGAACCTATTTTTGAACAGCTTGACCATTGTTTCCCTTTAATTTTGGATCTGCTGAATAGCAACTGCTAAACATACAGAAGTATGCTAATACTGTTTCCTTATGACTGGCTTTATAAGATGGGTTTTCGAAGCTCTGTTTTTAGATACAAAATCTTCTTTAGCATAAAATTGTTAGTTTTCTCACTACTGCAAATTATGCTGCCCACACAATGCAAAGTAAATACACCCACACAATGCTGTGGTGTGTGAAACATCAAGTACACTTCTGCTTAGGATGTGCTGACAGAAAATGTTTTCCTTACAATGTAACTCTATCTTTGGTTTGACATATCTTTTGTTACAGACTTCTGAGCCAAATATTTTCAACAGGTGTCAGATTAAAAAAAAATATTTTCAGAATCATTTGTAATTTTAGAATAGTAGAAAACAGCATTTGCCCCATGAGAATGCATTTTGTATAAATCATTTGGTATAAAATTCTCTTCTCAGCACACTTTAAAAAAAAAAGACATATTTGCATTGTGGTATGGATTAAAGTACTGCAGTCAATAGGCTGTTAAATAGCTGATGATTTCATCATGTTGGAACTGAATGTGGATGTATAATGCAGCTACGTTAGCACTGTAATGCTATGAACATTTTCAATTACCATGCTTAGCGTTGCTAAGAAGCGAAACTGAATGCTATCACTATAGTGCTGCATAAAATAACACAAAGCAGCACACGATTCTCTCTCGCTTTCTCATTCCCTCTTTCTCTCCATTCTTCCCCTCCCCCAGTAACGGAAATTTGTGGACTGTTGCCCACACCAGTTTTAAATTGCTCAAGCAATTGTTTCCTGTAGATTAATTTGTAATTCTAAATCTTGAGAAGAATGAAATGTGAGCACGTCCCTCCCTCGGGCAATTTACAGAGCTGGAGCTTTAATGTAATCTAAAGCAGAGGTTGAGGACCTGCACATGAGAGAGTGAAAAAAGGAAGAGGAGGCGAATGGGGGAGAGAGGGACAGTGGTAATTTCTGGTTATTTCTGGTTATTTCTACCAGAGGATTTTTCTTTGCCAGGCAAATTCTAGTTGCTTGCATTGCCCTGCATTTGCAGTTGCATGCTGTTTCCTTTCATGTAAAACAAACTCACATGAGCCCAAATGCATTGAGTATGTGTACCATGACACGTACATGAGACTGTATTTCAGGAAGGCCTATATTCAGTTGGATTCTTTGTACATAGTTTGCTCCAATGGCAATGGATAACTACTTTTAAGGCGTAGTATTCAAAAAGTGATATCCTTCTCTATCAGAACTACTTGCATTTCACCATTTTGTGCATACGTACCATTTGGGGCCAGGTTTTTAAAGATGTATGGGCTCCTAAAGATACAGGTAGGTACTCAGCAGGATTTTCAAAAATGCCTAGATGTCTACTGGGGTTTTCAATGGCACGAAGATGCCTAATTGATAGAAGCTAGGAATCTAGGCAAATATATGCATTTTTTGGAGCCTAAATACCTTTAAAAATATGAGTCTTGGTTATTTCCTTAGGCCCAAAACTTTCTCCTTCCTCTCCTTCAGTTTTATTTTCCAATATGATTGAATCACTAAACTTGATCTTCTATTACTTCTTCATTTCAGTCCTCCTTATCAATGAACATGTTTTTAAGTTCACATCAGGTTGGTCAACCCACAACAAAAAACACAGTAAGGAGAAAAATGAAGCAATGGAGATACTTAAAACGATCCGGGGGATGGTATTAGAAACAGCAATGTGGCTATTTTGGATTTCTACAGAGTCACCCAGGAATTTCCAAAGGACGTATTAGGTAATCGTGTAGAATATGGCGTTGTGTGTATTTTGAGAGATTTTAGTACAATAATCTGTGAATGGGTTTCATTAAATAGGGTTAAAAGTTAAATTCATTAACTTTTTCCCTTCCTCTGGGTTAACCTCACATTTATTGGAACCATAGACTCCTGTGCTAATATTTCTCAGCACATAGGACAAATCACATGCTGGGAGAAAGGGGAAGGTGGGAAATTAAATTACCTCACTCCTTCATTTCATCCTGCTAGAGTTGTTATGCTTAAATCTAATCTCCATAATAATGGACAGGGGCGGGACTCTGAAAATTGTTAGGTTTTTGTTTTTTGGAGGGGTTTAAGCTTAAGGTGAGGAGAGAGAGAGATGATTTAGGAAGCATATATTTGTAATGTTATACCTGGGATTTCAGCCAAAGTTTCTTTATTTCTATATTGGCAAGAGCTGGTGTTGATTTCTGTCTGCTTGCTAAATTTGTTTTCATAATACACTTCAAGGAGTATTGTTAAATAAATATTTAATAGTTGTCTTAATTCTACAGTGAGTGAATGCTGTGCATTTCCACAGCAGTGTTAGATTTCCGACCATTCTGTTGCATGACAGCAAGGGCTAGTGAGCATCTCCCTTCCCTGCACAAAGCGTAGTCACTCCTCCCAAATTAATTTTGCTCAGGCAGTGATGTCAAAGCCCATACACTTCTACTGTAAGGCAGGGAGGGCACAGGACTGAGCAGAAGGTTCTGTGAATATGAGAGGTTGGCCAAATACTGTTCAGAAAGGGCATCTCCAAGAAAAATCTAATGCGGATTCCAAGAAGAGAGTCTCAGCACAGCATCCCAAGTGTATTGCAGCTGTCTGCAATCCACTCGTCAGTCTCTGCACAGGTAGACTTAAGATGGCTCACAAAGGAAATTCACTGGAGTCAATCTCAACCTTACAGTACTGAGGTTGCACATTGAACAGCTCCTCATGATTCAGCACAGTGCTGCTTGAGGGACAGGGATCAGGGACTGACTTAATGCAGGAAAATGGAGTATGCCTAAGAACCATGAGAGTCCCCTTTGGCGTACGTTGGGGCCTAGTTAAAATGAATAAGGAAATGTTCATTCCCAGATACCTAGACCTTTGGCAAAAATTGAATTGTCATGATCAAGTGACATCCTGTGATCTTACTACGAATACTGCAACATCACCAGATATAACCAGCACTGTCCCTGTAAACAGGATACCAGACTAGACTTACCACTGTTCTGTCTTAGTTTGGCAATTCTGATGTTTTTATGTGTAGGCGTTATAGTGCTTTGCCTGCTTCAATGTTTGATCCAAAGTTCTGAAAACACTTTGGAAATGTTAACAAAGAAGGGTCTCCTCATCTTTGTGAGGGAGGAATTTATTTATTTAATAAACAGATAAACTGAGCCCTAGAGCTGTGAAATTTATTGTCTAAGATCTCTCAGTGAAGGCTGTAACCCACAGCTCCCACCTTCTCTCCTAGACCATGGATTGTGATTTTAGATAAGGAGAATTTTTTTTTTTTTTAAAGGCAAAGCAAGCACACAAGTCCCAAAGAAAACTTGTTTTGGTCAAATAGGCCCTTTTAAAAAACCAAAAAAAACCCCACTCTAACAATTCCTTTTAAAGTGATTTTCCCCTGTTTTGAGGCCTGGTTATTAAAGCTGAATTTTTTTAATGATGTAATGGAATTAAATTACCTAGAACAGTTCTAAATTTTGCTTAGAAAGCATGGTTGGAAATATGGTCAGGAGGAAGGATGAAATGGTTTTGAATGTATGAAATGAGCTAAAATGGTATTGTTGTATTCTGTAACTACCACCCCACCAATGCATTAAAGACACGTCCTTGCTAGGAAAAGGGTGTATTTTACCACCTATTAGCTAACACATAATAACTAACACCTGGTAACACCTTAGTGTGCACAAAGCAGTCATAATTTTAACATATGTTAGCAGATTATTGACTCTCTCTCCTTGTGTTAGCTAACACATGGTAAAAATACAGGGTTTTTTCCACAATCTTTTTAGTCTATGTTTGTACTGTGCCTAGTAGAGTGGGGTGCTGGTCCATGACTGGGACTGCTAGATGCTTCTGCAGTAGAAATTAAAAACAGCAAAGACACAGTCTAAATGTTATGAAAAGTTCAGCAGCATCCCTAATTTTCAACCAGACACACAATCTTTTTTTTTTTTTTTTACTTCTATAGCTTTCCAGGGCAGTGTTTCAGAATTGTCTGATTTGTTTTTAAAAGGACAACTCTTATATGGTACTCCAATTCTTCACACAGAATGGCATCCATATGGTGAGCTCAGTGAATTTTGACCCTTCACTTATGATGTTCCTACTTTGCCAGCCAAAAGAATGCTGTAGCAGGAAGCCAATAGACAGCCCTAGCAGCCAAACAGTTGAGCTTAAGGGGCACTCAGTCATCTATAAAGCTGTTATATGGAGCCAAAATTTGCGATATTAAACAGCTTTCCTTTGTGTCTTAGTGAGAAAATGTGCATTAGATTTATATTAAAGAGATTATAAAATGAGAGTTCTGGAAATTACACTGTAATTGCCTGATGTCTTGAAATACAAAATGACCCAATTCTTCCATGTGGCTCTTGGATTGCCTGCCAGGTGTTGCTCAACATTTCAGCACAGTGCTTGATTCTTTGCCACATAACTCACTTAAAAAAAAAATTTTCCCTGCCTGGGAACTCCCTGCCATCTGACTTCAAGAATGCTTCATAGGCTTCTGATTGTTGAAAGCATTCAAGTCCCTCTGCTCAGCATGTTCACTCCATTTTACCTGCCCTATAGACTTGTTTTATTGTTGTCAAACATTGCTGCTGTACAGTTTCAATACAGTTCTTAGTTTGATTTTTTCAGCTGCACTGGATCTTTGAAAGCTGGCAGGATGAATTGCTTGCTTTCCAGTCCTTAATGTTTATCTCCCTTTAGATCTCACCATCTGCTGTGATTTGGCAGTTGAGGTAAATGAATTTTTTCAGCTTCTTTCGGTTGTCCTGTCTCCTGCTGATATTACCTTACCTGCTTCCTCCCTCCCGCTAGATATCATCGGCTTGGATTTGATGGCATTTATTGAAGCTGATGCATCTAATTAGTGTTTCCATGCTGACTGTCATTCTTTAAACGTAGTGAAGGATGCTAGTTGAGAACAGTGCAGAGTCATCTGCAAGGTCAAGATTGTTTGCCTTTTTATGTTTGCCTTTTTTACTCACCCCAGTTCATTCCTCTTAACTACTTACCTTTTGTTGTATTTCTCATTGTCTATCTCTGGGCACGGCAACAAATTACAAACCATTCTTTCAGGATCCCAGTTCCAATCTGTGTGCATTTTATCTCAGCTCAATCGTATGTAGTACCTAGGCCACAGAAATCATAGCGGCCAATGACCTATTAGTAGGACCCTACCAATTTTACGACTGTGAAAAACATGTCATGGACCATGAAATAAGCCCTTCCCCATGAAATCTGATTGCCCCTATGCTCCTGGGAGCACCCCAGTCCCGAGGCCCTAGATGCTAGTCCCAGCCGGACTAGGGTGCTCCCAGCAGCAAGGGGGAGATCGGACTCCTCCCTGCTTCCTTCAGAGCCCAGCTACAACAGATTTATGACACCCCCTCCCTCACACACACAACCCTATTTTGGGTTGGGACCCCCACAGTTACAACGCTGTGAAATTTCAGATGAAAACATCTGAAATTATGAAACTGAGCAGTTTTCAAATGCAAGGCTGTGAAATTGACTGGAATGGGCCATGAATTTGGTAAGGCCCTACCTATGAGGACATCTTGTCCCTCACCCAGTATTAAGGATCACCTGTTGTAGTGGTTAGATTTAAAAATAGACAGTCCCAAGCTTTCCTTTTTAGTTCAGTTCTGGATGATCCTAACTTTTATGTACTTTTAGATTGAGTCCCACAGCCCAAGTTCCTACAAAGTCTAATATGCCCCTTCAACACACACGGGATCAGAAAGAAGGAAAGATAAGGCATGGAAGAAAGGGCATTTCTTGATCTTTTTTTGTTTTTTAAATATTGGGGACCTAATTTTGAAACACTGCCTCCATTTTTGAGGTTACTCTATGGAGGATGGAAGAAAGGGAGATTTGTTGGTGTAAATGTTTCCTTTTAAATATATCAGAAATAGATTTTGCACAAAAATGGCTGTCAGGTTGTGCTTTGATGATATCTTCTATGCGTTGTATTCCATTTGGTTTGTGTCCTGTGTTTTTTATTATTCTGACACCCTGGCATGAAATCAAACAGAATCAGCTTTTGGTGTACACCAAGACATGTTCAATGAGTTCTTGAAAGGTAGTTGAAGATCTCCTCCATGCAAGGATTAATTTGAATTAAAAACCCATCTACTGTTCTTTTTTGTAATTTGTCAGCTGTCCTTGGATTCTCTTCTAAGTTAGACCTATGTTATGATTTGCCACAATTTGGTCACAATGCTTGTTGACCAAAAGTAAGCTCCATGTGACAGTTGTTTTGTGATTTACGTGAAATGAGTTGGTGGTCTCAGTCCAATTCTGATAGATGTCTGTGTCATCAACCCATTTGGTACTCTTGATGGCAGTCTCGGAGGAAAGTCCAAGAACTAAATTGGCATTGATGCTAAACTACCCCAGAATCAGAACTCTCAGCAGTAATCCTTATGACTTTCATTTACTTCTCTCTACTTTATTAGATCTGGGCTAAGCAACATTGGCAGGGGATTGCAGGCCGGATCTTTGCATTGCTGCTGTCTGTGCTTCATCTGTTCTATGGCTAAACAGAGGTCTTCAGTTCAGTGTTGCCAACCAAGCATCTTTCACAGGCACTAAATTAATTTAAAAAATGAAGTTGTTTGGTACTTTTACAGGGATCCTTTGCTTCTTTCCATATTTCAGGTGTTTGCTCTCCAATAATTTTTGGCAGCTCCTGTGTAACTTTATAGAGTACAGTTCACAAGCTGCTTTCAGCAGCCTAGAAAAAGCTGATCAGGCATACTGAATAAAGCTAAAGAAGCTCCACAAAACGTTGTAGAGCATTTTGACTGATGACATTGCCAATTTTTTGGGTGATGGATAGCTGTTTAAAACACTTCACTTTGTGGCAGCTCTGTTTCCACAGCTACTCCTTCATATTTGTTCTCACTTAAGAATTTTGCAATCAGTTACAGTACATCCCAGAAGTTAGATGTAAATGCTTTACTAGGTCATCTCTGCCATCTCAGTATTTAAACTACTTTACTTCTTTGACTCCTGTTGTGTGGGCTCTGATTTCAGGCTGTTTAAAAATTATAATGATCAGATTATTGAAGTTTTTATTATGTAGTAAACCTTTCCTGACTTCAGGCTTGTTTAGGTCTGTTGGATGCACAAAAGCTTTTATTTCGTCCAGACAAAACAAATGGTTTTGCTTGTTGAGTTATCTAGCAAACCATGTTTCGGCCAGTGTAAGATTCTGCTGTCAGGGTATTATATGGCAAGATGGCACATCTCTGATTCTGCTTAGCATTTTAGTTTCCCATGGAACAAAGGGGAGAGTTCATTATTCTGGGGCTTGTCTACATTTAAAATGATGCAGCGGCACCACTGTAGAGCATCAGTGGAACAGTGGAATTCTTCTGTGGGCTTAGGTAATCCACAGAATTAGTGCTGTCTATACTGGAGGTTAAGTAGATTTAACTACATTGCTCAGGGGTGGATTTTTCACCCTATGGAGCAATGTAGTTGTACCATCTTAATTTCCCAGTGTAGACCAGGCCTCTGCTGTTAATCTATAATGCTCTTTACCACCAAATCCAGGATTGCGTTTCAGATTTAAATTTCTAATCTAGTCCAGATACACATCATATATTACTGCACTTTTATTTTACTCTGTAACTTAAGTAAAAGAACCATTTAAATCACTGCTTTCTCTCATGCTTAAATTGCATATGTGTTGCCCCTTACTCTTTATGTGGGCCATGCACACAGGGGTCATAGTACTGGAGGGGAAAGCAGCATTCATTTGGCTTGTGGTTTCTTTCAGCTCTTCCAGTGCAAACCTCTGTGTGTAGACAAGCCATTATTGTGTCTTTTTTTCAATTTAGCTTAAACCTGTTCCTAACTGATTTCATCTATACCAAAAGAAGCCATTTCTTAAATCAAAATCAGAGCATTCATCCAATCTTTTGCACTGTTTTAATTCACAACAGTTGAAAGTTGCACATTTTGTTGAACCAATGAAAATCTGCATGTAGATAAACTTTTTTAATCAAAAAGTAATGTTGCCAGGGAGATGGATAGAAACTATAAATGACTGCTTCTTGGAGCAGCAAGTCCTGGAACTCACAAATGGAGGCAATTCTTGATTTAGTCATAAGTGGAGCACAGGATCTGGTCTAAGAGGTGACTATAACTGACCCATTCAGTAATAGCAACCATAATAAAATTAAATTTAACTTGGGGGGAGAGGAGATACCAAGGAAGCATTTAACTTTAAAAGTGAGGAAGCTAGTTAAACAAAAATTAAAAGATACAATCACAAAAGTGAAGTGCCTGCAAGCTTCATGGAAACATTTTATAAACACCATAACAGAGGCTCAAATTAAATCTATACCCAAAATTAAAAAACATAGTAAGATGGTCAAAAAAGTTCCATCATGACTAAATAACAAAGTAAAAAGTGGGTAGTGGCAAAAAGGCATCTTTTAAAAATTAGAAGTTAAATCCTTTTGAGGAAAATAGAAAGGAGCATAAACTCTGGCATGTCAAGTCTAAAAGTATAATCAGGAAGGCAAAAAAAGAATTTGAAGAGCAGCTAGCAAAAGACTTGAAAATGAACAGCAAAACTTTTTTAAGTACATCAGAATGAAGAAGCTTGCCTAACAATCAGTGGGGCCACTGGACAATCAAGGTGCTAAAGTAGCACTCAAGGAAGATAAGGCCACTGTGGAGAAGCTAAATGAACTCTTAATATTCGTCTTCACTGCAGAGGATGTACGGGAGATTCCCACACCTGAGTCATTCTTTTTAGGTGACAGATCTGAGGAATTGTCCCAGACTCAGGTGTCAGTAGAGGAGGGTTTTGGAACAAATTGATAATTAAACAGAAAGTCACTAGGACCAGATGGTATTCACTGTTAAGTTCTGAAGGAACTCAGATATGAAATTGCATAACTACTAAATGCAGTATGTAACCTATCACTTAAATCAGATTCTGTATCAGATGACTGAAGGATAGATAATGTTACACCAATTTCTTAAAAGGCTCCGGAGGTGATCCTGGCAATTGCAGGCTGATAAACCTAACTTCTGTACCAGGCAAATTGGTTGAAACTATAGTAAAGAACAGAATTTTCTACACATAAATGAACAAGATTTGTTGGGGAAGAGTCAACAAGTCTTTTGTAAAGGGAAGTCATGCCTCAACAATCTATTACAATTCTTTGAGGGGGATCAACAAACAAGTAGGCCAGGATGTTCCAGTGGATATACTTTTAGAAGGCCTTTTACAAGGTCTCTCACCAAAGTTACTCTTTTGCAGAGTAAGCAGTCATAGGACAAAGAGGGAAAGTCCTTTCCTGAATCAGGAACTGTTAAAAGACAGGAAAAGGGTAGGAATAAATAGTCACTTTTTGGAATGGAGATTGGTAAATAGTAATGTCCCCCAGGGATCTGTACTGGGACAGTGCTGGTTAACATATTTGTAAATGATAAGGGGATGAGACAGGGAAGGGGTAAATAGTGAGGTGGCAAAATTTGCAGACAATACAAAATTACTCCAGATAGTTAAATCCAAAGCAGATTGTGAAGAGCTACAAAGGGATCTCATAAAACTAGGCCAAAATTATAGCGGGGTTCAAAAAAGATGTAGATAAGTTCATGTAGAAGAGGTCTATCAGTGGCTATTAGGTAAGGTGGTCAGGGATGCAATCCCATGCTCTGAGTGTCCCTAGTTTTTGGTTGCCAGAAGCTGGGAGTGGATAACGGGATGGATCACTAAGTTCTGTTCATTCCCTCTAAAGCACCTGGCATTGGCCACTGTCAGAAGATAGAATACTGGGCTAAATGAACCATTGGTCTCTCCCATAGTGGCCATTTTTATGTTCTTAATCAAGGGTGAACATTCTGGCAAACATTCTGGCAAAACTCCCATTGATTTTTATTGTGACCAGGATTTCACCCCAAATGGGCAGTTCTCACAAATGCATAATAAGCTTCCCATTATTCACAGAAACTTTATGGCTGACCCATAAATGGAAAATGCTTAGAGAGAGATGTGGCAGAAAGACTGGAATATGGGGGCTGTGTAGTGGTGACTCTCCGCCCTTCTCCTGTAAGTCATCTACATGAAGCCCATTTGCCTAGGCTAAGCATTGATGACAGCATTTGATGACCCTAAAGTAGAATGGCAGATCAGATTACTCTCTAGGATGAAACACTGAACAAATACCAGTTTAGATTCTTGCAGATTTCTGTCATTGGACCAACTGCCACAGAAGCTTTGACACAAAACAAAGGATAGATTTTTGCCCTTGTTATATAATCTTTTGGTCACTTTCTTGACTAGTTCATATTTTCCAATTTGTGCAGTTTCTTCCTGGTCCTGGTCCATATTTTTGTTAATCTTGTCAAATGGTCAAATCTGGAACAATCACGATTTTTCACGTTTTGACCTTTACTTTGAAGAACGTTATAATTGTGCCAACTAATTCATCTGTCAATATTTCCATTTCACACCTTTTTATAGGGGTTTATAAATGAGCTATAAAATTACACACACTGAGCACATGAGGTGTGAGCCAGCAAGACATTTAATAAATTATGTATATAAATAAAATGTGTCCATTTTAAAGTTACATACACATAGTTCTAAAACTGATGATTGTGGTATATTTTATAGTCCTGTAAGTGAAAGGAAACTTGGTTGGGTTTTTTGTTTTTCAAAATCAAAGTCAAAATTAGTTTCATAATGCTTTTAGGCATTATGGGGAATAACCACATTATTTGATTTAGGAAATTAGCCACTGTGCACTTGCAGTAACTTGGCTCAGTGAAAATCACACTCAGATTTTAAGCAAGTAGACTTATTCCGGGGCTTAGCCTCCTCTCAGATACACTGTTATCACCGTTTTATAAATACATCAGAGTCTGTTTGAAAGGCTTCTTTTCAGCATGCTAAGCAACAATACGGACATCAAACTAAGTCTGAGAGATTTGTGTAACAAAAACAAACAAAAACACCTGAAAAACAACTTTTTGAAAATTTCTAGTTCTGTATCTTTTAAAAAACACTTCAAGCTCATGTTAAACCATTAGATAGTAACAGCTCTGAGAGAGCTGCTGTACTGTATTGTAATTTCCAATTCCACAACTAGAGCAGTGGTAGGTAAAATTGAACAAAATTCACAAATAACCTCTCCACTAGCTTCCATAGGACTGGGACAGGATGTAGGGGGTGTTGTGACCTACAAGCCTCTTTTTAGGGTTTTGCTTGGTGTTTTAGGTCTCCATGAAATACAAAATGAGTGAAACATGAGCAAACCCTGGTGAAACTCTCTCAAAATAAGGAACACTTATTAGCATAGTGCAAACTGGCAAAACCTTAGACCTAGAAGACAGTGAAAAAAGGCCTTGGGGATGTGGCAGCACTCAGATCAGAGGAATATTTCTTGCCATGATGGAAATGCTCAGACAGCTGTAGTACAAAGTAACATTAATAAGGGAGTACACTTAAAATTTAAAGACTATGCTTCTTTGTAAGGTTACACAGAGCTCTTCTTCAGGTCTGTGGGAGGAAGCAAGCTATCTGAGCTAAATACAAATTGTTAAACTGAAGGGGTTAAAACACATAGGAGGCAGTTACTTGAAATGAAGTGTGCAATTGGGATTAGGTTGTTATGCAAAAAGGAACTGAAGTGCGCAATTAAGGGTAGCAAGCATTGTGGTGTATTACAAATGGTTGCAATGAGCCATAAAACTGTGTCTCTGTTAAGTCCATGGTTTTTTGGTTTCTTGCACTCCTCCTCCTTAACAATTTGTCCCAACCTGTATTTAGCTCTGATACTCTGCTTCCTTCCCCAGACTTGAAGAAGAGCTCTGTGTAGCTTGAAAGCTTGCACCTTCCATCAACAGAAGTTGCTCCAATAAAATATATCACCTCACCTACCTGTCTCTCAGAAACCTTACAGTTAAAAATACTGGATAACACAAAAGTTTTGGAATGTGCTGGCAAGATTACAATAAAAGGCAGAAACAAATGCCAGACCTTTCCAGAAGAGCTATTGCTTGACTGGTATACTTAAGGGATAAAGATTGAGTCCTTTCAAAGGCCAGGAGGCTGAAGACAATCATAAATAGAGAAAAAATAAATCCTTTTCTTCTCAGAAGTTTGGTCTAGTACTCAAAAGTAAAAGACATATGTCTTGGACCTAGTGAAACAAAAATTTACTAAAATAGTAGTAGCACAATCTTTCAGAGCTTAAAGGTTTTGTTCAAAATATAGGAATATATATTTCCTTGGTTCAGAAAATTCTAATAATCATATTTTCTTTGGAAACACTGAATTTCTATCTCGCGTTCAGAGAACTTTTTGTACACAGAGGCTGTGTGAATGCTGTGGAAGTCTGTGTTTGTACTGCCTTCATCAGTGTAACATATAGTCATACAGAATAAAAAAGCAAAACTTGCATCTGAACTGATTGTGTTTCCTACCCCCTCCCCATTTCTTTGCTGATTTATTAGACAGTTTTTTCTTCTCCTTTTATTGAAAGATTTATTATCACATATACTTTGCTATAGTATTAGTGCTTCTATTTCTGCATAAAGTAAGTGTGAGCATAGAGCAAACACTCGTGCAGTATTACACTAGCGTTAAAATGAATCTGTCTCTTGAGTGGGGTGCTATCATAGTTTGCCATACATATACACAAAGGAAAACAGTACAGAGAAAAGGTTTGGAGCAGAGAGGAAAAGAAAGAGGGTCCTCTTGTCCACTCTAGTGCTCTTACCATTGCTGTCACTGGTGGAGATGTACCGGTGGTGGTTGTACAAGAGTGGGAGATTCCCTGAAAAATGCTAGCATGCACAGAGCTCAAAGCATATTTTTCTCAGTGTTCTTGTTAGGAATCTAGCTGCTACTGCTGATCTCAAGGGAAAGAATCAAATCCAGATCAAGTAGTGTGAAGCCTGTATTTCATCTGTGGCCTTTATTTCCACAGTGATGCACATTACAATTTCCAGTAAGAAGCCAGCTGAGTTTTATGGAGAAAAAGAAAAACTCTGCTTCTTCACAAGCGATCTCTATTCCCCGACATTAATGATTTCACTGGTTTCACCAGAATAATTTTGCCTAACTCTTACATTTTATGTTTTATTCAAAACAGATTCCCCAAACAGAATGTACAACTATAGTGCTGGGCTAAGTATCAGAAAATGGAAACAATCAGTTCAGAGAATTCTATTGTATCTGGCAAGATTTAAATGCAATTGAAAATGTTGACAGTTTTTATATACTAGTAGCAAGAGATAAAAGAAACAAAGATAAAGTGGTGCATAAAATGGGAAAAATCTGTAGGGACATTGAACCAATTCCGAACAATATGGAAGTAATCAAAAGTCAGTCAACAGACCAAATAAGACTTTATAAAAGGGAAGTACAGATCACAATGGAGCCAGTTTAAAGAGGGCTGGATGATAGTAGAGGCATTCTGTTTACAGAAGAGACTAAGAGATTACAAAACAAGATATGAAATAATTAGTATCAGTTAAATCTCAAAAGGTTTAGAGTTTTGTTTTCAGTTTGGATAAGGATCCAAAAATGTGGTTGCTTATCCAGATCTTACTCATACTGTCATGAATCTGCCATGAAGACTTCTGGAAAAGGCATGTTCTTTAAAGTTCCAGTACGTCCTTCTTCCACTTGGGTCAAAACTGCCTCTCTCTATATATTCTGGCACATTAGCTGCTGCTTTCTGAAAATGTAGATACACATAAAAGAGGGAGGGAGGCAGGAGAAAAAAAAAAAAAAAGCCCTACAGATTTCCCTAATAGTACTGATTATCAAATAATGTTAAAGTTCTGAGTGAAAATTTCAGTAAATTCTCATTTCATCCAAAATGGTTTTGTCCATCCTTAGAAATAAAGTTAGGGAAAGATGGTTGTGATAACATAAATATAATGCTGTGGACAATATAACAATGTAAGTGTGTGGGCACTTGAGAAGGAATCAAGCTAAAACAACCATTTTATATTATGCTGCTTCTTTTGATACCTTCAGGGAATAGGAAATAGGGTAAACCTAGGTAATCACAAGGTCTAAACCATCAGTTAATATAGTCAATCAGTCATGATGATGGGAATACAGGCAACAGATGTGAACCAAATTGTATCACATGGGGGAAAAAACAATAACAAGGTAAACAAAAAGCTATGTCTCTGACTGAATTACAGGTGATGGGTTGGAAACTGATGTATTATAGTCAAGATTTCAGTGTAGCAGCTGTCACATCATTGATATGCTAGCAGTGCATTTCTCCTGACTCATTCTGGCTCCTTTTTAGCTTGTACTTTGAATGTGTTATCACTATAAAAAAAGGCTAATTCAAACATAGCAAAGGAATTTGAACTTTATATATATACTTTCTACAAAGAATAGGTAGATTTTATTAAATGTTACATTTGCAACACTCCCTTAAAATTCTAGCAAAACCTGAGACAACACCCCACAGATGCATTGTGGATTTTTCATTATATGCCTACCTTTTGACATCCACTGCAAACAAAATGTGCAAAAAGTGCTATGCTTGTTTCAGCAGATCTTCACAACTTTCATTGACTCAACCCCACAGATTCCTTGAGTTTATCTCAGCTGTGGGAATGCAAAACTGCTATGTAAAGCAAGTTATCTTTTGGATAGGGAAGTCTATACATTGGGCAAATGTTCTGAAATGATTGGTCCCCAACTGTCAGACAGAGCAGCTTAAACTGGGGGAGAGAATGGCATTGATTATCTATGAATCAGTTCCTCTTTCTACTCAAGTTAAAGTGATGCAAACACAATGTATTCCCTGATGTGTTTCAAAGCTACAGAATATCTCCATAGTCAGAGATCAATTATAGGAATAACTACTCAACAAAAGTTCCAGAGGGGTAGTACCCATGTTAGTCTGTATACAGCAAAAACAATGAGAGTTCTGTAGCACTTGTGGTAAAGTCAGGCCAGTATGAGGGCCCGAAAGGGTTAAAGCCCCTTCGCCCTGCAGGCAGAGAAGAGACTGCAGCAGGGGAATTAGAGGTGCCTGGCCCCAATGAAGGGAGACACCAGGGGTACTTAAACCCTGCCTTCCCAAGAGGGGGCAGGAGGAACAAACCAGGAGGAAGCGGCCAGAAGGCTGGTGGCAGCTGGAGGAGAAGGTTCCCTACCAGACCAGGAGACAAAGCTCCTCTACAGCCAGGGGAGATGGGGTAGCTGGGGGCACCCTGGCCCAGGAAGAGAGGTAAAGCGCGAGACTCGCCAGGGGGAAGCTGGCAGTTTGCCACACATTTTAAAGACTAACAAATTTATATTTTGAAGGCATAAGCTTTCGTGGGCTTTAACCCACTTTGTCAGGGAATGGAAATCAGATAGGTGGTATATATACAGTCAAGGGGAAGGTACAACAATGGGTGGGGTGGGTAATAGCAAAGTCCATACAATTAGAGTAGATGAGGCCGATTCACAACCATTGATTAGAAGATAAGAATGTATGAACAGTGACAACTAATTCTTGTAATGAGAGAACCATTCCAAGTCCCTATTCAGACCCAGTCTGATAGTGTCAAGTTTGCAGATCAGTTCTAGCTCTGCAGTTTCTCACTGAAGTCTGTTTTTAAAGTTTTTTTTGTTGAAGTATGACAACTTTCAAGTTGCCTACAGTGTCCTGGGAGATTGAAGTGCTCTCCAACTGGTTTATGGGTGTCTCCATTTTTTATGTCTGATTTGTGTCCATTTATTCTTTTGCATAGTGACAGTCCCGTTTGGCCAACATACATGGCATTTGGCATTGCTGGCACATGATGGCATATATTACATTAGTAGACGTACAGGTGAATGAGCTCCTGATGGTGTGGCTGATGTGGTTAGGACCTGTGATGGTGTCACGAGTCGATGTGCGGGCAGAGTTGGCCACTGGATTTGCTGCAGAGATAGGTTCCTGGCTTACTGTTCTTGTTGTATGGTATACAGTTGCCAGTGAGTATTTGCTTCAGGTTGGGGGGCTGTCTGTAAGCAAGGATAGGCCTGCCTCCCACGGCTTGAGCGAGTGAGGGTCATCTGCTAGGATAGGTTGTAGATCCTTAATGATGTGTTGGAGAGACTTTAGCTGAGGGCTGTAGGTGATGGCTATTGGTGTTCTGTTGTTTTCTTTGTTGGGTCTATCCTGTAGTAGGTGACTTCTGGGTACTCATTTGGCTCTGTCAATTTGTTTCTTCACCTCTCCAGGTGGGTACGTAGTTTTAAGAATGTCTTATAGAGATCCCATAGGTGTTTGTCTCTGTCTGAGGGATTGGAGCAAATCTGGTTGTATCTTAAGGCTTGGCTGTAGACAATGGATCGTGTAATGTGTCCAGGGTGGAAGCTGGAGGCATGAAGATATGTATTGCGGTCAGTTGGTTTTCAGTATAGGGTGGTATTAATGTGACCATCCTTTTTGTATTGTGGTGTCCAGGAAATGGATTTCTTGTGTGGACTGGTCCAGGCTGGGGTTGATGGTGGGGTGAAAATTATTGAAATCCTGATGGAATTCTTCAAGGGACTCTTTCCCGTGTGTTCAGATGATGAAAATGTCATCAATGTAGCATAGGTAAAGGAGAGGTGCCTGGGGACGAGTTTTGAGGAAGCGGTGTTCTAGGTCAGTCATAAAAATGTTGGCATACTGTGGGGCCATGCGGGTGCGCATAGCTGTGCCATTGACTTAAGGTATAGATTGGCTCCAAATCTGAAGTAGTTGTGGGTCAAGACAAAGTCACAAAGTGAAGCTACCAGGTGTGCCATGTCATCATCAGGGAAAATGTTCCTGATGGCTTGTGGTCCATCTTTGTGTGGAATGTTGGTGTAGAGAGCTTCCACATCCATAGTGGCCAGGATGGTGTTTTCTGGGAGATCACCAATGGATTGTAGCTTCCTCAAGAAGTCAGTGGTATCACGAAGATAGCTGGGAGTGTTGATGGTATAGGACCCAAGGAGAGAGTCCACATAGCCTGACAGTCTTGCTGTGAGATGCTTGAGATGATGGGGCGTCCAGGATTTCCAGGTTTGTGGATCTTGGGTAGCAGATAGAATAACCCTGGTCAGAGCTCAGGGGTTGTGTCTGTGTAGATTTGTTCCTGTGTTTCTTTAGGGAGTTTCTTAAGTAGATGTTGTAGTTTCTTTTGGTGTTCCTCAGTGGGATTAGACAGTAGTAGCTTGTAGAATATGGTGTTAGAGAGTTGTCTGGCAGCCTCCTGTTCATAATCCAATCTATTAATGATGACAACGGCACTTCGTTTGTCTGTCTCTTTGATTATAATCTCAGAATTATTCTTGAGGCTGGATATGGTGTTGCGTTCTGCATGGCTGAGGTTTGGGGGCAAGCGATGTTGCTTGTCGACAATCTCAACTTGTGCACGTTGGCGGAAACACTCTATGTACTCAACAAAGAAGTACTAACTTACAGTTTTGCTAAACAAATGTTGTCAATTAAAGCTTGAAAGGAATAGGCAGAAACTCGAGGAAAAGGATTCGATGTGATCCCAGATATGCACCTCTGTTAAGAAAGTGTTTATCAAGCAGAAGAAGTGTGTGCATGCAGTAAATTGTAGCTAATTTTAACTTACTTTGAGTGTCAGTAACTATTTTCATTGCACTTCTGAAATTACTGTAATTCTAAATAGTGCCTGCCCAATTTTGCATGTCTATTCCCAGTATGGGCATTAAAACCTGCTCATCACCCAACTAAACTTAGGAGTGAAGTTCATACTCTAATTATGTTGATAATGTACATTCATACTTCAACACATAGCCAGATCCTTAGGCCCTACTCATTTATATTTGCTCATGCTGGAGTTCACATCTCTCAACTTCTGAAAATATTGTTGTGTTCATGTAATCATTCCATTTATGGTTGTACAGTTGCATTCAAAATCAAGTACATGCATTATGACTTGAGCATGATCAACCTGTACTTTTATGGGGAGGAGATTTCTGTTAGTAGTCTGCTCTTTAATCTAGAAAAAGACCTAATGATATCCAATGGTTGGAAGATGAAGCTAGACAAATTCAGACTAGAAATAAGTCACACCTTTTAACAGTAAGTATAATTAACAATTTGAAATGACTTACTTAGTGGTGTGGTAGATTTTCCATCGCTCAAAGTATTTAAATCAAGACTAGATATTTCTCCAAAAAATATGCTATATTTCAAACAGAAGTTATGGGCAAAATTCAATGGCCTGTATTAAACAAGAGGTAAGACTAGATGATCATAACGGTCCCTTCAGGCCTTAAAATCTGTGAATAATGGAAAACGTAGCTCCAAATATTTAACTTACTCTGCTCTCTTCCTAAAACATCAGGATTAATGTTTAGACTCCATACTTAATTACGTGGTGCTTCACATGCTTATGCTGGCAAATAATGAATACAATGAACCAAAAGAGATGTTAGTGAGATGGGCAGAAAATAACAATGAGATTCAACTTGGAAAAGCCTCTGCCAGTATTCTTGGGGGGGGGGGGGAAAATGAAGTCAATGTGAAGGTGAAGTAAGTGTGAAAAAAATCAGACCACATAGTACAGGATGATCTTTTTTGTAAGTATATTGAGAGCTACTGATGAAAAATGCTATCTGAGTCAGGCCTTATTACTGTGTAAATAAAACAGATGTTGCAAATTGGGAATGGAGTATATAATAATAGTAATAATAATAATATATGAGATGGCACTGGTTGAACAATGTGGTAAAAACTCGGAACATCCTTTATTGCAGAATAACCTGTGTGGGGAGTCTTTGGAGAAGGAAATCTCAGCGAGGAGCCACTCGCAGAGTTTTAACCCATCATCATTCCATGGAGCAGAGTGATTTCTGCCCCTTGTTTATTTTTTTAAGTCCATTATCAATCCTGGTCTTTCACTGAGGATCTAGGAGAAACATACACCACTCTGATTCTGTCTAGATCCCTGGTAGCATGGCTTCTTTAAAGATTCTTGACCAGAGTGCTCCATGGAAAAGATGAGCCCAAGAACATATCATTTTTTTGATTTAAAATCCATGGGGCCAAGGAGAAGGGATCATGTGCATTTTCCCAGCCTGATGCTCCGTTGCCACTCACTTCTCCCTCTGCCCCACTAGATTTCCTTTACTTCGCCTGGGGAGTTCAGAAAAGGCAGGGAGAGGGTGGTGCCAAAGAGATGGCTGAACTTCCCTCTCCTCTCTTTCTATATGAAGATCTAGGGGAGAGTGAATCAGGCCACATTTTTAAAAAAACAAATTACCATTCTCTTTCTTGCTGAATATTTAATATAGGAAAAGGCATTTTACAACACTCACTGCTTCATAATTTGCCTAGTCTAGAAATATTCAGTCAATTATTGATGCTGACAATGCAGTATGGGGAGATTACTGCACAGACAAATCAAAACCAGTTTGCCTGGTACTTTCAGTGCATTACTTGGCTAATTGCTTTAGAGAGATATAGTAATGTACAACAGGACCTTGGAACTTTTTCAGTTAAGAAAGAAATGAAAAGACAAATTCCAAAATCACAAGCATACATTGTCTATCCATGGATAACCTAGGTCAGTTTGTGGGCTGAAACAGTGAACCATCCATCACTTAAGGGCACTGACAGGTATTCAAACAGTGCAATGTTCAGAGATTGTGTGTGAACTCATTATTTCTTTTCTTGTCGCTTATAATAATCTGCGTTGGCAGAGACGTGGTCAATGCCCCTACTCCACATAGGTGGACACCTGCATCCACGCAGAGCCCTATTAAAATCTGTATGGGTGGCAGACTCCATTGTGGAATCAGCTCCTTAGGATTTTATTTATTTTCTTCATTTTTAAAGCAAAGAAGAAATTGAAGATTTAAACTGTTTAATTCTCATGAGTCTCAATGACCAGCGTAGGATCTATTGATAGAATCTTAGTGCTTAAGAATGTCCAGTAGAAAATAGTCCCAATTAAGCTGAGGACACTTCTCTTTTCTTCTCCTCTTTATGCTTTATCTTTTCATCTCTCGTTGATTCTCTTTCAAATTTCTTATAAATGGCCACAAAAAGATCAGTTTCTATTCATTATAACATGTAAATTATTCTTAGAGAGAGTCCCAAGCAACATAGTATGCATCTGGATACAAACTCTTCCAAAACTTAGTGATTAGTTATTGGGGCAATCTCTGTTGTTGAAGATACTCATCTCATTTAAATATACCTTGTGCTTGCCCTTGTGCAGTGGATAGGGCAATGTATTGCAAATCAGGAAATCTAGATTCCATTCCTGGTGCTATTTAGTTGCTGTAACACCTTGAATGAATCACTTACCTCTCTACACCTCTGTTTTTTCAGCTGCAAAATAAGGATATTGATGCCTTATCCAACTTAAAAAAGCACATTGTACTCTGGTGATGAAAAGCCCTATTGAACTGCAAACTATTTCTGTATTTTTACTATAAAAACCTATAATTATAGAATTTTGTCAGTAAAAAAGTCATAATCTTGAAGGTTCTCTTTCCACTTTCTGTGGTTTCAGATGTCTGGAGGAATTTAGCCCTTAGACCTGCTCAGTGATGTTAGTTCTGATATGAATCCTCTAGAAGTTAGAACTGCAAAGTGGCTGGAAATAAGGCCTCAGTGTACACTCAAATCTATGTGGGTGGATCTCTGAACCCATGCAAAGCTCCAAAGAAATCAGTGAGGCTCTACACAGGCACAGGTGTCCACCTAAACTCTACAGTGGGATCAGGCCCCAAATTTGGTTTCTGAAGGATGAGGCTTGAAAGATTTAGGCAGTGTTTTACCACTAGTACAGTAAGAAGAGAACAATAGTGGGTAATAACTACATTTTCGTCCTTTCCAATCCATTTACTAATATTTTTGACATGCATACCTATTTTGGAAGATTATGGTGCTGGACTGGAGCGGTCAAAGGAAGTAGCATCAATGGCAGTAATGATTTGTTATTGGCATAATCTTGTAAGCAACATGATGGGTGATGGGGTGATTGTGAACTCCATGTGCCTGATCCTCTGTTGCCTTGGCCCTTGTGCAGTTATTACATATGTGCAAACTGGCTGTAAAATGACACATGAGATCTGGAAGTGACTATAGAAAGTACAAGGTAACGAAGAACCTAGTGCAACCCAGTGAATTCTTTTGTCTGTTTGCATGCCAGTTGCATTGTGACAGAATTTCTCCACTGTTAGCTTATAGACCTTTATTGATAAATGTTTTAAGATACTTAGGGACCAATTTTTTGAGCAGGTGAGAACTGACTGGGCTGAGGTCTCTCCACTTAATGGAATCAGGCCATTAGAATGCTAAATCAGATATTACTAGTCTTACAATCATGAGAAAAATATTACCACATCACATTGGCTGAACGTTCATATATAGTGTACAGCTAATGTTGATTTTCTGAAATAAATAGAACTTGGGAATTGAACTAAAAAAGCTCCTAGTATTCTTAGTTAATGTATGTAACTAACAGAACAAAGTGTTATGTTCTGTTCTCATTTCTTTTGATCATTTTTGCAAGTAAATATTCATAAAATAGTTAGCAATGTACAGTGGAGGCAACTGAAGCATGCATTTCAGAGCTGGTGCAGAAACAGTGTATATCTCCCTTTAAAGGTTTAAGAGGGCAAATACTCCAGACAGGATCATCACATAACTGCCTCTAGCTCTACCCTTTAGCAGTCCCAGGTAGCTTGCTTGTCCAATCTCCTGAATTTTCCACTTTCAGCTGCAATCTTCAGTTTCCTGTGCATCATTTTAAATATCACATGACTGAGGCACCAATCATACAGACATAGAAGACACATGTTCAGTCCTGGTTCTTCCAGCCTAACCTGCTAAATAGAATTTAATGAAGACATTTAAATACACTCAAGATGTCACGATAGCCTTGCCGTTGACAGAGCAAAAGAAAAGTGTGCACAGAAATTGTACCCATTGTAAACCAAATATGTGCAATGCTATGGAACAAAATTGACACAAACCCCATTCTTAGTGTAGAAAGAATCGATCAATACTTTACAACAGTGCCTCTACTGAAAAATGGGAGAAGCAGAGGCTGTGGAAACATGAAAATACAGGCTGCCAATCTACTTTAAAAACCATTAATGACCCAGAATATCTGATGTCTAAGTTGTAATAAGCAAATGCCAGAGCTCTAAAAGATTTCAGATGGAACAGTCAAACCGCTAACTCCTGCCCCAAGAATCATGAAAATGAACAGTGGGGAAAACATGAAATTAAACCCGAAATATAAGAGAAGCCTAGACCCTGAAGGGTTTAAAATGTTCTGAAATAATGTATCAGGCAAGACTCTCCTTAACGAGGAGCCGTCTAGCAGCAACATCTATAAACTGAAGTCTGTAAATAAACTGCCCAATCGGTCTAATAAAGAAAGAACTGTAATAACCAAGCATGGAAATTATAAAAGCATAGTTCAAGAGTTCCAAATCAGAGCAGGAAATGTACTATACTATTGAATCTGAAACAGCTCCTACCCTGAACAAGCTGATATAGCAACCTGTGAATGGTCTGTATTAATCTTTGTTATCTGTAAGCAGTCCTTGGTTTTGGATATGCAGTGACGTTTGTGGACTTATCTGAACCTCTTGGATCTGCAAAAAAGGGGCTGTTATCTTGGAATATTTTAGCATTATATTTCTGATCTGGGGCAAAACCAGAAAGTGCAGCATGCACAAAACCAACAACCAATGGGAAAAAGATGATTCCAAAAACTTTATTGAGCCTTGTAAACGGTTTGATTGTTACTTTGGGTAAAAGTCTTGGATTGCTTCTTAATTATCTCAACGGATTTGTAATTCACCACTTATGATGCAGCAAATACTGATAACACCGCTTCCCAATGGTTCGTACAGTGTGGAATTAGATAAAACGGATGACTTATGTGGTGATTCTGGGTACGTCTATTAGATGTTTTTATAGTGATCACACACAGACTGCTTGAACAGTCTCAGAATTATATTGCCTTGTGTTACAAAAAGCTCACTCTTTCCATAATGGCATCTTGATAGAATGTGGGTGGATTGAATAGCTCCCAGGACATTAGCAAAACCGTGACATAAAAGCTCTGTTTTATTTTCAGTAGCTGTTCATCGTACCTTGAGGGGAAAATATATACTGTACATATACATACTGGAACATGGTGTGTTGCAAGGAATAAATACATCAAGGAGTTCTGGTGACATCATAAATCATGAGAGGAAAGCTTGAGTGGATTGTCATGTTGCCAGGAAGGTGCAATGTATTTTTTTTCATTGTAATTCTCATATTTTGTTATAACAGATCAATACCATGCACATTCAGCAGTTGCCTCTTGGGTACAGTCTGAAGCTCTATGAGGCACCCATAGCTCTAACCCAGAGAAGAGTCTGACTTGCTTGTCTTGGACTGAGACAATAATTTCACTAAGCTCTGTTTAATACACTTTCTTGTCTGCCCCATTAATGGGCTCAGGATAGCTCTGTCCATGCTGTACTGCTTCTCTTTGGGTAATGTACCTCAAGGAGACACTCTGGTTATACATACTGTTAAATATGATGCACTCAAAGAAAATTGAGTAAATTTATAACATTTATCAGTATTTACAAGGTTGGAAATATATAGTATAGGAAACATTAAATCAAAAGAAACTGCCCCCCAATCTGTCTGACATTTAGTCTAATAGAAAGCTTTCTTGTGGGGAAAGATAAAATGCCCAGACCTGAAATCCCAATCTTAATAAAAACAAACACCAATTTTAATCTTATTGATCCAGGCCTGACCTTTCTCAGGAGCTGTACTATGTTTATATTGGAGCTTGTGTGAGTGACTGGCAATGAATAGCTGAGAGTCAGATACTCCCAGTGTCACTGCCTTTTCTAACTCCAGGATTCCCAAGCCATCTCCTCTGGGGCAATGTTGTGTGAACACCACCTCAGCCATCATAAATTAAGTTAATTGTACACTGCAAAATTCATCAAGATCCATAACTATCATCCTCCCTGGACAGGGCCTGCTCGCAATGAAATCAATGGGAGTTTTGCCATTAACAACAAGGGAAGCAGGATCGAGCCCAGTGTTCTTGTACCAGCAGACCAGCACTATGCTGTCCTGGAGACCAAAGTCCAAGCTTCTGGGAAGCTTTGTTTCTCTGCCTGGTCCCCTTTTTTCTACAGCTGCATATGGTCAATGCTCCACAACAGAATGTGTTCGAGTCTTCTTGATCAAAAGTGTGTGATAGAATTCTCGAAACTCCTTCACTGCATCAGTAATTGAGGGCTGTGGAAATAGAGCTGGGCAAATAACTGATTTTATTTCACTGGCAGCTTAAAAAAATTGTGGGAGGGGGAAGAGGGGAGAAGATAGTTTGGGTAAATTGAATTAAAAAATTCTGAAAAATGTAGGTGAATCAAAAAAGTTGACAAATTTTGTTTCGCTTTTCTGCAATGTGAAATACCCAAGTTCAAATCCCTTCTTTACATCAGGGAGAAGGGGAAATTGAACAGTAAGTCATTGGAGCAGGGACATTAACTTGACTTTTACCTCTTAGCTGAGTGCCCTAGCCACTGGGCTATACATTCATTCTCACTCTTTAGCCCCATGACTGTTGAAGTGTTTTATACATGGTGGAACATCTTCAACAGGGGAGATTGAGAAATGCCTGTAACCCAGAGGATTAGAGCACTTTTCTGTACTGTGGGAGAGCCAAATTCAAATCTTTTCTTCACATCAAGCAGAGACTATATGGTGGAAAGTGGGCAGCTTTACCTGCTTCAGACATTTTGTGAATGGTGACTAAATACAGGGGGTAAGAGGTGGAACTTTATGGCCAAAACTATTTGATGAATTAATGTCAAATCTACAAATAGTTTTGGGAATAAACTATTCCTCCAAAATATTTCATTCAGTACCAGTCAAAACTGATGCATGCTTTTGTAGCAAATTAGGAAGTAATCTTACAAAGAGGGAAATAATTATTTTAAAAGCAAGTTCAATCTGATTTCTGTACTAAGGGCAGGTCTACACTACCGCTTAAATTGATCCAATTTATGTGGCTCAGTGGTGTGAAAAAGACCCCAAGCAAAGCAAGTTACAGCAATCTAAGTGCTGTCTACACCAGCGCTATGTCAGTGGGAGGCACTCTCATAGAGGTGGAGTAATTATGCCGACAGGAGAGCACTCTCCTGCAGACATACAGCGTCTTCACCTAGACGCGCTATAGCAGTGCAGCTGTGCTGGTGTAATGCTTCTAGTGCAGACCTGCCCTAAATCTCCCTAAGATCAAGGAGAGGAGATTTCAGCATTAATATTTGTACTCTTTAAGACAGTATAACAATGCTGTTAATAGTATTAGTACATTAATACAGTATAGTTATTTTATACCTTCTCTATAGAAAAAAGAATGCTATTCCCATCTTTTTTCTCTGCAACATTATACTATCTTTAATAACTTAAAATTTAGAACAATAAACCAATCCTGATAATTATTTGTCCTTTATATATCTATAATAATGCAGAGTGGATCTAAAGAGATGGCCAAAAGAATGGTTGTGAACCACAAATTTAACCACAGTTTGGAACAAGATAAATCCCCTCTTTCTTCTTTGCTCATTCTAACGGCTGATGAGTTTTTCCAAGATATAGTCCTCACTCTCCTGTGGTTTGCTGCTTTATTAGAGCTGTGTCTGCCAGTGCCACTGAAGTTAAGAATCTGTTAGTGTTTCCATTATAAATCCTGTATTTGAGGATTTATAAGTCAACTTTTCAAATTTGCCTTGAGCTGAAACTTGACCAAAAGAAGTTCTCAGCCCTGGAAATGCACTTTTTTTAAAAAGACAAACTTCAAACAACCTACAGTATTAGGCCATTATTAAGTTTATATGTTTACAAAAATATAGAATTTTATGATGTTCCTCATTCCTGCAACTCAAAATAGTTGTTGTTTTGAAAACAAATACTTTCTCTCCATTAATCCATAACATGAAGTCAGTGGTTTGAAAACACTTGAAAATTGCAAGCACAGTAATTATTTTACATAAATATTGTGCTAAAGTCAGGCCAGATGGCTACCAAAGGGTATACCAGGGCCAGCACATGGGCCCTAGAATGTGAAAGGCCCTTTTCCCTGCAGGCGGGGGAAGGGTTACTGCAGGCCAATTAGAGACATCTAGACCCAATGAAGGGCTTCTCCAGGTGCACTTAACCCCTTCCTTCCCAAGAGGGGGAGGTGAGAATAAGGAGGAAGCTGCCAAAAGGTTTGGCCCAGACACCCCCCTGCCTAGGAGATGGAGCTTCTCTGCAGCAAGAGTAGCAGAGAAAGAAAACACCCCTGGCTCCAGCCAGCAGGAAGGAGCAGCCAGGTACTTCCCTGGGGCGCATAGAGGGGCTGAAACTACCCACTCATCCTGGTGCAGTGCAGGACATTCCTCAGGCCTGAAGTAAGGCTGCATCCAAACCTTCTGTGAGGGAAGTCTGAGGGGAAGGGACAAAGGACTTGTCCAGATTGGGGCCAGAGTTATTTCAGGCCCCACTGATGGAGGAGACTGCCACCAATAGGCAAGACTCAGGGGGGGTTACCATACCACAATATGCAAGACCATGTTTGCATAATAATTATGCCACGCTTTGGAGTTGCATTACATAATTGACAATCTATAATGAGCCAAATTCAGCCGTCACATAAGCAGATGCAACTCCCATTCAGGGCCAGGACTGAATTTTTCCAGGGTGTGAGCTAGATTCTACCACAACACAGCTCCTTTGCACTGATCTTGTGCAAAAGTTTGTTATATGTTTCTGCAGCATTTTAGAGTTGTAGCTTTCCATCTGAATCATTGTCTCAGACAACGAACAAGAAACTTTTAGGATACTATTCCTACCCTGGATTTTCATCCATTTCTAATTAGAACTACTTTATGTATTTTAAAACATGGTCCCAGTGTCTTTCCCACAGGCACCGCTATCGAAACCTTCAGAACTTTTGGCTTCAAATTACAAAAGGTTAATGTGGCTTCCAGTTAGCTTCCTTCTTATCAGTGAGGTACACGGTGACATCAGCTATGTGATCTGGTACTGTACCCAAAAAAAGCAAAGTAGATTATAGGTCCATTCCACTGAGAGGTTTTTTAAACAACACCTAAAATTCAGAGGGATTATCTTTGGTTTAGCCGGTAATATTTTAACTATAATCCTGTGATTTACCCCAAATGGATGCTTGAATACTGATAGTATGACTCATTTACTGATAGTGTGCTATTTGAATTTTCCCATGAAGCTTAATAGGATGGTTTTACCAACTTTTCAGCAGCAGTGGCAGTATATTTCCTATCTCAGCATTTTCATAAATCCACAACCATTATTTTTCACTTTAAACCCTGCTTCAGATCAATATTGTCCAGCCATCTGCACAAAAAGTTTTTAATTTCCTTCTATGAAATGCATACTCTTTGTAGATAGATATAGTATACATGGATGAAAGTAGCATAGTGAGGACATTCTGCTTTCTGTACAATTGCAATAAAAATTCTTTACAGGAATTTGTTTTCAATTTACATAATGATTTTCTTTGGATTATAGACTTGTTTTTCTAGTGAGATGGGGCGGTATGTGTTCAAAGGTTAGACATACTTTTTAGATATCTAACATCTTGCCACATCTGGCTCAAACTGGTTTGGGGAAAGGCCATACCTCAAAACCAAGTATGAAAACACACTAGAATGGATAAAATAATAAGCAGCATGAATCTTGAACCAAACTTGAACTGAAACTTGAGATTTGAAAGGGGAGGCGGAGAATGCTGATTGATTCCTTTTACTCATTTGTTTTAACACTTCTCTGTGATTTTTAGTTACAAGAGGGATTCTGTATACCCAGAATCTCCTGAGAACCTGTTTGTGTACAGTTTTTAATGTTCTTTCTAAAGTAGATCTAAATACGTTTCATCTGAACTCTGGGACCTTTTAAATAAAAGTGAACTTGTTGAAGTTCTTCTATGCCAAAGAACATGGTAATATTGAGAATCCCAGATGTAGACAAGGTAGCTTGGTTACAAAATGTAACTTTCCGTCAGTGGTGTCATCATCTTGCATATAGTTTCTAACAACTCTGCCACCAAGATAAGGTATTTCTACAATTATTATATTACCATGGTTATCAACAGCTGCTGAATGCCACTGCAACTTTACTCCTGGAAGTACTGCATTTTAAGTGTTTTAAGGAATGTAGGAAATATTAAAAAGGGAACAGTCCCTGAAGATGAATAGCTGTAGGTAAGTTGAATACTGGGAGAGTACTATTCAGTAAGGCAGGTTAAGCCTCAACCCATCATCTATGACGTGGCAATCACAAAGAATATTTGTGCTGTTGCACATATGAAGTAATATGCATGGTGAAAGAAGCCTGGTGTCTAGGTCTGTAGAAATAGTCTCATCCAATTCTGGCTTCATGTTCTCATGTATCAAGAAACAGTTCTTGAGATTATGTGGTTAAATCCATATCATTAAGGGAAATATATACTTTCAGTCTAGAACCTGCTACTACATTGGCCCAACCGCAGTTTCTTTCCCACCTGCACCTAACCCCAAAATTCATGTTTTTGAGACCCTTTGCAGGACTTCTGAACAGATTCCCCAAATCCTATCCTTTGGCTTCCCAATAGAAGGCACGTTCAAGATTTGTTAGTCTTCTGCTCTAGTCCCTAGTAAGTCTTATTTAATACTCAGGCATTTTATTTCCCTGATTCTAGGGTAAACAGAAAGAAAAATCCAAATGTTTCAGAACTTTAGGCTTCAGTGACTATGGAGAGAATCCAGACTTTCAGGTTTCACTTTCAAAAAGAGTCCCAAGTGCAGATAGAAGATGTGGTGTGCAACTGCATGCCTACATTTGTGTGCCCACCTACTGCAACTGCACACAAAAAATGGTCCTTTAGATAGGTAAATGTAAATAGATGTAAATGTAAATATCTAAATTATTATGTAACAACATGTACATAAAAATGTAGATGTGCAATTGCACATCCATTTTCAGACAGGGACATTGACATTCTGTTTCTGAAAATCTGGTCCCAAAGAAGAAAAATAAATTGATAATTCTACAAAGGTGACAGATGAGTGATATCATGATTGTATGCCAAGCTACTATGGGGAGGAATATGCAGGAGGAGGAGAGGAAGTGAGATCATTCCTGAGCGTAACAATCCAGTTTTGCATCATCTTTGGAGATTTCACAATATGTTCTTCTTATGTATTAGAGTGAAACCAGAGTTGTTGGAATATCCATTTTCAAAGTTAAAAGTTTAAGATTAAATCCAGGAAAAGGTATGGGGGTGTGTACATCTGTCCATCCATGGCCTGAAGGTTAGAGAATTAGCTTGTAATGGGGGAGACCCAGCTTCCAACCCCTGTTCTGCCTGATTCCGAGAAAAAATTTTCATCTCAGTACATTCTGAAGCGAGCAGAGCAGGAACTTGAACCAGAGTCTCCTACATCTCAAGCCACCATCCTACCCACCAGGCCACAGAGAAAATTTTTATTGAGACAAACCATCTCCAAGAAACATTTCAGCTTGAACAAAACAGAATATTTTGGTGAAATGAAATTTTGACAAAAATGTTCTGACCAGCTTTTGTGGGAGGAGGGAAGGAACATTATATATATGAATACATGTAAAACAAAAAAAAACCCCAAAACTGAGGATCAGATATTCAAAATTAAGTACATATAATTGCCTGCACTTAATTTAAATAGACACCTACCTGATACACTTCCACATATATTCAGTCATTATATTTAAGAAAAGGAGGGGAATCATGTAATCTTCTACATTAAGCATCAGAGGGTCATATTGTGTTTTCCTGTTAACATCCACTTGCTTATCATTTAAATTCTTTGCCTAGACAAAAAGATTTATGTGGCACTGCATTATTGCTTCCTCTTCTGAGCTCGATTCTGTTCATATTTCATAAGAGCACTGTCAAATTATGTGGGTGCCCATGCACAAAGGTGAACACGGTTTCCATGATGAAACTTGGCAAATTATTGTGAGCATAGCCTCCTTTTACCCTTTGGAAGACTTAAACATTTGTTAGAACACCTGGCAATCCCAGAGGTGAAATACTAGAACTCAAGTTGAGGCAGATTCCGGTATCTCTCTTGCTGTTGAGTAGTACTTTATTCTGGGGCTAGTCTCACTGATCTCAATAGGATTATTCCAAAGGCAAGTTTGTACTCAGTGGGAGCAGGGATATCAGAATCTGGCCCTTTATTTTTAGGCCTCAAACACTCTGTCTTACTTTTGCTCATACAATCCTGTTGAATTTAAATGAAGCTATTCACATGAGTCAAGTTAAGCACACGCGTGAGTGTTTGCAAGATGGGAGCCTTTCTCAGCAGTGACAGATGGTCTCCTCTTTTTTGTTCATGTAAGGGCTTTTCATTGTTTTTAAGTAAGCATACAATGATAAGGGGGGAGGGGAGTTAGTATAAGCAATATCTGTTGTTTAAGATAAGCTTTGAAACAAATTGAAAATAATGAGCAATGTAGAATTTTTCAGTTTCTTCTGAGTTGTGGCATACCTTTCTTTTCTTGCATATAGTAAAATGTTTCATTTTCCATATAATACATGGGTGGAGTGCATGCAAGTGTGTGGTTGGTTGGTTTGTTTGTTTGTTTGTTTTAAAAGTGTACAAATCTGTAAGAGAGGAAATGAATGTCAACAATAATAGATTTATGTAATTCAGTAGGAATTTATCTATTATCTTTTTCCCCGTGATATTTTAATTTTAATTCTGCAATCTACTTTGTATTCAGGTCAATGCCATCGGATCCTGAGGATGTCAGACTTTTAGGGTGTCTGAATTCCTTGTCTTCACAAGCATGTGAAACCTAAATAGAAATTACTCTTTGTATCTGTAGGACAGGTATCGGCCAAAATGGGATTGTAGAAAGGAAAAATCTCAGCTCTTGCCTTTTAGTGGAGCCTTTACTCTTACATTTACTACACAAACACTTTCAACCATCCTAATCCGTTAACCTCCACTTGAGGGATTGATGTTTGCATTTTATATTTTAAGATTTTTTATTTTAAAACTGAAGTTGGAAGTGAGATATGGCACCACCAAGATTTGGATGGATTGGCTAAATTGGATAAATTTAGGACAAGTGACTTCCTGTGATGTAATAGTAAATTCATCCCTCATCCTCATAACCCCTTGTGCATTTAAAGGTAGGTGCCCCTCAACACATTGAATTCGTCCACCAAATGCTGCTCCCTCCCGTAACCAGTAAAAACACATCAGTTGTTTCAGGGATCTCCAGGTCTGCTGTTTTAGATTTTGCAAGTTAGAATTAAGGATATCCCACTTCTTTTAAATATTGTTGAACGTCTTTAAAAATTCTGTTTGCAAGTTGCTTCATTTTTTTCAGATCTATATGCAGAAATAGTACTAGAGACATTATATTGTCTGGACAAATGTGAACAAATATCTCCTTTATTTTTCAAGACTCTGAATAGCATGTGTTTTTTTTTGTCAACCTTCAGATATACAAGTGTGTGTGTTTTGTGTGATGGTAGTATATAAAATTTATACCTACCTGTGATCCTAGCTGTGAGATTGTATCCCCCAATTCCAGAACATCAAATGGCAATGAAATAGTAATAGCTTCTGGAATCACCGAAACAAGAATACACAGTTTCTGTTTTATATGGTAAAAGCAAGACCTGCTTTCCCTCACTTTAAGCCCATGCAAATTGAATGGCAATAGGAAAGCACATGTTAATTCTTCTGGACATAACTTATTACAGACAATACATATAGTTACATTTAGCAACATTTAGTGTTTAGTGATGAGCTTTTCTTGTGGACCTGATGACCAAATTCCATTTGAAGCCAACAGGTATTTTTCCTTCACAAGGACTTTAGTATCCGCCCTCTTTTATTATTATATCAATGGTGGCTTTTTTCATGTCCATATTTAGCTATAGATTTAGTAAATATTTCACTTCATAAATTCTTCTGTAAATTCTGTTTTTAGTTAAATTACTGTACAGATTCATCAAACTGTAGGCCATGCCTAGCTTGGGGTTTGCTGTCTGATGGAACAATTTTTGAACCTGTTGGCCCATCATGAATCTTAGTGAAATGTTACCAAAGTGAAACTTTTGGGCCTGATATCACAACACTGGAAAAATATATTACTATTTAGAAACAAGCTTGCAGTGAATTAAAAACACAGTTATGCAGATCCACACTTGCCCCTTTGGGCATAATGTATGTTGTGGAAAACAGATGGATTGCATCTATAATGATCTCACTGTAAGGCTGCTTTGTTTCTACTGTATTTTGTAAAAAAATAGGAGCATTGAGGTATTGGAGATGGTATGGAGTTACATGTGTAACTCATTAGGAATTTTTTTATTAAACTTTTTTTGTTGGAAAATGCTGTTTTCACAAATTTTTCAGGAAATTTTTCAAGATTGAATTTCTGATCAAAGTGAGAGATGCCCCAGAATAGTTAATAGTCCAGTGATTTGAATGCCTGTGATGTGATAAGACTCAGCTTTAAGCCCTTGTTCCAAAATCTATTTAATTACTTATACAAATTGGAACAGCTCCAATACTGAGAAGGTGACCCTAGAAAAACAGATTGATTGGTGGTTAGGGCACTCACCTGGGAGAATCACTTGCAAGTCCTTGTTCAGAATCAGACAGGGCACTCACCCAGGATGTGCGAGATCCAGGTTCAATATAATATATATATACTTCAAATAAATGTAACTGCTTTAACAAATACATTTAAAATATTTGTGTAGTTAAAATACATAACAGATGTTACACATATAATGAACCCTACATGTGTAACACGGTACTGTGTAAAGTATTTGTTCTGTTATTCACTTTATTCTCATAATCATGAGTACCTAGGATATCTTCCTATTCAGAGCCGCCCACATTTTTAGTACCAGTCAATCTGAAACTTTAATAAAATTCCAAATATAGTTTTGTTGTGATTTCATCCTACTCCAGCATCTGTGTTGGTTTGACTTAAATCACACTCATGTTTCTGAGACCAAACCACAAGCTAGCCAGAGCCAGTTTATTAAAGTCTGCATGTTCTCTTAAAAGTTTCTAGGCAACTTGTGGAACACAAATTGAAAACAAGCTGGGATTTCAGACCACAAAGGACACAAGGGTGAACAGGCTTAACTTGATCTTCTAGTGCTGCAAAACTTTAAAGTGCTAAAACAGTGTTTCTCCCCCCCCCCAGTGAAAACTAAAGATAAAATTTTCACAAGACATTTAGACACTTAAGAGCCTAATTCTCATTGAAAGTCCCTTTTGAAAATGGGACTTAGGCTCCTAAATAGCTAAAATGATTTGAAAACTTTACCCTGAGCATTGTTATTGTAATAGTCTGGTATGTAAGAGATGGTTAGATACTTGGATCTTCTATTTGAACATCTTTGTTAAAGCTGAGTTCAAATTTATAAAACTGCAGAAGGAACTTTTTTTGTTTGTTTATTCCTCACTGCCATAACACACAACTCCATTCCAATCTCACACATCATGTGTGAGTCTTACTCATAGAACCAGAGATTTTTAAAGCCAGAAGGGACCATTATGATCATCTCATTTTAAACCCTGCAAAACAAAGATCAAAGAACCTCATCCAGTAATCTCTACATCAAGCCCATAACTTCTCTTTGAGCTAGAACATATCTTTTAGAAAGACATCTAGCCTTGAATTAAGGACTTCAGGTAATGGAGAATCCATCACATTCTTAGGTAAGTTGCTCCAATTGTTAATTACTCACAGTGACAAAAATGTGTACCATTATTTTTTAGCCTGAATTTGTCTAGCCTCAGCTTCCATCCACTGAATTTCATTATGCCTTTCTCTGCTAGAATAGAGCCATCTACTTTCAAAAATCTCTATCACATGTAGGTACTTGGAGACAGAGTTCAAGACACATCTTAATCTTCTCTTAGGCTGTGTCTATAAAAAAAATGGGCAAATAAGGCACAGAGATGAAGCAACTAGCCACAGCAAACCTTGTGAGATGACATATTCAATTAAATTGGGGAAGCTTTAAAAGTTGTTCTTAAATTATGTTATCAGAATTGAATTGGTACTTTTGGTAACATTAATTTAGTAGTTCTTTGAGGCAAACATATTTTCAATGGTTTTCCAAATCAGGCTTCGTTAGGTGCTGTGCAATGAACTAAGTTATCATTAAACTTCAATTATGAGATAATGAATTACCTTTGAGGGACAGACAAATGCCATATAAAATAAAAGGGAAAGCTTCCATGTTATCCTACTAACATGCACCAGCCCCATTTTTAAAGACCCACTTCTCAGAGTTTAGTGGATAGCTCACTTGCAATGTACAGCTTCTTTGCTGAGACTGTCAACAACAGTCTGTTGTGATAACAGCTGTATTGCTTGGGTTCAGTGGTAGTCTCATGACATTTCAGTGGCATTCTCATGATGTGCTCCTGATTGCCTGAGTCTACCCCCATGTGATCACGAATCCACTCAATGGCCTCAGAGCAAGAAAGGCCTGCTTTTTTTCACTGTTACAGTTGGAAAAATCAAAGGAAAAAATATTTTGTCTGCTGTTGACCTCTTGAACACCAGGGCTGCAAACCCCAGAGAATTAGTTTTTATACTCAGAATTCACATGGGAGGGTATGCACAGATCTAAAGCATACCGCTAAGTAAAATGGCAGCCTGTATGTAGTCCTGTATCATTTCAGGCATCAGGATTGGCCCTAGACCAAATGATGCCCCAGGCAAGGAGCATCTTTGGTGTCTCCTTCACACTCTATTTATTAAACTTTTGAATACCTTATTTTTTATTGCATTTGTAGCCCATTTCATGATTTTGATGCACAATTTGCATGCACGATTTAAGCCTATTATATAAGACGATAAATTTTCACACTGGGATCTGTAAATCCTGTATTTATTCATGCCATATATAAGCAAACAAAAAAAATTGTCTCCCCTAAGCTTATAGAAACTTTTTAATTTGAAAACTTACTGAAATGTACTAACATCAAGTAATTGAACTGTGCACCAACATTGGGTGGACCAGTATTAACTAATGCTATAGTAGGTGACAGCCTTAGAATGTTCACCCTAGTCCTTTAGTTGAAAAGATCACTTTTCTCATCTTTGCCCTCACAAACTGAAGTACAGCATCAGAGAGATCCAAAGACTGGCCAGTGACATTTTCAAATGATAAAATAACAAGCAGTGTCAGTCTCTCATTGGCTATTGTCGATCAAAGATAGGTTTTAATGAGCCTGAGCTCCAAAAAGCTGTGTTCACCACTCGTGACTGTGACCGCAGTGTTCGCAAAATCCTCAAAGCTATCCACAAATTAGGAAAGTGTCCTTAAGCTCTTCATCATGAATGAATTGGAGTGCTTCCCATGTGGGAAAATGTGGTGGATGTCTTCTAATTCAACACAGGTTTTTAAAATTGACATTCATACATGCTCCATGTGTCAACATCCAGTGCAGGGCTATACAATTGTTCGACTATTTTCCTGTCTGCCGACAGCTTACTAATGTCCTACAACCCGCCCTCCGCGCCCCCCCCCAAGGTCTTTTCATGGTGTTTCATTAGTCCAAACCTTTCTTTGATGGACAACCTAGCAGTATCAATGAGCACACAAAAAACCTCCCTGTTGAATGTGTCTTTCAAGCTTCCCATCACCTCATCTCAGCCCTTATTACCAAATTGCCTCTTCTCTGATGAAAACAAGTTTCCTTGAAGACAGGCTCCACTCCTAAATTGGCAGCAGTGATGGCACCTTCAAATCCTTTGTCTCTGTAGACCACAAAGAAATCAAGGCAGCTTCTCATCAAAGTAGTAGGTCACGATGTCCATCAACTGAGTTTGTAATGCTTTGCTTACAACATTTTCTTGAAAAAGGATATCGTGCCAAATCGTAAGTGAGACCAGAAATATGAAGTCAGTGATCTGGTTTGCCAGTCTTTGCGCCTCATGTTAGGTTCTGGCCTCTACTTTACTCAACCGCACCAGTTCCATCAGGGCGTCATAAATCTTAGTTACTTGGTACCTCTCTGGCCTTAAGTGGTCAGTGTTCCTCTCCCAGTGAGTGTCACCTAACAGCTTAATGGTCAGATTTGTAACATTGTCCGTGAGGATCTTCAGCCTGATAGTTGATGCTGAAGACCGGGCGTACTTTGAAGTATTCTGAAGAGAGATACTGAATCTAAAGAAGGTGACACTGCATCTGACACAACCAAGTTGAGGGAATGGCAGCCACAACGTGTAGAGAGGGGTTTGATAGATATCTCTGGCATCTCATTAAATATTGTGGCAAGGTTGGGGCAGGGGAGGGTAAGGTACTCCGCCCCCGTGGGTCATGCGCTCTGCCGGCCTGGCCGGTGGTGCAGCTGGGGAAGGATCGGGGGGGGGGGTGGGAAGCCAGGGCTCGCTCTGCCCCAGGGTACTGCTACCTTCCCTCTAGGGTAGCCCGTAGACCGCTCCCTGTGTCTCCAGCCAGGTATTCTGCCCTTCGGGGCTGCGGTAACAGCTGTGGAAGCTGCAAGCCTCTGTAGGCTGCCGGCCGCAGGCTGCCGCCTGCCAGCTCCAAGCCGCCAACTCCAACTGCAGGCTTTCAAGCTGCAAACCTCCAAAGCTGTAAACTGTAACTGACTCCAAACTATAACTAACTCCAACTGTGACTCAAACCTCCGTCCTCCACACCTCCTCTCTCCAGACTCCACACACACACTGCCTGCCCTGCAGGCTTTTAAGGGTTTGGGGCGGGGCTTCCTGATTGGACCCAGCTGGCCTGATTGGTTAAGCAGCCCCAGGTGGCCTAACTGCCTAATCAGCCCCCAGCTGAGTCACCCAGGGAACAGGGCTTTGTTGAGCCTGGGGCTAATATATCTGCCTTCCCACACTCTGGCAAAGCCGTCAGGCCTGGCCCTGTCACAATATGTACCTTATTAGATGCTACTTACACTCTTCAAGTCTTAAATCACAAGTACACTTTCACAATTACACAATAAAACAAGGTTCACAATATTGCAGCTGTACTTCACTTCACTTTGTTCTTATATCTCAGTGACTGGTGATGCCCTGCCCCTTATATATCTACAAGTGCATGGCTGATAACCTTCTCGGAGGTTCAAGAAAAATGTAGTTCTCAAAGTCTGGAAGGTTTAACGAGATTCTACAAAGGTCCAGAACATTCTAGGAGGTTAGTGAAAAATGAATCCACATATGGAATATTTATTTCAAACTTTCTATTTTCCCCTTCATCACTAGCAACCTGAATCTGGGGCCCCTGGAAGCCCTGTACTTCACATGGTTGCCTGCCCCTAAATCCAGCCCAGCAGGCAGTCATTGAGGCCACTTTTTTTAATTAGAAGACATCCAAATTCCCACACGCAAATGTACATGCACCATGGTATATATTCATTTGAAAATCAGTTTATCAAGGTTGAGCATGGATGCAAACAGCTAACTAGGCTCCAAACTAACTATATAGTTTACTTAGTTGCATGCACACCTGCAGAAATTGTGCACATGTATTAACATGTAGACCTTTGCCTCTGTTTTTAAAAGATTGACTCAAAATAATCTATTACTGCTTCCCTCCTTTATAGTGATATGCATCCCAAATTAATCTGTGGCGTAAATTTATCATCTTTAAGATAAAGCTATTGCTTTCATCAATCTCAATTGATTGAGAGAATGTCCTCATTAGCTAGCTGTATAAGAATTTTGTTATGTCCATCAGGTTTCTCTATGCCTGAGAAGTATAGCTAGCCATACAAGAACTTAATGGGGCTATTCTCTCAATAAACTCAAATAATAGAACTAAATTTACTTTATAAATTTTATTTATAAGATCATTGCCATCAAAACCCATGTTTGCTGTTTTGGAAAAAATATATTACCAATATTCCTATAAACTTTTGTAAGTAGCTGAGTACTCTCCACCTCGATGCACTAAAGCTATTTTAACCTTTCTTATAATCTTTCTTTTACATATTTTGTCCTTTGACTATACACTTAAAAGGGTGAAATTCACCTGGGTTTGCCTGGAAATAAATCCTGATGATGTTTGTTACATGAAAGAGGAGCGCCAGTGCTAGCGGGTTCCTCTTTTCCCAAGACAACTTAGGAACTAGGGGACGATAACAGCTGCACACTTATGAGAAATATAACTCTGTAGCTTGTTTGGCTACCAATTATTCCACCAATTGCAATTTTCACTCTTTCTTGTGTGCCAAAATACCAGCCCGAACCCTAGTATGCACACATCAGGATGCTAGTAAATTACACTGAGAGCAATCAGATAGTGTTGTTAATATGACTCACTTCAGTGCAATTTATTTGCTCCTCCCTTGTATGATTAATTACAACTAAATTGATGTTGCCAGCAATGATTAATTTACACGTTCAGCTGCAGAGTAAATGAGCTAAGCAAAACTGAGCTGGCACTGTCACTTGTTTAAAAAGTTCTCACAAAAGCTCTCACTCCGCGGCTCAACCTATTATTAGTTATTGCATATGCATAAATGGTGGTTAAAGTGAATAATTTCTGAATTGATATTTTATTTAGTTGTATAATTGTTTATCCCTGGTCCATTTAAAGCAGTGGGTTTACAGTGAGGATGACTTTGGCCCAGGCTGTCAAACCAGTCACTTAGTCAAATTACTGTTTAACTCAGGTATCTGAGAAATAAATAAAACTTCCAAGCCCTTAATCAGAGAACTGAAAGAGGGCCACACACTTAAGGATAAACCTAAAGTTGTTCATTGAAATAAATACTTAAAATAATAAATGTATAGGACTTTACTGCATAGTCTCTAATGAAAGAAATCTATCAGCCAATAACAACAAATGCCTTGTTTTACCGTACATTCGTGGTCATTGCTATCTATCTTAGGGACTCAAGCTGCTTTCCATCGCCATAGTATCTGAACACCTTCCATGTAAAGTCAAGAGCAATAGCGAAATGTGATTCATAAAGTCTTTAGCATGTCTCCCTGTCTAAGGTGAAAACTCTGGAATGGGGAGGGGTTGGTTTTGATTTTTTTATGTATATATTTATTTTGGGAGTTGAGGGTAGGGGTTTATTAGCTAAAAGGGAGTGTCAGTGTTGTGCCGTTCTTATGGTGGAAAGCTCACTAAAGAAATTTCTGAGGAGTACTTTCCATTTTTAGGATCTTCAATAAAGAGTTTTCAGCTCCTATTTTTGAAAATATAGGCCCAGATGCACTTATGATTGCTTTTCAGAAGAAGTGTCTTACTCACACCTTGCATAACTGGTGTCTCAAAGTGAATGGCCCCTAATGTCATGTGCCAACTCCTGAAACCGAGATCTCCTCTGAAATAATCAGTTATTAATTCTCTCAAAACTCTACACCTTTCTCCTCTTAGAGTTCTAATTTTGGGGCCCAACATAATCTTCATCAACTGCTTGTTATGACATTTGAATATTTTATACTCTCTGACAAATTCAGGCTCAAGGTGAGAGATCCTAGGCTAAGTGCCCAATAAATAATATCGTATTATGAACAGTGGTAATACAGCGATTCAGGAGTCTGGAAAAAAGGGGAATAATTAAGGCTCACACTCAGTTCCAGTGAAAGCCATGTGTTCTGGTCAATTCCCATTCCTTTGAAAGTCCTTTTCCAAATCCTAGGATTAATTTGTATCTTGTAATGTAACAAAATCTTAGTGGAAAAGCAGCACTTTAGTGCTTTTTTTTCCTTAGTGCTATTTTTTGTTTTTACATGGCAAATAAATGGCTCAATAGTTATCTGAACATGCAAAGATCTGATTTATGCACCTAATAATAGTAACAGCACAAGAAATTTTAACCTCTCCAAATCTGATCCTGGATTCACTGGTGCAGTATTAAAATAACAGACAATGACATTGACAATGACATTAGAGTTTAGTATTGTTTTCCTTCTATTGAGCAGGAGCAGATTGTAGGGCATTGCAGGTTGTTTTCCCTCTGCAGGAGAAATCAGTGACACAGAGTTTGGGTGTTAGGTTAATGTAACTTGTTTTATTTTCATTACATATGCTAGTTCTTGAACTGAGGTAGTCACCAGTGAAACACAGGCAAACTCTTTTTTCAGCAATCTTAGCCCAAACTCTAATGCCTAGTTCACAGGAGATGAGTCTGTCCCAAATTCGGGAGATTAAGGGCAAGAGCAAATATTTTGTTTTTTGCAACAACTTCCCTCAAAAGGACTTGCATCACAAAACTAACAGGACAGCATTTCTTCAGACTGCACACTGCTTGCATGCTAAGAGAAATAACTTGTAAGGCTACTGTACACTCTGTTGACTTCCATGCTAACAGTATCTTTGTATAACTATAATAATGAAAGGGCTATTTCTGCAGGCCTACTCATGCTGGCTAGAACCAACACAAGTATTCCTACTGGCTTCAGTGCCACTATTTTTGTGGGTATGTGCTATGCAATGTGACTCAAGGTTGCAGAATTGGGCCCTAACTGTTCATGCAAAACAACAAGACAAATTAAATTGTCTCTGACAAATTCTTCTCTAATTTGATGTCTAGAGCTGCATTCAGGAACATCTGGGTGATATTAGTACCAGAGATCAAAAAGATGCACGTTCCAGCATTATAACATTAATGTGCATGAGCACCTTGTGTGCTTTTATGATGATGTCTCTGCTGCCAGTATATCCCAGGTGAAACACTGGATCAGGACCTAGTGAAATTCATGTCCTTTGCACAAAGCTAAAGTGGGCTTTGTATGAGGTACCTGCTGGCACCCTTCTGAACCGGCTTAGAAGTATTGCATGTGGCATTTGTGCAGCCACCTTCAAGAGCAGAGCAGTGATCATTTCTCACCATGCTCTTTCCTTTGTGTGTTAGCCCACTGATCGCACCCGTACAACTCTCCCAAAATACTCACAACTCCTTCTGATCCCTTACAATGCCTATCAGAGAATGGCCACGAAGCATTTTTCCACAGCTTGCAGGCAGCTGTGTAGTTCTCCTGTGCAAGCTCTCTGTTTGCAGCAGGGTTTTGGCATCTTTGGTATTTTAAGCTTTCTGAACCTGAAGTGACAGAGGCAGAATTTCATGCTAAATGTAGAAGCCAGTCTGGAATGTCATCTAAGTACAGTGCATAAATTCAGTAAAAATGACTTAGTTGTAAAAAGCTCAATGAGAGAAAGAGAGACTTAACATGGGAATATTTTTCACTAATGTACCTCTTCCGCTAACTGAAGGTCTGTGCTGATGCTATGAAGAAGAATGCAAGTGGCTGTTGCTTTCCAAATAACGGGATGGGCTCAGTTCAGTTTTGAGCCTGCAAGTGTCCATTGCACACAAAAACACCATCACAGATAGCATTAAACGGAGTCCTTGTCAAACTCTGCAAAAGGGAAAGAATTGAATAAACATAGGAATTTCACACATGAAGCCAGGTTGAGGTGCAAAGATGTGGTTTAGAGAATCTTGTCCTTGTAATACGGTTCTGAGACATAGGCAGTTCAGGACTCCATCATGTGACAGAGTAGCCTAGGGACAACTATTACTGTGCTGCTATTACTGTACCTGTTCTGCAAACAGGGGATTTCAATTCCCAGTCCTGTCAGTCAAGCACTCTTCAAAAGCCCTAAATCCTATTTAAATTAGAAAAGAAGCATGATTTTTCTCCTGAGATGCATATGAAATGCAAATAGAGAAGAATGAACATCCTTTCTGGATTCTGCAACTAGCACATATTAGTCCCCTTTTCTTGGGAGCTGCGAAACTTGTGAACAAGCCTTTCTGGCGTTGCACCAAGGATGAATTTCCCCTTGTTTAAAGTACACCAACATACCAAAGTTGCTGGTAATCATAGAAATTCAGAAATGGAGCTGGCTGGGTAAGCAAGACTTCCTTGGTGCACACACAGGCAGCCTCCAACTGTGGTGGTTTCTCCCAGCGGTAAGAGGCTGCCTGGCTCAGAAAGTAATTTTGAGAGGAAATGCAAGGGTGTCTTTCTTCATCGTAGCTCCGGAAGACAGAAAAAGGCATTTAACAGCAACATCAGCAGCAGTAGGAGCTTCCTCTGTGTTCTCTATACTCTTTTCCAATAGCAAACTGTGATGCAGGTCTTTTAGTGAGGGTTTGTTTGGGGGCTGTTTCTGCTAGCCCTTCAATATGGAAAACATGAGGCCAGGTAATAGTACTAGAATTCGTGGTGTGAATATCTTGGGCTCTGTGTCTTAACGTAAAGAAAAATCCCCATCTGGTTGGCTATCAATCTCCAAATAGATATTATTTATGTAATTATCCTTGTCATCTGGTTTACCAACCGTGTTGGCACCTACCTTTTTCAAGTATCCTGCCCTACCGCTTGTTGATCTCATACACTGTAAAAGGTTGGATGGAAGTTTTTGGCAAATAGTTTCTTCACCAAAAATGCAGGTTTGGTCAACCTGAAACTCTTCATCAGTTTGTCACAGTTGCAAATAGCTTCAGCTGAATCAAAAAATCAAAATGCTTTGGAAATGTTAAGATGAAATGGTTCACTTTGATATTTCTGAAATATTTGAGTTTTTCTGGTTGGAATCATAAAATGGCCAGAGGGGAGAGGGGGATTGGTTGGCCTTCCTTAAATCTTTTAGCCCAGTGATTAGGGCAGTCTCTTGGGATGTCGGAGATCTAGGTTCAAATCCATCCTCTGTTTGAACTGCAAAAGAATTTTGAATTTGGGTCTTCCGTCCGTGAAGAGCGCATTCAAGTCACTAAACTATGGGGTATTCTGATACGGGTCTTTCTCGATCTCTGTTGTTATAGCTGTTCCACTTCTTATAAATAGTCATTGAAGCAAGTACTTGAACTTGGGTCTCCCACATCCTAGGTGAGCACCTTATTTACAAGTTACAGGGTCAGTCTTATATTTCCCTGGCCCAATGACTAGTTGCTGTCATTATAAATGGCTATGAATTGCCATTATGAATTTTGATTCTCTGGAGGAAAAAAAAATTTCGTTGCAACAAAAAATAAAACTTTATTTTATTTTTTCAGGAAAGCCAGTGAACCCAAAAATTCATTAATTTCCCACTTCTAATTGGGTCTCCACACACACAGCAGCTTTCACCAGCTTTGGCCACTAAACTCTGTTTGTTCAGTTACTTACATAATTTTTTTTCAGCTCTGTGTCCATGAGTTGATCAGTTACCATTTATTACTGCAGTTGGTTCAAAAATCATGTCACCTCACAAATCTGTATGATGAAAATGTGTAAACTTCTGTGAACATTCTATCCTAAAGCTGAATATTATTCTGATGAAAGTCTGGCATTGAAGTTATTCATGCAATTCACGTTTAATAGGTTAAGAATTACCCCCATATAATTCAGAAAGCAGTTATTGCTGGAGACTATAATGGAGTAAGTTGAACATTCATCTATCTATCCATTCAATTCTAGTTTGTGTTTCTAATTACTTCACTATTGTTAATAGCAAAAAAAACAAGTGTGAAGTTTTAGTAGCTGTGATTGTGGGTTGTTGTTTTTTTCCCTGTGTTACAATCCCCTATTCTTTTATAACAAATGATTAAATACAATCACAACAAAACTCTATGATCTTATGCCTCATTTAGTAAACCAGTTGACTTTGCAGCGAGTGTTCAAAAGTTACGTGACTTGAAACTGCATATTAAAGAGCTACGACATTAGTCGTACAATCAGGTCTGGTTAAGGATAAACAAATTGTAGCATATGTGGCATGAAAAAAGGAGACTCTTCTATATTGACTTGTTCAAAGAAAGATGAGTAAATCAGGATTTCTTTTTAATTAGCTATGCAACAAAATTGATTTTCATATTAATTTTCAGGCCTTATAACAACTTTAAGACTACCCCTTTAATTTTTTCCAAGTTACATTGAATAGGCATTTTTTCTTGTCAATAGCTTGTATATAGTGCTATAAATATATGCAGTGCTGTACAAAACTTGTATTACCACACAGATAATGGGTTTCTTCTCCCAGAGGCTTTGAAGCCACTCTTAGAGCTGAGAGTGGAACCATAAGGAAAAACAACTCTAAATACATAGATGTTACTTATTATAACAAATTAAGCAGTGTAACAAGATGCACTGAAACAACATGGGCCTTGAGGCTTTGGGAAATGGAAGATTTTATAATACCATGTGCTTGTATCATCCCAGCATGATATACTTTACAGATATGTGATTTTTGTATTCCCTATTCTTTTACATAATGTGATTCATAATGAAAATGACCATTGTCCTTGGATATGGCATAAATCATATGTCGTCTGAAGACTAACACAGCTTTCAGCATCATTTAAGTTTTTTTTGAAAGGTGAAGGATGGGGTTTCAGCATTAACTTGTGTTGTCCAAATAATTAGGCCACTTAACTATGGTGACATCAGTTAACAAATTTGTGTGTGTGCATGTATCATCTATCTATCATTCTTCTTTCAGAAACGCAGGCAGAATTTCTATATTTCTCAAGCAGAACTATTCTTCCGGTGGTGGAATTCCAACAGACCTGTGTCTATTCAGTTGGCTACATCTGACCTTTAAATACTTATTGAAGCTAATGAACCTTATATTTTATTGATGAATTAAGTTATCTGAATAAAGAGATTTTGTAGGTATTAGTTATCTTGAGTCAACATTTCCTCTTAGATACATGGGCCCAATTCCATTAAGGCCCTCAGGGATTATAAAAATTATAGATTAAATTATTCAGCAAATATTACTTATCTATCTTTACCAGTTTGAGTGGGATGTAAATATTATCATCCCCATTTTACACTGAACGAAACTGAAGGAGAAGAAGTTAAGGACCAGGTCCAAAGCCCACTGATGTCAATGGAAGCCCTTTGACTAATCTCAGAAGTCTTTGGATCAGTCCCTAAATAACCTCTCTAGAATCAGGAATTTAGGATTCCTGGGTTCTCAGGTCTGAGTTCACTCCACCAGACACTTCCTGTTTGCATGCTTCTTCCTCTCCTTCCCAATGATGTTTTTCAGTTTTCAACTTTGCAATTCCCCTGTAAACGATAGTATTTTTTCACTATACAACTTTGAAGATCTAAGTCTGTCTCCAGTAGGAAAATTATCTAAACATTTCTTATTAATGAACCCACTATTCCATCTGTGTTGGGATCCCTTGTGGAGACTGGCCATCAGTTTTTTTACATCGTGGCAACTGGTCTTCCTCCATGCAGATCTAACTAATATTTAATTCCTATTTTAGGAAGCGAGACAAGGTGAATGAGTGGCAAAATGTTGGTTAATACCAAATAAAGCCTGTTCGTGCTCCAATAGAAAGCCAAAGGGAGCTTTTGCTATTGTCTTCACTGAATAATAATAACTATAATGAATAAGATGAGAACCTTAGACTATCCTAGAAGTGTCTAATTAGCTTAGGGAATAAATCTGTCCACTGGGACCATTTTGCATGTATAGAAGTTTTTCACTGCAGAAACACATGTATGTGATTCCCTCTCTCCCACACTCCACCGCCACCCTTTCTCCTTTATATTACACACAGGAAAAAACAGCCTCTGCGGAACAATTGTGTTTCAAAATCTTTCTCAGTACTGCTACCATGTGGGGGAAAGAATGAAAACCATGTGCTTAAACTTGTCCATTGCATGTGAAAATAATGAACAAGAAAAATGACTTGTCTTTTCTACTATTTTTATTTCTTTTGAATTATGCATATAATAAAGATTGATTTTTGTCATGTTTCACCACAGGCAGTTTGTTGTTGATGCGAGGTGACCAAAATCCATCTCTCAATAGCTCACTTTCTGAAAGTGGTGCTTCCCATTATCTAGCTAAATATCTTTAATCTTTTGAGTTACAGTTGAGGCGCCACCATTGCATCTACATCTCCAGTGACTAAGATGGCCAGGTTCCTGGTTTACAAACTGAAAGTCTGTATGAATAACCGACACTGAATGGACACCCAAAGTCTGGTCACTGCAGGTAGGGGAGGCAAGGAGGTGCTGGGTCATCAGTGCCAGCCCCTACTCAGCCAGAGGTGCCTCCTACCTGTGCCAGGAGGCTGCAGCTCCCAGCTCTGGCTCCACAAGCGAGTCCCTCCCAACCTGGGCAGAAACAGGGGGGAGAGGAGAAGAGTAGCCAGAAATGGGGGAAGGGGGAAAGAGGAGTGAACTAGGGCAGCGCCTCGAGGGAAAAGGTGGGGTGGGAGAAGTTCTGGCAGTCTAGCTGAACTGTCTAGTTTTTAACTATTACAAAGTTGGCAATCCTACCAGTGACTGAAGGTGCATCCAGGTTTCCCTCTTTGAATAAACTCACAGCCTACGGGGGAAGGAACCACAGTGCAGGAAAACCTAACAAACTATGAACATGCAAAATCTAAAAATTCAGTTGTTGTAAATGTTCTACTGCGTAAAATTCTACAAAAAATGAATCCCCCAAAATGAGGCTAACCACGGTTTGTATACAAAGCTACATTATTTTTTTAGGGTCACTCAGGTCTCAGTATCTGTTTTAAGGTAATCTTAACAGCTGCCTCAACTGTGGAATGTGCCAGAGACTTCAGTGATGTCACATCTCAACAGTCCTTGGCACCCTCTAACAGCCTTAGCAAATGTGATCCGGCTAAGCCTGACAAACAGTGCTGACATTTGGTTTCACATACTGGGTATTGTGGGGGCTGGGCACACATTATCTCGTTACTAGTAAAATGATCTTTTCGCTTGTTTGGCATGGTGTTGTGCATATATACAGGGCAAAAATAATGTAACCTTAGTAAACTAACAACTGTCAAGCCATCATCCTAAATCTATTATTATATCTCATACAGGGTAAATACTGTGTTTTGGCCTGCAAATAATGAAAACTTATTAGTAACAACAGTAATAGTTGTAAAAACACAAGTGAATGGATTTTAATTATGACTCTGGAGGAGTAAAGGAGAGAGAGTGAGCACCATATGTGTAATATATTCGCTGTTACAGCTTGCACTGATTAAAACTCTGTTTGTCGCATTATACATCATTGTACTGTAGTTGTAGTAAATGTTCCTTGTAATGCATTTTCAAGTACAAAAATCGCTTCAGAAAAGAGTATTTAGGAAACTAATTCTATTGAAACCAATGAAGTGTTGACACATTGCCTGATGCGGATTTGTTTAAGGAGGCTTCTTTTAGGTTATAAAAGTACAGTCCTCAAGGCAAAAACCAGTGACTGCTTGGTATAGTGACTGAGAGAACACTGCAACAGTATGTTCAGCAAGAAACCCCTCATTAATCCTTTCCTGTAATTCTACCCTATTCACCTTCTCCCTTGCCTGGCTCAATAGAATTTAAAACCTGCTGTCAGCACAGTAACTAACCCAGAACCCATTCATTACTCAGTGAAGGCATTTGTAATGTTTGCTGATTTGTCCATGAATAGGAACACAGTCTAAATCTGGATGGAGGAGACCTTTTTTTCCTTGTCAGTTTAATTGTCCCTGTGTGATGTGTTCCAAGTGTTAGAAATCATCAGGGGTTTTGACACCCTCATCTTTTCGAATAGCCATGGCACTTCACTACATCTAACCCCAGAGAAAAAGCAAACGTTTGCAGCTGAAAGGAAATGTGCATCACTTATTAAAAGCTGCTCATTCACATCAAACCAGGCCAGTGGCACCCACAGTCAACTTCCAGAGCCTGAAGCCTCTGTTGAAATTAAACATAAAAAAGCAGACGTACCCTGAATCCTAAAAAGGCTCCCTGTGTGACAGAATTCAGCAGTTTAATGGCAAGAGGGTGATAATTAATGAATTAATGAATTGAGTGACTCAGAAAGAGCCATGGTACATTTTACAGGACGTGTGTTGAATGGAAAAAATGCAAATGACAATTTGTAAGGAATTGACATAGTCCCTAGGTAACTGTTTCCTTGCAGAAAGGTCTCTGTAGATTCAATGAGCAACAATGCAGTAGTAAGCAGGGTGCATAACTGGACTGCCAGGAAACCATACATTTCATTCATTTGCATGATGTACCAGTGTTGGTTGCTGCTGACATATGAGCAAGTCGGCAGGAGACATGAGAACAGCTGTGATGAGGCCTGATTGGCTGCTTCTTTCAGAAATATTCTTCCAGGTTTTTATAGATAAATAGATATACATGTATTTGCTGATGCCAGAGAGAGATATATGCAGGAGATATATATACCTCCGGCATCACACATAACAATCTTTGTTAACTAAGGAAAGCTTTACTTGCTTGTTGCTTTGCTGTAATGTATTGGGATGGGGAGATGGGGCACTGACTTCTTCTGATATTCGATGGCTTCTTTTCCCAGGCAAATATTTATGTTGTTGATATGGGGGGGAAGTTTGGTTCTTTGACCGAATTTCAGGGTTTTCCGCCACAGATCTTTCCTAATCTGTGAATTCCAAAGTAAAAAATTGTGTCCTGTTGTTGTCTGTCTGCATATTATATACAAGATTCTCAGGGTTGCCTCTGTTATTGTCTAAAATTGCTGTATATAAGAAGCATATTTTTCATTTTTAATACAAGCTACAGAACTGTATGCAAAAACAAATCAGATTCTCTCTTTGAAGGTATACTGCGCTCATAGCCATGAGATCTGACGTTAGGGAACATTTGCCATCTCGTTTTCACATTGATAAAATGGATATGTGCAATATAATGCGTGTGTTTGTGTGTGTGTGTGAGAGAGAGAGATATTACACACATACTCACAGCCTTCAGTCTGAAATGTAGATATATCATCTAACCTCGGTTATTCAGACAAACCAAACAGGGCAAAATTATTGATATAAGCTACAAGAAATCCACTGATTTCAATAGATAAAATTAGTCACTGGTGTAACTCCATTCACTTCAGTGGAGTTGCTCCAGGGCTGAATATCACCATTTGGGTGTAATTTCCATTCTACTCTGGCAGAATACTATTGGCCAGAATCTCATCTGGTGTAAATTGGTATAGCTTCATTTAAATCAATGGAACTACACTGATTATCTCAAGTGAAGATCTGGTACTATGTACAGCTGTTTATCACTATTGAACCTGGAATTCTGATTCCACTTTCACAAATCTTTCCTTCCCAGGTAGCTGATAGAAAGGTTCCTGGTAAGCTTGACCAGTTAAAGCCCCTCTACCTTCAGTGGAAAAAAGACATTGCTTTAGTTAATTGGTACAGTTACATCTCATTCTAAGAGGTTTTGCACTGCAGTTTAGGGTTTCATGCTGATCCAGTTGACATAGCTTGGATCAATTTGACCCGCTACTGCAGCAGTTATCCTTTGATCCAGACCAGTTTGTAATTTGACCCATTCAGACGACTTTCCTATAATAGCCTAGCAAGACAAAACCAAATCAGCTCCATTTATCTTAATGGGCTTTTTTCAGACATGAGGCCTTGCCGATCTTTTGTGGAGAAGAAAAAGGAATCTGTGTATCTGATGGGCTTTGAAATACCATCTGGTGTTTAATGTTATTGTGCTCTGTTCTCATAGTGGTGCGCTGAATCATATCTTAAAAGTTCAACAACCATTCAGTCACAGCCACTATTCAATACGACTGTGTCATTATCAAAGATTTGGATTTACAAAATGCTGCCTGCAAACAAAGCAGATTTTTACAGACACTTCTCCCTGAGGCAGACTCTGCTGATTGAGAAGTCTTCAAGTGTGAAGTCTGCTTGTCTTACATCTTTAGCTACCATTTGGATGCACAGCAATCCTCTCTAACCTAAAAAATTACTGCTTGAGACATGTAATCATAGGTGATACAGCCAACTTTTAAGGGCTTCTTTTATTAGGAGTGGGTAAACCTCACACAATTTGATGTTTTGAGAGCTTTCTTTTTTCTTTAGGCAGGGGTGGGCTACAAAACCAAGTTTACAAAGAGTTTCCCCCCATTTAATTGAAACCCTTGTTCTTTCAATTAAAATAATAATAAAGGAAAGTATGTTTTACTAGCTAAAAGGAAAATTGTTCTGTATACTGGGGACAGAACACTTCCCCCCCCTCTTCCCTCCATGAGCAGGTTACCAGTATAAGATATGCAGAGTGTATTTATCTTTAACTTCTACTGGGTGAAATCCTAACTCCGCCAGTCAATGGCAGACTTGTCACTTTAATAGGGTCAGGCTATCATCCTCTGCATATTAGTTTTTCTCCATTTTTCTATAGTGATTTTGTGCTGCCCCTTTCAACTCCCCAATTCTTTCTGAGCACATCATACATCCAGTAACTTCACAGTCAAACTTTTGAACAAATGATCTAATCCCTAATTTTCTATGGAGATGCATCCCTTAATTCATCTATTACTATAGATGCACTGTGTATCTATACAGAAAGATTTAGTTATATGCATATTTTTCTTCTACATAAAAATAAATTCATGCATACTTTCATTGCTGATCTTGTGGTTAGTGCTTTCAGAATAACAATGTTGCATTCTATTTTCACTTAATAATGATCAGAATTCTCTGTATGAATCACAACAGTAGAGCATTTCCACATATTATTCCTGAACTAACAATTTCCCAAAAAATGCTTTTTTGCTTTTATACCTCAACGAGCAGCTCTATTTGAGTAAACGATCTATTCTTGACTCATTGTGTATACAGAGAGAAGAGCTGCCTTTGATTGTTGTTTTTAAAAACCTGGAAGTCTGCCAAAATTCTCTGAGAAGAGGAAGAGAGCATTAATGATAGCACTGTGAATCTAGCCCTTGTTTGGTCTTAGATTGAATTTAACCCCAACTACTTTCTTCTGCTGATATAGCCTCTTTTCCTGTCATTTACTTGGCCTTTTTTTAAACAACATGAACTAATAAACACTGTGATTTGGAAAAGAGAAATATTCATAGGCATTGAAGATGGTACATTTTAATTTCTTCTTATGACACATAGAGGGTAGTGATTAATGAGTTTATCTATCAGAAAGCTTCAGTTTAAGTTATTTATCAAAATACTTCGATCATGAGGCTGGTGTGGGATAGGATTTATGGTAAAGAAAAACCTGCTGTTCATCCATAAGATCCAAATCTATCAGCTCCACACATTCATGCAAATAACACTAAATGATATATCTGTAGCTATTGGAAGGTAAAATCATTTTTTGGAGGTTATGAGCTACCAAGTGGGAACATTCTTAAAATCCAAGCTAGAAATGATTTCTTTCCAACCTATTGAACTAGTGAGTGTCATCTTCCTAATATCAATCTCTCCTTACAGAAAAAAAACCCACAAAAAAAAACAACCTAAGCTGCTGCTGATCAAGAGATTATGTTAGTAATGCTCAGTGACTTCCCTGTAATTCTCCAGAACTCATCTGTAATACATTTGATAAGGGTCATATAGATTTTTATACAGAGAACTTGTAATTGCTCTGCTTTGTTCTTCAGCTCTTTAGCTTTGACAGAGAGACCCGCCTGCACCTTGCATAAAGCACACTTATTTCCATCTGCCAGGCAGGGAATTCTGTATGTAAAAGCAGCAAATGCAAGAACAGGAAAGGAACATATGGTGCATCCCACCCTCCTCCTACATTATCCTGTAATTTGCTGTCTGTTATGCATTTATATATTTTTAATCAACCCGTATAAACTCCTACCAACCTAGAACACTAGCTAGAGATTGCATATGTACCAGGTTATGCCATGAGGTACACATCATGGATATCACACAAACATAAAGAACTCCTTTATCTTACTGTCCCCGTGTCGTCGTCGTCGTCATGTGTCCCCGTCGTCTTCCCCACCACCACCCCGCCCGCTAGAGAGAGCTGCAGGCCAGTCCCTTTATTTCCCAACCAATTTACTGTTCCTGCTTGTGTGAGATACAGGACAGTCAGAGGGGTTAAGAAAAACCTAATGGCAGAATCCTACTCTCATAGGAGTGCACAGGTGGAAGCCAGCAGAGATTTTTGAATGCCGTTGTGCATGAATAGGGTTGTTTTTGTTTAGTTTGATTGTTATTCAGATCTCTTATATAAAAGGACCATAGTGTTGTAACCTCAGTTCACCAGTGAGATCAACAACACATCAATAGCTCACTACATTCATGCCTTGCTGCCCCTTTGCAATGTTCTGTAACATTCTTGCCAAGTCACCAACCAACGCCCATGAAAAGTCCATTAATGAATTGACGGCTTCATTGGTTTTGTCAGCACCAAATAGAAATACAAGCAAAAGCTCCCTCAGGAAGAGCAAAATTGTGTTTGTGTTCAAAGGTAATTTGATTAAATAATCTGAGGAAACGAAAAATGATATAACAGGGCCTGATCCCACAAATCTTTGATGCACAGAATGCTTACTGAAGTCAATGGAAGTTCTCTATGTGGAAGATTTATAGGATTAGATCCCAAATGACCACAAATTTATCAGACACACAAAGTGGGTCCAGTAAAAGATATTATCTCACCCACTTTGTATCTTTCATAGCCTGAGACCAACACAGCTAAAACAACACTACAAATACAAAAATATCAGATTTTTAAAAGCATTTTTTTTTCTTTGGTAACTAGCACAATTGTCCCCCTAGGCTTTAAAATTTGCTGACTCGTGTCTCACCTACTTTTTTTACCTACTAAATGCCATACTAATGTCACCAGCAGCGTCAGGGATATGTGGTGGTGTGTTTAAGCTGAAGACCTGACTGAGGGTCTCAACTAAAGCCTCTGAAAATCTGTGGAAAGACTCCTATTGTTTTCAATGGGGTTTGGTCAGGCATTTGTTTATTCTGGTATATAATTTTTATAACCTTTCTCCCAGTTTAGGATAAATAGTTGCTTTTGGGGAAAAGCACATATACATCAAGGTCAAATTCTGTATTGAGCCTCTTGGAGGTGCGGCTGAGGTGTTGGAGAGGAATAAGGTGGTTTGAAAGCCATCTTTGTGCACTCCCATTTCTGGGCTACTCAGGGGGATGGAGTAGCTCCTGGCAAAACTCAAGCTAGCCATGCTGGCCACAGTCTCCATACACACTCCTGTCTTGACATGCCTTTCCCCTAACCCAGGGCTTGCAAGAAGGTTTTTTCTTTTGAATGGAGATGACCTGTAGCTGTCTTCCTCAGTTCCCACATCAGGAGAATTCCTCTGAGGCCATTCACACCACTCCACTCCCTTTTCCCAGTAGACAGGACAGAGCAGGAATAAGAATCTCATTCACGGAATATTGACCCCTCCTTGCCTCTAAATCCAGACTTGAGTGGACCTTTTATTTTATTTTAGGGGGTTCCAAAATATTTGGATGACTTTTACAGTTTCTGGATGAGACTGAAAGTGCTAGAAATCCCATGAGAAATCCTGTTTTTGCAAAACTTCCAACCCAATTTTGTAGATTCAAGCCGTTCAGGTGAACTTTAGTATTAAACACCCACAATGTGCTAGATGCTGTACAAACACATAGAAAGACATAGTCCCTGCTCCAAAGCCCTTACAGACATTATTTTTTTTTGAGAGATAGAGAGAGAGATAGGACACATGGGGGGAAAAGGATACAGCTCAGAAAGGGATCTAGGTCATGCTTAATATGTCCTATTGCTTCCAACTGTTTTTATTATTATTTTTAATTACATAGTTCAAATAACCTTCGGCTAAGCAGTTCCAAACTGAAACTATACTCCAGACATTTGAATTCCCCGCTACCTGCTTCTAACCCTCCACAAACTATGACTCCACTATTCTAACACATGCACTACCTATTCAATAAATATATTTCTAAATATTGTTGCTGTTGTTCTTTATCCACCATATTTTTAAGGGCTAGAACAAGTTGCTTGTCTTTGAACATTAATTAGAAGGTTTTGCTATCAGCCATTGCCTTTTATAAGAGGCACCTGCCAAACCTTTTCTTGGTTCAGTGGATGTATGATCGTCTGTGACAAGTGCAATAGAAAAGATTGTGTTTACTTTGCTCTTTCAATAGGGTACCAACTCATTTCCCCATCACAAAGATGCAGTGAAATGTTTTTGCCCAGCTACAAACAGTGAAAGAAGGAATCCCAGTGTCCTTTCATGCAATTTTCAATCTTGATTGTTCAGTGATCTTTAAAAGAAGTTTGGTTTAAAAAAAAAAGTGGAATCTAGTAACATGTATTTTGCCTTCAACCCCCTTGTAAATTACTAGTGGAGCCTGACGTCTAAAGTAACTTAATGGGGGTAATTAAATCTTACTAATCTTGGCTACTTTCTCAAATGGCATAATAAAAAGAGTGAAATAATATCCTTAGACATAGTTGTTTTCCGAAGTGGGAAACATAAAAATGCAGAGGGATGAATTATTATGTCATGACAGCAATATTTGTATTAAAGTAGATTTATGTGCTGTTGCTGTTAAGTTCTCTCCCATGCCCTGCTGATAGGAGCGCCATTCCCTTCCAGCATTCCTCCTCCTCTTACTCAGTCATTATCAAATACTTCCATCTTGTTTAAATAACATGGTACTTAACCTCTGTTTGATGTTGGGAATGTAGGGCTGCTGAAATTACAACCAGGAGGATATGAGACTGTGTGTGTGTGTGTGTATTCAAAACTTTAACTTCAAAAATTACTCACTCAACTGAGTTGCAGTCAGTTAAAATTATGGCATACATTTTTTTCATGGAAGCTCTAGCAGAGTTAATAATAATTGTCACAGTATATTGGAAGTCCTGCATATAATATTGTTAATGCTGTTTTGTTGGGGCAATTCAACATCTAAAATAATGGACCTTGTTTAAGACAGCTATGTGTGTAGTTTATAGATCAACTTTAAAACAAAATTAAACTTAGGCACTTGCTTGGGCTATAAATGGGCACAGAGTTACAGTGCATGGAGTATCAAATATAGGTGCTTTTGTGTGACCAAAGTGAAACTTTTGTTCACATTCTTTGACTGTTTCAAAGGTGGCATAATGGTGGACTTGTGTCTCATTTCTCATGGAACCTCATAATTTCCATGGTTTTTGTGATTGTTTTCAATAATTGGACATTTATTGTGGAAGTAAGAAAATTGCACAAACGTCATGGAGAACGTGAGAGCTGTAAAGTGAAACCTTGATCTGCATGGGAGGCTGACAGGGTGGCATAAAGGATCAGATTAGCTGTTAAGGACAGTCAAGGGGCCATGGAGTTCATTCTCCACTAAAGTAAAAAAGTACTATATTGAAAAACCAGACAAAATGTGACCCCAGTGTGTGTGCCAAAAGTTACATAACTGATATGAGGGTGGTTTTGTATTTCAAAATCAAACTGGTATTTTAAACCTGGATCCTCTTTTTGCTGAACTCTTAAAATCTGGTGGGTTCCAATTTTCCCCTTTCCTATTTCAAAGACAGAAGAGGAAAAAATGGAATGGAGTTATTTTGAAAAACATGGTCTTGTTGAGGCATTGTTTTGCAAAACCAAAAGTGGGAGCAGTTCAGAGTTGGTTCCTGTTTTATCTGAGTCTCAAAGTTTAGGAGAAGGAGCCAAAGGAAATAAATAAATGTTTCCAGTTTTTACTCATTTCTACGTATAGGTTAATGGCTGACTACTCCCATTTTCAAAACTGTTGAATTAGTCTGTCTATCTTCTCTTTTTGTCTAGGTACTTAAAGAATTCTCATCATCATAGTAACTGTACAGAATTCATGCCTGGATGTTTGGATTAAAATGGGGGAAAAATACAGGCTACCCAGAGTATTAAATAATGTCTGGCTTGACTTTTGCCCTCTTCACAATAAACGCCATGGGTCTCTTCTTAAACATTGCCTTTCAAAATCAGAGCCCTGACCACAGTTTAAAAGGATGGAATGGATGTGCCCTGTACAACTTTCATCAAATAGTCTGAAGTCCATTTGCTCTCTTTCCTCAACTTTCATCCAGTGGGAATATCAACAAACACAACGTCTGCAATCACATGGGTGTCCTGTTCAGAGGAGGACCTCTAATCACCATGATGTCAAAATCAAACAAACTTGTATTAGCTCCTCCCTAAATTTCTCCACATTTTTTACTGTCTTGTCCCCAGCTGTTCTGCCACTACCATAGTTAACTATTTAAACAAATGACACCTGGCCAGCGAAATGCTTTTTTGACTTCTTATGGCCTTACTGTTGAGTGCAGGAGTTTTTGTTCAATTGCACTTCCAAGCAATTTGTGTTTCCTGCCATCTTTTATGAACCAGATGCTAATTTGCCTTTGTGTTTGGTGTATAGAGTAGAGGAAAAGCACCGGAAGCTGGTCATAATCACAGTCCATAGGAGTGCAGCTGCTACTGTCTCCATGCTTCCAAGAGACAGACATCACTCCAAAGCAGGCAGGGAGGAGGAGCAGCAGCAATGGCTCAAGGATGATTTATCTTGTTGCACTCTTTTGCCTGGGGGCTCAGGGAGAGATCGTGCCTCTACACTGCCCCTCTTCCCAGTCTGTACCTAGTTGGTATAATTTAGCCCTATAAAAGATGCATAAACATTTCCAGTCTGCATGTAAAACCCTTTAATGTCACACAGGAATGTCCCTTACAAGGGGAAAGCAGAAGCCTTTTGCTCCATCAGATTTGGGTTTCCCTTCCCCACATGCTAACTTTAAAGGAGTAAAATAAAATCCCTTTTCCCCCCATTGTTTAGCTGTTAATTTTCAACTGCCTGCTTCCCTCTCTGCTAATATCCTCAAAGCTCCTGAAATCATTAATTTTCTGCTGCCTGCCTGCAGCTGTGGCTAATGCGCCCAGAAGGCTTTGCTCCTGACAGTTACAACAGGATGGAGCAGGGCTATTGCAAACAGATAAGGAAAATAAACAGGCTCAGGGGCCACAAATAGGAGACCCAGATTTACAGGTGACAATTGTGTTCTAAAATGGATTCTGATGGGAGAGCAACATTAAGGGTGGAGGAGGGTGTAGTAGCATTTGGAACTGGGAAAGAGAGGATTCAATTAATATGGGCTTGCCCCAATCTCATAAATGGGTAGAGCTGGGTAGTTTTCACCATTTGATTCTCACTTTCATTCATGGTGTTGATCCCTGGTGTTGACTGTCTGTATGATGAACTCTGAAATTTCATATTGCATCATTCTTTCCCTAAAACATTCCTGGGAAAGATTAACTCTGCCTAGCCTTGTCATCACTTTACTTAGGGAGAGGAATATCATAACATGCAAATGAAATAAGAATATAAATCAGAAGAGTTTAAACATGTAACTATGCCATTAAAAAAATATGTCGGGGGGGTGGGGGGGGTTAACTTACTCCCTAGTGTCACAGCATTTTTAGTTAGTTACAGATAATTTAACATCACCACAGTACCCTGGAAGAACATGGTCAGCCGTTTAGAATTAGAATTAGGATTTAAGGCTAATACATCTTGGAAATCTCCTGAATACAAGTAGGAGCATACATGAGAGAAAGGATGGTACAGGTACCTGGGGCTTGGAAGACCTGCGTTCAATTACCTGTTTCACCACAGACTTTCTGTGTGACTTTTGGTAAGTCATTTAGTCAGTCTGTGCCTTAGTTCCCTGTTTGTAAAATGCTGTTAATAGCACTTCCCTACCTCACAAGGATGTTATAAGGATAAACATATTAAAGATTGTGAGGTGTTCATACACTATGGTAACGGGGGCCACACAAGGACTTACGACAGATTGATTAAGTAGACAACTGACAAACTGACAGTTTCCATCACATACTTCAATAATAGAATATGCTTAGCCATATATTTGCTACTTTTTTGCACTCTCTCCTTATTTAGCTGTTTACCACTTTGGGGTGGTGTGACTAAAAAGATTCCACACATTTGAATCCCCAGACTCATGACATTGACACTTGTCCTTTATGGAAGTGAAATTGTGCACATTTTCTGCATGAAGAACAATAAAATATTTCAGGTGAATAAAATTAGAATATTTTGTATGGCTAGAGACTGTTTTGTGTTTGCAATTAGAGTATATGAACACAACAGTCACAACTATTTAACAATATGCCTCATTTGCAAAATAGCAAAAGTAATTTAATAGAAATACTGGGATGTAGCATTATGGTTGCATGTCATTTTGCTTGAGACTACCATGCACATGCTTCATATTTGTATTTCTGGCAAGCAACAACCATACAGTCAAACATGGTTTAATAAAGATCTTCTCACGTTATTCCTCATTATTTTAAACTGACCTATTTTGAAATCTTGAATATATAAGATGCTTAATATATAAGATGGGTTAAATAATTGATATGCTGCTTAAATAATTAATCATGGGAAAGTTACTTCTCCACAAAGAGAGGCTGCATCTATTTACATTCCACTGTTCTTGAGGAAAAATGGAGTTGCCTTTGAATTGCTGAAGTAATTGGCTGTGGTGCCTTACACTAAGGCCTGGGTTTACACTGCCACACTGGGTCAACGGGAGATACGCAAGCTACATAGTACAGAATGCGTATCTCCCATCGACTTAACTTATGCTCCTTTACTGCAGTGTCTTCACTGTGCTGCGCTGATGGGAAATGCACTCCAGTCGATGCAGCGTTATTCTTTTCTGGGGGGTGCAGTTTCTGCATTGAATGGAGAGCACTTCCGAACTGATTGAGCGGGTCTCCACTGGCCACTCAATCAATCCCACTGCATCGATCCATGGAGCCCAACACAGCAGAATCAGTGTAGACAAACCCTAAGTTGCATAGAAGAAAACAGAAAAAAGAATAGTTCAGACTGATTTAGTAGAAAACTATATTTTGGTCTCACTGGTCCCCACACGGTACAGTACATTGGTCCTGCCAGAACAGACTGCTGCTGGAGATGTGGGTCTCCTGGAGCCAAACGGGTTTTATGTTTTGGAGCTGTCCCTGAATACACTCCTTTTGGCTAGAAGTAGGCAGGAGCATTAATACAATAATGGAGACCTCCTTAAAAATTGCTTCCCAAACTGCGTTTTGGGATATAGTCTACCATCTTGGAAACCCTCCAAATCATGAACAACTTTGTTCTCTTGAGCTCATTTTATAGCCAAATGCGTCATATTGCTTAGATGGAGGAGCACACTGCCTCCAGGGACAGAAGCTTGTCTAAACAACTTGGTTGTCCTGGCATCTTAACAACATTCAGAAAGGGGAATCTCAGGTAAATTTGAAAAGATTTGAAAAGATTTGGTGTGACTTTTTAGAAATCTTTTATTAATTCCAACAGATTGAAACCAAGATGTCATTCTCCTGTCCTCTCCTTGACCTCCCTCCCTTTGTTCCCTTTCCATTCCTGTTTTTGTCTTTTTTTTTCTCCCTACCTTTATGGTGGGGTGGGGGAGGAGAAATCAATAAAATAGAAACAAAACCGGGTAGTTTGTACTCTGATTTCAGGAAAAAATACTAAATTCCCCACTGAGAATATTGCATTTTTCTAGCTTCATGCTTGATCCACTAAAGACACAGCAATCAGGGGAGGAGTGGAATTTGGATTCCAAGTGGAACACAAATGGACCAAATTTTGTACCATACACTAGACTTCCATAAATAACACTCTGCAAAACTGTCTCATTGACTTCATAATCCTTTTCCATCAAAATGAGCAATACTCAGTGCATTTAATGTAGAGTTGGGCGAGAACCAAATGCTGGATCCAAACATCTTCAAATTTCATAGTGTTCATATTTAGGATGCAAATTTTGTGGTTTAAGTTCATTTCTTACTTGATCATCACTCAGAGCTGATAGCACACAGAAACAGTACCTTGAATTTCAGCTCCTGAGGTAAAAGCATTGGGCCAGATCCTCACCCATTGTAAATTGACATAGCTCCATGATGCCAATTTGTGTGAAATCTGAACAGCTGTTAAATTTAATTGCCTGTATCTCTCATTATTTGCTATTCACAAAAATTTGTGTGAATTAGTCTTGTTCACACAAATGCTTGCAAAAGGGCTGTTCTTTGTATTGAGTCCCTGAAGCCACATGTGAACAAGGATATCCATCCACAAATAAGAATCGTTTGTCATTCATGCTTCTTTATTTTCCTGTTTTAAAAGTTTCTTATCCTCTCAAAAATAAACAATACTATGTGACTTTTAAATTATCCTTACATCCTATGAATTCAAATACCCAAAATGAGCAATTAATTAAAAACAAAATTAAAACAAAAACAAAAAAAACCCCATAAGCTAAGAATTTGATCCTCAGGAAATTCTTACAAATAACTGACATTTACACAACACGGGATGAGTTTGTGAAAGAATAGAAAAAATGGTTAAATTCATCAGATAATTTATTTAAAATTAATTCAGCAAGCTCTACTATGCAGGCAATGTGTGATTATTGCAAATATATTTTATTGCCATTTCCCCAGTTTTCAAATTCCGATAGCACCTGTTTCCACTGAAGAAAAACAAAAATCCAAGGAAAGTATTTGAGAAGCACATTTATTACTATAGAAAAATCTTGTCAGGGTTAGACTTTTTTTTTTCTTACTTTTGTTATCAGTGTCCTAAAATGACTTTGTTTTTGTCACCTGTTCTCTCAAATGCCATGGGTAAACCAGTGGTTCTCAACCTATTTACCATTGTGGGTTGCATATGCAGTCCACAATGTGTTATGTGAGCCTAATCCAATACTACGTGTATGGCCTGAGGATGTCACATGGGCCATAGGTCAAGAACCACTGGGGCAAACTAACAGAGGTGTCTCCATTTGCTGTTTGGACTATAGTTTTTAATGGTGGTATGACATAAGTTGACAATAACAGACAGCCAGATGATCCAAATTTACACATAATTTCAGGAGAAATGAAAAGAAAGGGGGTTATTCCAGTCTGAGGAATGAACAAAAATCATATAATATGGGGCTCTACTGCATTGCCTTACTACTCATTATGAGTTATGAAGTTAACTCTAACTTGTGGAAAGTGTTTCTGATATCATATTCCCCAGATGAACAGTACTTTTTCTCATTCTTCTAATATGATATGAATACTAGATTTGTTATTCATCCTAAGGACAAAGCGATATAATGGAAGATGCTTGACTTAATATTATGCATTCACTGAATAAATTTATGATCCACTGACATTTGCCATTTATTTAACTGTAGAGTGGAAGATGACCAACTTCAAAGGATTTATCAATTAAATTTCTCACCTTAAGCTAGTTAAACTCTCTAGTTAGTTACAATGACATTAATATCTGGGTTGAAGGCTCTGGACCTTGATCCTAACCTCATACAAGGATAATAGGTGTAGCTCTAATCATGGTTTATTTGTCTTCTCCAGCTGAATGAATTCTAAAATTTTGTGCCAATATAGCCCCCTTAAGTATAAAATGAATCCATTTTCCATGTATGTCCAACCCCATTGGCCTATGCAGTCTTATATTGGCAAAGAAAGCTTCCAATTTTTGTCTTGTCACCGGGATAGTAAAAATCCTAAATATGTATCTATGCAAAGGACAGATTCAAATGTCCTATCATCTCTCAGAGCAATTATGGAGAATTCCTGGGAGGCTGCCAAATGCCTGGTTACAAGAGAAAGGGGAAACTCTTCTATCTCAGATGGATGATGGAGGGTAACTTCTATGTTCAATTTTAAATATTTATGAAGTGGTCTCATAAGAAAAGAGGGGGGAAAACCAGGTGTTGGTAGTTTTTAAGAATTCTTCTGGTGTCTAAAAAAGATAAGGGCACATCATATAACAGTGGCTATCTCAGGCCACTGGCCAAAATGGGTCTCATGATGCAGGATGCAATTTCTGTAGGTGTCTGTTGTATGCCATTTACGTCAGTCTGGAAACATTATAAATCCTATCATAAAACCAACTGGGATTTATGAGTGCCACTCTGAAGGAGAATTCACCTTCAATAAGGATGAAGGATCAAATGTCAGGATTGCCCACAGAGGCGGTCTGCCTAACATTTGCCTAGTGAAGTTTGCCTTGCCCCAGGTGTTTTGGTACTCACTCTAATGTACTACTCAGTGCTGATGGAAGCTTTGGAACTAGGGACCACAGAATAGGAAATAAGGGGGCAGATGGAAAAACAGCTCCAGACTCCCCATAAGTCCCATAACCCAGAATGGGAGAAAACATTCTCTAGGTTTGAATCTGGAAGTCAAACAGAGAGCCAAGTTTTAGGAATATGAACATATGTGATGTTGGTGTTAGATGCTTCAATACAAAATTGACCTTTGTGTTTCCTTCATTGGTGGTGGGCAAAGCAAATAGTTTTGGAGGAGTTCAGCTCAGATCAGTCTGGATTTGTAGCAAAACATTAGATAAATTAACTGAGCCTCCTAGGGCTATCCATTTCAGCTGACAATGTACTGTGAAAAGCTTTCCCATGAGAGTTCGGATACTTTCCGTTATAGTTTGAGATACCATATAAACCAGATGTTCTTATGATACAATGGTCACTATTAAAAAAACTGGACTTTTTGCCAGAGACACCACACAGTGGTTATGAACACTACTGTATTTACCTACTTGTAGAAAACAACTGCAGAATCATACATACTGAATAACTGGGAAAATGGTGACTTTTTAATGGCAGTCTCTATTTTATTTCTGTTTTAATTCCTGGTCAAATCCATACAGTATAGACATAAAAAATCAGAAATAATAGGAAAATTATCCAGACTTTTTCAAAAACCTCCATGTTTGGGTCAAGTGTCTGACAAAGTTTTGGCTCATTCTTATTTCTCTATTTGCCAATATCTACTCAGAAAACTGCAAAAATTTTGACCTAAGTTCACCAGGCTATGCACAAGCTTCATTGGAGACGAACCTTAGCAGCAGGAAGTCTATAAGTGTGTGTCTCTTTGTGGTTGACAGTGGACTGCAGTCTCCTACAGAGACCCATCGGCAAAGTTAAAATGGCCCCTGTGAAGGACGTGAACAATGCCTGCATTATTTCATGAACATTCAATGTTCCAAGTGTTGTTTGATTGTGTTTGAGCTTGGTTGCTATATGTTTACAAAGGGGTTATAATTTCAACAGGCGCACATAGCATGTAGAGAGGAAAGCAGACAAACACTTCTGATAGCCCCACTTACCAATACTTAAAAGATAATGCAGAGAAAAATGTGAAATCTATCTTTGACACTTCCCTTTTTCCTGCCTTCCAGTGGGATGAATAAAGAGGTTTGCCCAGGTTCAGGAGGCCCAAGGCTGGCAAAGGGACAGTGACAAGGATATTCAAGGGCAACTCTTGAAGGGGAGGGGAGGGGAGGGAGACAGGCAGATGGGCAGAGGCTGCAGAGGTGCAGACTATCTGGCCCCACAACCCACCACCTGGACCCAGAAGTGAGGGTGTGGATATGCTGGACCGACCTAAATTGTAGGCAAGATTAAACAATACTTCGTTTAGAAAAGGCTGTTTTATGTCACTGTATTCATGCATGGTCACAGCTCCTGAAAGCAAGGATGAATCCAGTTGGACCTGCTGAGTGACCATGGTTGGTAAACAGGATTCTGCCTCCCAGGGACCCAGTCTAATGAGTGGAGAGAGGCAGGATTCTACCCAGGACAGGTGAAGGCAAGACACCTCACACCTGAAGGGGCTGCAGGAGGAGAGACTGGGATGTGGGAGGGCTGGACAAAGCTATAGTTAGCCCTGAATTGTGACTACCCTTTGAATTAGTGAAAACCCTGCCCTTTTCAGGGTGTGAAGCATCATAGGACACAGCATAAAAACAGAGATTATATAAAAACATAAAATACTCTTGCTGGAAAGTTGCAATGTAACAATACTTTCTTTCTTACCATTCAGGACACACACAAGAATCCAAAAACAGAGATTAGCAAAATAGACTGCTCCCTAAAACAGAGAGGCACAATTCACCCCCACCTTACTTTAAGATGACACATTTCAGACTGGCTCTGGTAGCTTACTTTGCTACAGAACCCCTAACCTGCAAGCAGACTAGGAGCTGTCTAGTGATAGTGTCACAACCAGAGGTGGTCATGCCTATTGGCTGGAGCAGTGATGGTCAGGCCTAGTGAAAAGAGCCATGGCTATCAGGGGCCAGGAACAGCACCGAAGGTCAGAGCCAGGGTCAGGAACCAGGAGTTAGAGGCAAGGGTCAGGAGTATGAGAGTGAACTAGGAGATGGGTCCATCATTATGGCTGGCAGGGGAATTCACCTTGCTGCCTAGACTTTTACTTGGGCCTAGATAGGGTGCGTGGACCAACCAAGGGCCATGAGGAAAAGTGTTTGTCTAGCCTTCTGAGGTGTCACTTCCTGTGGCATTTATCTCTACAAGGTCTGTGTGATGATGCATCTGGCCTTTACCTGGCTGCCAGCACCCCAGAGACCCACCCAGCTTTTAGTCCCCTTAGAACCTCACAGATATCTTCCCATTCTAACACAGTCTTCAATACGCCACAGCAAAAGGCCCAACTGGTTTACAGAAATGCTATGTACATGTATGTCCTCCCGCAGGAGTTCGCTTGGCCCTGTTTGTTTGCAGTGTACTGTCTGCTAGGCTGGAGGAGGCTTACTCCTCTCCTTGAAAAATATTTGTGGTTTTTCTATAAGATAAAACCTGTTTGCATAAAGCTAAATGGTTTTGATGCACAGCAGATCATAATTATTCAATGACAAAGGGCTTTTGTGAACAGGAGAACTTCTAAAAATGTAAATGCTCTGAGTTAATTCTGTCCTTTGATTTATTTGGAGAATGATGTAGTCAACAGTGAGCCTTTTAGCCAGCTCTAGCTTTGCCTTGGGTTTTTTTCCCTATGTCCATTGTAAAACTAGCTTTGTTGCCCACTTAAGCACAAATACAGGTATTATCAGGTTCATTCAGCGATGCTGCCTTCTTTAGAAAAGAAAAAAAATATGGAATGCCTGCTTAGCATTTTCTAGGTTTCACCCATTTCTCTTTCCAGCAATTCTACCTTCTTGCTTGTCCACAATGCTTGCTTACACTTAATATCATGCTGGAGTAGCATTATCTGAAGTACACATGCACATCCATTCTGAGAGAGGGTTGTCACAATGGATTATTCAAGATCACTTTTTTCAAAACTGGCATATATCACAAAAAGGCCAAACAGCCTAGCATTATTTCTGTTCTGGGCACCTGTCAATTACTACCAGGGAGTTAAAACTCAAAAGAAAGCATTAGGAGAGGATTGCAGCATTTTGAGGCTATTAGCACACAATGTAAATTAGATTTACACTTGGGAACTGGCCCCGCATACAGTGGTTTCAGGGTCAGGAGAGTGCAAACGTGGGCTTTACAGCCCTCTGTTCACAACCTACCCTGGACTTAGCCGTCCATTCTCTTAGAGACTTGCACAGTTTTGTTAGTCTTCCTTTGCAGGGTTGTTCAGGTGAACACGGTGTGGACTAAGCTCTGCTTTCAGTGAGCCTTGTAGTCATATTGACTTTGATGGCGTTGTATGGGTTCAAATAAAAAAAAAAAATTTGGCACCACTGCATGTTCCCTTACGATAGGGAGGTAAATGATTCTCAAAGCATTTTAGTAATGGTGTTTGAAAATTATCCTTTTGTTTGCCTAGATTTTTTTTTTTTTTTTAAATGAGAAATATAGTGATGGTTTATATTCAATAGAACTTGATTTTGTTCCCAGGCTGGTCGTTCTAAACAGCAGATGTACCAGAGAAACAGTAGAATGTGAACTAGCTTAGCGAAAAAAGCGTGTGTGTGTGTGTGTGTGTGTGTGTGTGTGTGTGTGTGTGTGTGTGTAAACAATGCTACCAAATAAGCAAGTGACTCATTGAGAAAGATGGATGATAGTGTCTCTGCCAGAATACAGTGGAAAATAGGAACTGTCATCTAGAAAATGACAAAGCCGTCTCTAGTCTCTGTGGATTAGTACTCCATCGTTTACTGTATAAATAGACTGTTAGCTAAAGGCTGTGGCCTGTAAACCAGATGCAAAAGTCTCATCGGTATGAGAGTGGCACTATTAATTATCAGTTAAAATTGGTCATAATTATTAAGTATTGTAATTATTTGTATTTCAATAGGACCTGGAGATCCCATACAACATTTGGGCTGCAGTGTTCTAGGCACTAAACAAACACACAACGCACGATAATCCCTGTCTCAAAGTGCTGAGCACCAAAACGAAGGGTCCACGGAGCACACAGAGAAGAAGTGACATACCCATATGCAGGTCAGTGGTAGATCTACAGATACCACCCAAATTTCCCAACTTCCAGTTCAGTGACCTATCCACTTGACACCACTGCCGCTCCATTTAGGGTCAGCTGGTCAGTGATGGTCTGAGTAATCCTGAAAGTAACTGGAAGTGTCCTTCCCTAATGATTCTGCAGCCTTTTCTCGGGGCCTATTTTGCCACAAAGTGGGCACTGTTGTATTGCTTGCTGGATCAGACCAGCCTCTGCCTACATAATAGCGGTCTGGCAAGAACAATCTGCTGATCACATGGAATACCATCTGCAGCCATTACATGGTACAAGATGTCAGCCTATCCCAGTGTTTTCCAATCGGTGCGCCGTCAGGCCTGAGCAGGTGTGCCATGGAACTTTTTGAAAAACTACTTGAAGAGTTCTGGATTGGCTCATGAATATTCATAAGTTCATTTGGAGACTACATGGTGGTGTGCCTCAAAATAATTAAAGGTATCAAGGTGTGCCATGACAGAAAAAAGCTTGCGAACCATTGGCCTATCCAGAGTCTTAAAATGGCACCCTTCAGCGTTGTTATTGTGGTCCATATATATACTGTCCATGTGATTGTGACCAGCCTCTGGTCAACCCTTTGTGCAGGTCTGATTTAGATTTTCCAGTCCTGTCACAGGAAGGAAAATAAACCCTGAACTGCATGATGAGGATGGCAGTGTCAGACAGTGGAAATGAAGTCTCCAGGGGATGCCAACTGACATTTCAGCACTTATGCTGCCAAAGAATTGGTTTGAACGCACGCATGTATGTGCGCACACATAAAGTCAAGGGGAGAAAAAAATGTTAAAAATCCTTGGAAGTTGAAAGCACATTGAGAAACCACGAATCATTTGTAATTGGAAAGTGAGCATCTTTTTTTGTCTGTGTAAGTAGCAGGCATAAAATGACCATAGATATCCATATGCCCCCACTACTTTTAGTTTCCATTAGTTGGAGGTAACCCAGCTATAACAAATCCAGGCCATACTTTAAGAGTTTAACATTGGTAGGAGAGGTAATGATTCCCAGTATTTTAAAAAGAATTCCTTTAAGAGCGTAAATATTGTAAACATATTACAATGAAATGGGCCAGATTTTCCTTTCATTTTACAGGTGGCTTACACCAGTATAACTCCATCTACTGCAGTTGAGTCCATTCTAATTTACACAGCATGAGAGGAGAATGCATCTAAATGTTTTTGACAGAGAGAGGCTCATTCTCATTTTACTACTGCATTTTAATTTTATTTAAAGTTCTAGGTTGTTCCTTCTTAAAAAAAAAAGTGTGTGTGAGAAAAAGGGGGACCATATTCATGTCACACTAAAAGCTCTGTTTGATTTTTTCCCCTTCTTCTTGCTGTCCTTTCTTCTTTTTCATTCTTTTATTTTCAATGACATTTCCTATGATGAGCACTATGAAAGAATAGCTATTGCCTCTCTTGTCAGTTTTGTTTTGTCAGCTCTGAATGCTGGGTCTTGCTTTACCATTTTCAAGGTCTCTTTCAATCCCTAGAACACAGCTGGCGCTTCAATCAGGAGTTCATACCGTGAAGAAGCTGGCAGTTGGTCCCCAACCAACTATGTGGAAGATATATAATATATTTCACAGTACACAGTGGAATACCCTTTTCATTTCATCATTGAGAAAGAGACTGCATCACTCATGAGGTCTTCTATACAAAAATATTAATAATGTCCCATTCTCCTAAGGGATGTGAACATTTTTGGGTTTGAACTTCAGTGACCTTAGCTTGTCAGGCTGATATGACTTTAACAAATTCAGCAATGGAAACTTTTTTGTGTCTTGGTTTTAAGATCTCATGTGGTCTCACATCTGAGGGCATTTTTAATCACTTCTCTGAAGAGGTTGCAGGAATAGGAGTGTTGAAAGAGAGTTTGTGGACACCCAAACAGTATAGAATAGCATAATTGAATTGTGTTATAGAAAGACAATGACAGATTAAAGATGATGCATTTTAAATGCACTTACCTTTTGTTTCTAATAATTTATTTATTACAATTCACCATTACATAATTTTGAAAATCTCTGCCCACCCCATTTATGCAGATTATTTACTTTTTGTATTGCCATGAAGTTGGACAATGAAGCAAATCCAGACAAAATTCCCATACGGAATGCAATATGAATACAGGTATAATGAATGTCATGAGAAAACAGTATGTGCCAGAAGAACTTTTACACCATTATTATTTATGGAGGGACAATCCCACCCCCACCAAGGGATGATGGTGTGGGGTGGTCATGCAGAAAGGGCTGGGCAAGGTGATTCAGGATGCCAAGGGCAATGCCTTCATTAGTGCTCCTTATTGGTTATCCAGAAAGAGATTCCTATGGCAACATGTGCACAGGAAATCCAGTGGCTTAACCATCCCCAAGCCAGCAAGTCACAAGCACTAGATTGTAGAGCAGTATCTGGCTATATTAGTCTGTCATATTAGCTCATATTAGTCTGATCCTCCATCTAGAGCTTGATCCTTCAAGATGCTTGAATGTCTTCAGCTCCTACTAACCTTATAGAATTAGACCCCTAGTGCTCCAGGGTCAGCCAGCTCCATCCTGCTCTGATACTATGCAGGTGCACTTGGGGAGAAGGAGGCTCCCCATAGCACCTTTCTTCCTTAAGTCACCCATGCTATGCAGGGCAAGACTTTCATATTATATACACATTTAATCTCAATGTGTGTATTCATATTTTAAATCTAGATGGAATGTGCTAGTGAGTACCATACATATAGGTCAATCTTTGAGAAATCACGTGCAATATTTTATTTCAGTGAAAGCTGAGACAAGGTGGGTGAAGTAATATCTTTTATTGGACCAACTTCTGTTGGAGAGAGAGCAAGACAAGCTTTTGAGCCCCACAGAGCTCTTCATCAGGTTACCTCAACCACTTTGACTTTCTAATATCCTGGGACTGAAATGGCTACAATAGTGAAAACAGAATCGGTATCATGCAAAGGTTTCATTTTACCCATCTGGCTCAGGAAAGGCTAAGCAAAACCATCTTGTAACTAGTTTAGAAAAACGTGTATTTTCACTTTAAATACAAGTTAAAGAAGCACACATTCCTGTTATTGCCTGAAATAAATCTAACATGCTACACACACCAAACACTGGTTCTTTAAGTGATTTGGTGTATACATGTAAGTTGCTTTTTTTTTTCTTGTTTAATTTTTTACTCTCATTCACATCTCCATGCCATCTCGCTAGGGCTTGAAGTGATGACCAGGGGCTCTTTAGCCAGTTAAGATGTCACTGTGGGTTTTCCTTACTACAAAGGAGACAAGCCACTGTCAGCCACTGATGTAACAGCATGCACACTAGCCTCATAGCTGAAAGCTGTTCAGAACTATCCATAGGTTTTTTCTTCTTCATCATCTTTATCTCCTTCTTGTGATACCATCTGATCTGTTGAATGGCTCTCTTTCTCACTGTATTTAAATGCAGACTCTCACTGTTATCAAACTGCTCTTTTCCTTAGGTAAACATGCATACTGACTTGTCTAAATATAGTATTAACTCTGTATGGGATGTAATATACTGCATACATGCTGTAAATGTATAAATTAAATGAAATATATTGCAACTGTTACAAAACTAGCCAACATTCATATTTAATTAATCTAAGACATTATATCAAATATAGTGAACACTGGCTAGTCTGGTCATGTTTTAAATATTTCTTATGAACTGACACACTCAGTTTCCCAATTGCTTGACCTAACAGTTTTCCATCCCTAATTTCTCTAAATTCTATTTTAAAATATTAATACCATATAACATATTAAATATTTAACAAACACCTAGAAGCTATAAGAACTAGAATGTAAAGTGCTTGGGAAAATGACAGTGTTTCTGATATGTTTGTAGGGAATCAACATGTTGATTGATCAATAAATCAGTTAACATAATTATTTTGAATTAAAATAGGGATCCAGTCCCTAAACTTCCATAATTGCTACTTACTTCAGTGGGAGTTTTGGCCAAATAAAAACTACAGGTTCGGGCCAATAACTGGCTTTTGGCATGTGTTCCCAGTATATCTGAAAGATTTAGAAGTCATTTTTTGAGGCAATAACCTTATCCCTACAGTGCAGTAAACCATATTGCCAGACATTTAAAATTTTATTTTTTTGAACAGCCAGCCCCCAAAAAACTTGCATCAAAAATAATAGCTTTCCTAAGGATTTAATTAGGTCACCTCTAGAGGTTATCTTTGGCATGCCAAAATTAGCTTTCTTGCTGACATTTGGGAGGGCAATTAGGACCCGTCTTATTAGCACTGAAGGTTAAAAATCCAGTATTGTCTTGTTTCAGGACATAATCTTTCATGCTTCACAGCTCTAGTTTTCACAATGAGTTGCAGTGTTAAAATACTGTGGGGGGAAGGAAAAAGGGCAGACCTGAAAGAGCTAAATAAATACCCAGTTTAAGGAAGTTCCTTAAGGCTTTCCATTCACTGACCCTGATAAATATGGCTCAGGAACAGAAACAGGGCTTGAAGGGGTTGGTGAACTATAATTAGCTCCAATAACTTCACTTAACTGAATTCCTAACATGACATTTAAAGAACCGGGTGTTTATATGAAGCTGAAGCACACCCTTCTTTTGTTAGAAGGTGTTAAATACAAACTATATTTATAAGTCTTGTGGTTATCATCTATTTTCTCATGATAAAACTCTATTGCGTTTTATTTTTAGCCAGGAAATATCATTCTTTCACAGCTGTACAAAGGCTAAATTTTAAAACCCAGAGAATGGTTTTATTCTCCCATGAAAAAGCCTTTCCACTCCTTTCCCTCCTCCTATCCCCACTGAAAAATATACAATGTGTTTTGAATTTTCTGTAAATATTCAGGATATTTTTAGAGTCAAATTATTATCTTTAAAAGATTTTGTCTTTGAAGATAATTTTTATAAACTAGGTTTTCTTGTAGTAAAGAGAATCTATTGTGTCTTGCTTCCTGGTTGTACACAGTCCTTTCTAAGAAGCCTCCATCCCAATGCATTGTGCAGTAACAAGTAAAATGACCCTCTGGGGTCATGGGATAACATTTACCCCTTGATGCTTTTTTTTTTTTTTTTTTAGTGGCACCTGCTGTGAGGTTCTCAATATAAATTCAGAGTGCTTGCAGAAAATCACAGATGTTTTACGCACTAGAAAAATCGACAGGAAGCAATCACTAAAAGAAGCAGAACCAAGGGGGGAGGAGAGAAAAAGAAACCTCAGTATATTTTCTATTATTATTGTGTACTGGTAGCAATGTGTTTAGTGTCATACAGTTGGCAGAACTTGGGTTGGAAACTGATATAGCCCATGTACTATGCCTGTTTAAGCTACTGTTGTTAGACCCTCAGTTTCCTGAGCATTAAATGTACTCAACTTTTTCTTTTCTTTTCTTTTCCCAAAAAATGCTGTAATTGACTGAAAGTAGTTCATATTTGCTGTCTTTATTTTTGCTCCCCTTCTAAACTCCTTCCATACAGTCTTCTCTGAACTTAGTTTTCCATGCAATCTTGCCTGATTTATCCTTTTTTAAGGAGAATAGCAGGACCATATCTATCTGCTTCGAAACAGTGTCCAATACCTTGTGAAGAGAGAAGAAAGTAATGTGAGATGATAATACTGTCCAAAGGTACTCCCTACAGTGTCTCTAGGCTGGGTGTGAGGAATCGCTACTCAACCTGCTCCAAACACCTGCATATTGTAGTTCCCACATGCTTTGTACAGGTGACTATGAATTTCAGCCACTCTGACCATAAGGACAAAGATCAGAGATGGAGAACATTTGCATGGGAGAAGACCAGAAATGTGAAAAACCTTGCTCTTGACTATGTCCCAAAAATCAGAAATGTGGAGAGGATAAATTGTAGAACAGAATCTCTAAAGAGTATCCCCACTGGTAATAGAACCTCATTACCTATATTTAATTTACTAGAAGGGGCACAGAATATATCATAAAATACATTTGGGGTTTCCTGATTTAGAAGAGAGATTGAACTGTCAAGTGTATAACACCCACTGTTATTACAAATGGTATCTGTAAAACTTACTTGAAGGTCTTTTACTCAATACCCTAAATATTTAGTTTTCATTTTTTCAGGGGACAAGGGGTTATTTCTCAGACATTTATGTAATTTTAGACAGGAAGCCTTTCATAGGATCTTTCAAAAACAATATTTTTGGTTTCTTTCTGAAGGGTAAGTAAAGTGTTCAGGCCTGGATTTCTTAGCAGAAAAATACTTCAGCTCTAATAAGTACAGAAAAGTTGAAGAAACATTACCCAAATTACTTTGAATAATTTTTTTTCATGCATTAACCAACATACCTTCTGAGTTACTGGGACCATTATTTTAATTTGATTTTTGTTTTGATAAAGATAAATAGAGAAAAATCTTCTCAAAATATCAGTAGGTCTTAAACATGGGATGGGATTTGAAGCTGCCTGTAACAACTTCTGAATACTGTATCTTGATCAGGTTATTGTACTGTATGCATACATTGTCCTAATTCACTAGCAATATTATTGGGGCAGAGAGGGAGCAGGTGAATCCTGATATGCCTGATGGACAATGCTGAGCCATGTGCAGTGATGCTCTGGCTAGACCCCCTAGTTGGCAGGTTTAACAGGTTTCTCCAGGAATGTCACAGCCCTCGGAGGTAGCAGGGACAGCAGAGTTTCAGAAGAGTTATAATACATAGACACTCTCTCAAGTAGGTCAGATAGTTAAAGTGGAGATGGAGGTAAAGATTCCCTGACCCTCTGCCTCCAGGGGTTGAGGGTCTGGATAAGACATGCCTATGTAAGTAAGATAGATATGCATATAGAATATTTTAAAAATACTTTTTCTCTTCTGTTTTGTTCCTTTTGTTAAGATTAAACAATATTAGAATTGGATCATTGCCGTATTCTTCCCCAGAGAGGAGAAGGTTCAAAGCCTAAGACCTGGAGGTGGTGTACTCAAAAGAGACCAAAAGAGGGAACTGAGATGTAGCTAGCACTGCTATGAAATCTATCATATATATATATATATATATATATATAGTCTCCATTCTGATTACACCAACTGACATTTAATGAAGTTCTGGACAATTAATCATGTGCTGTTATATACCTAGCCAATGGGCTTCTTTAGACTTCTCATAATTGAAGGCTAGGCAACAAAGAAGCCCAATAAAAATGCATGAAGTTGGGATATGCAGGCTGTCCTCTGTCTTTAAAATGTAGAAGCTAAATTGTTGTTCCCTGTGCAAAACCCAATTAAATTTGTTTTTGTAGGAGAGCCCCCTGATGTACACAGAATCAACCTGTTCCTCCCATTTCTTTCCCCATCTTTGACTTAACTTTGACCCACTTCTGTATGTCTTTAAAATATATAGTCTCACTATGTTTATATATTATTTGTCAACTGACACAGTAATATACAATTACTAAATTCTTACACAGCCTTATACACAGTACACACTGTATTTAGCATACTTTATTAATGCTGTATTTCTGCTGATAACATAATTTTGATTTCAATTAGCAGGTGATTAATTCAGTATTGGAATTTGTCAGAAATTCTGAAAAGCTCTTTGAAAAGTATTTATAATTATATAAAAGTGCATTTGGAAAACAAAGATGTTACAAAATGCATTGAATAGTATGGATGTGAAACTTAAAGGAAACACTCCAACCATTTTTTTTTGTCTGAAACACATTTCTGGTGTTAAAAGATTAATTTGATATTGATAAATTCCTAAATTAAAGATAAAATAAAAGACAATATTCTCTCATAATCTGATTTTTAATATCATAGTAGAATATAGTTTAGTCCAATGTTGCATTGCTTTCATTAATACATTGAAATTTTTGGGTTTACAAGGAAGGAAACTGGACCCATCATGTTTACTATAAGATGTATATTTGGCATGAACAACAACAGTGGATATGATTTAAAATTGGCTATTTACTACCTGATGTAGACACATGTACCGTAGTATCTGGAGTATATCAAATTCTAAGCATAAGGAATACCATGACAAAGGTATAGAATCATAGAAGATTAGGGTTGAAAAGGACCTCAGGAGGTCATTTAGTCCAACCCACTGCTCAGAGCAGGACCAACCCCAATGTGGTAAATACCACAGTGCAGTAAACGGCCATTTTTAAATTTAATTTTAATTCATTTTAAGCCTCCATAATTTTTAAATTCCTTTTTTGTATTTTGGCAACAATAAATGCATATTATGTATGAATCTTTGGTACTGATAAACTGAGTCTTGGTCTATACTAGCAACTATATTGCTCAGCAGTGTGGAAAATCTACATGCCTGAAATGATGCTGTTATATCACCCTAATTCCTGGTGCAGACAGTGCTATGTCAGTGGGTGGGCTTCTCCCATCAATATAACTACCATCTCTCAGGGAGGTGGAGTACCTGCAATGATGGGAGAAGCCCTCCTGTTGGTGTAGGTAGCATCTTCACTGAAGCTTTACAGCAGCTTAGCTGCCTCAGTGCAGCTGCGCCACTGCAGCATTTTTAAGTGTAGGAAATCCCTGAGATACAGACTTTCCTGCCTAGAGGAGAGGAGCAAAGAGGGGGTTTCAACTTTACTTTAAAAAATTTGCATCGTGGAGTTCAACTGGTTCATCTGGGAAAGAGGTTTTACAGACAAATTAAAAAGTAAAGTGGGAAAGGTAACACTTATGCTATGTTGATCAAAAACTTTCTGAGTGAAGTCTATATTTATCAGCACAGAAAATCAGGGAGTAGTACATAATGAGGACACTCAGGAATAGAAATTACTGGCCATACCAAAGAGAAGTATTATTTTAAATAAGTATGTGCACTCAATCCCATCAAAAGCCTTCTTGGCACCAAGGCTAAGATCATAGACTTATGTTATCTATAGGTTATGGATCTCCTCCAATCCAAAGATTTGTCCATATGGATTATCTATTCAATAAGCTATCTAATCAGGAGACCAATATCTTTGCGCCCCATTTGGCAACCCTGAATCAGATTTGTAAATACTTACCCATGTGATTAGTCCTATTGGCTTTAGTGGGCCTTCTCCTGTAAGTAAAGGCTCCTCAGTGTAAAGAGCCCACAATAAGGCATTTTACATTATGAAATCAGAATGAAGGATAATGACTGGCCTTAAACATCTACAATCGTTCTCTGGCTTCGCTTCCTTAAAATAAAAAGCAATGCTGACACTTTCTGGGTAACACAACTGAAAACTTCAATTAGAAGTAGAATGAGTTTAGATCTGGCTATCCAGATCTTATCTGTAGTGTTGTCTAGCCGTATCGGTCCCAGGATCTGTTCTATCTTCTTAACCCAGTAGAAGTAATTTCATATAAAAGTTTTAATATAGTTTTGAACATAGCTTTTAAAAAGTTCTGTACATTCTTTCTGATTTCCTAAGCCAAGAATGGGAGGGGGAGGGAAATCTGGTTTTTATTCATTTTTAGTATGCTGAAAAATTAACAAAGGACTGTTTTCTCAGATTTCCACAAAATCAGGGCCTAGATCTGCAGCCAAATTTCTGACAGAGCATTGCCTGAGAAAACATTAGAGTGTCATCCCTAGTGGCCAGAGGATAGTTTTAGGTATTCTGTTATATGTAATGATAACAAAGAACTAAAATAATGTTGGTTTGTTCTACTTCCTGCTTTTGTAAAATTGTTCCATTAACAGATCATCTACTGCACAGGATTAAAGAGGAGATGAAGGAAAATTCATTAAAGAATTAGGTATGGTCAAGAATACAGCTGCTTAAGTCTTCATTTTCCTCTTTCAAAAAAAAATCACAATCTTTCCTCAATTCACAGGTATGCTCTACAGCTGCCTCATGGTCTCTTGTCACTTATTCTTTGTTCTATAGTGCTCATTTTTTAAAAATGTATCAGTTTTTATATTTATGTTAATTCATGTGGACGTAATGTCATCCATTTCATGACGTATCTCCACTTGAACTTTCAAGTACACTTTCTTTACTCTCTTTTAGAAGTAAAGACCTAGATCCTTGGGCCTTCCTTGTCATCAGAAACTGCTGGTGTTGTTTCCGTGATGCTAATGGAGGCTTGAAAGTCATCAGGACTGGTAAATTTTATGACATTTTTATGCAGTAAAAATCTTTCTAATCCTTGCAAGTGTGGTTTTGAGTGTTGCTTCTCATCTTAGACCATTGTCTCATCAGACAATAGTACATTTTTCTTAAGTTGACCAAAAAGGGCCTTTGAAAAGGTGACTCTCCAGAAGGGCACCAACAGAGCAAAGGATCAGATACCTCTGTTTAGCTATCATGCAATATGCCTTTCTAGTGCATTTTAAGTTGTCACATTTGGTATCCTATACAAAGCAACTTTAACTAGTTCTTGATTTAAATCACATTAATAGTATCCCCCTAAAAGTATTCTCCCAAGCAATCCCATTAACTATAATAATAATAATAATAATAATTGACAGTTTCTGAATAGAAAGAAAAGAGCATTTGAAATAATGTTGGGTATTTTGCCAACTCTGTCAAATGAGTAACACTTCCACTTGCTCAGCTCTGTCTCATTAAAATTGTATTCTAATTCTGTCTCAACTTGGTCTCTTTGCTTCATAAGTCATTGCCTGCTCATTATTTGTAGTGTGAGAGATTAAATTTATTCAAACTTGATAGCAGGGATAAAGAATTGAAAAGCAGGCAGCTGGGAGAAATGAAATTAGCTTCTTTTAATGCTTTTCTAGAAGACTTTTTCATAGCCATGGGTTACCATACATGTCGTTTTGGATTTGCGGCACTGTTTTTGTTTCGTTTGTTGGGTTTTTTTTTAAATACACACCATTTGAAACCCTAAAATATGCTTTCATTTGTCATATCAGTGAAATAACACTCAATATCTGCATTGAGAATAAGATCACATATTTGCTACAGTATTCTGTAATGATGCAATCATTGTAATTGTCCTACAAAGCTTAATTTTTGCTATTGTTTTATGTTAGATTCTACTGCAGAATCCCTAAGTGAATGCTATACATTTACAATGGTTTTGAGCAAATTATGTAAAATGTAATATAACTTACAAGGAGTTTAATGTGGAATACAGAGGGGAGCTGAGCTTTCTAACCCAAATATTCTATCTCAAGCTTTGAATGTCAAAAGAATGCATTAAGGGATTTCTAATTTTAACTATAGGAGAGTATTAGGAGCAAATTGACTAAAAGCACAGTGCTTTTCCATTGTAAAATTGAGTTGTTAAGGAATTATATGGTCTAATTACTGAACTTGGTATTTTTGACTACTTGGATTATGAACAGATATTGTCATTAACTAGCTAATTAAATTGACTGCAATAACAAGCAGTAATTTAGAAATATGTTCTAAATTAGTTTTTATATGAAAGCTAAGTCTTTGTTGATCTGTGTATATGATTAGTGTCAAGTGTCATGAATTAGCTCAGGGCTCTCTGTGGAGGAAGGGCATCACAGAGAAATATCTGTATGTGTATTTGAGAGAGAGAGAGAGTCAAAGAAGTTAAGCTGTTTTTATTAAATTAAAAAATGGAATAAAATGTGTATGAAATGCATACATTTTTGTCTGTATATTAAGGAAATATATGGAAAACAAAACACATTCATTTGTCAAAAGAGTCAGACAAAACTATGTATTTGAGGCTACAAAATAATTTTTCATTCACTCAAAACTCCTCTCTCTGAAACCAATGGAAGTTTTGGTGTGCAGGGAACGAAGGATTGGGCCCTTAATCTTTAAATCATACAACTTACAAATGCTAAAATTATAAACATTTGAAGCCCCTGATAATTAAATGTGATATACAACCAATTCTGTCAAAGCCTTTATGATTCTAAAGTATGGAAATCTTTTATGAACATAATAAACTGAGTTTATAGAAAGCAGTGAACCATATTCCCAAACAGACTTCGGTTTGATGTGGATATTCTAAAGGAAAACACATGTTAGCTGGAATGGAAAGTTGAGTATCCTCTAGGGAGCTTTCATTGTTGTAGATTTTATTCCGTTGGTTCCTTTCCCACTATAATATTCTCATCACACTCTTATATTACTTTCATTCTGTTGGTCTGTTTGTTGGTTTGGGGGAAGGGGAATCGTTTAAAAAGAGACATAACAGTAACACAGCAAAAAACTGAGACATTTACAGTGCAGAATTTAACCTGGATGTTATTTTTGAAATAAGTAATTTTCAAATAGTTCAAGCTAACAATGTCCAAGTACACAGAATTAACCTGAACTTGTTTCAGTTCAGGTAACATGGGTGTAACCCTAACAACATCCCTAGGCCAGAGGGCAAGGAGCTCCCTGTTATCTAATAGGGAGTTTCAGCTGGTTTGGCTAGTGTACCCCAACTTATTGGTGTCAGGATCTGTATAAAAAAGGTGCCATATATCATTGGAAAACCAATGGCACCCTGGTGATTAATATCATTGTGAAATATATATATGGTAATACTACATGTACAGTTATGGATGTTCTGTGACATTATGTTTTCAAGTCTGCATTTGAACAAAGTAGAAACAGGTCTGCCCAGGTCTTGAATACATATGAATCAGGGTTGACCAATGAAAGAGGGATTAATTTACATATGCAGTAAACAGAACCATCAGAACTCAGAAGATGGTTGGGAAGTCAGTCAGTACATCCAGGTCACTGGACTATAAAGGGAGGTGTAGAGAACACATCAGTTATTCATCACTTGGGTACTAAGAGGGCAGAGCTCTTGGGATCGCAGAAAGATGGGTCCTTCAACCAGAGGCCTTGAAGTCTCTGAAAATTGATCAAAGGGAACAAACTTGCTTTGGCAAAGAATGTAACTGATTGAAATTAAGTTTTAGTCTAGGAAGCATATTCCTACATTAGTTGGTTTGTAACCTTTTCTAACATTTATTCCTTCTATTTGGTATCACTTAACATAAGATTTTGTTTAATAAACTTGTCTCACTTTTTTTCTATAAACCGACCCGATTAAAAGAGTGTGTTTAACTCCAGTAATGTTTTATGCTGCTGATGTACTGATTCTTTAAAGGGAACAGCAAATTTAATAATTCTCTCAGTGTATCAGGAGAGGGCTGGGCACTTCTGGGCAGATTGTTTTGGGGACATTCAGGCCTGGGACTGTGTTTTGGGTCACCCCTGCATAAAGTAACTGGGTAATAGAGATTAGAGTGGGGTTCATGTGTTGTACACAGGTTTGCTGGGGTCAGAGTGCTAAAGTAAGGCTGCACAGCACCAGAAACTCAGGGGACTTCATGTTTGTCTGCTAGCTGTTTGTGTCCAGGCTGTGAGCCACAGCAGCAGAGCATTCAAGGCACCCAAGGCTAAAGGGCAGGTGGTGATGCACCCATTTTACTGCTCTGGATTGCACCCCAGAATGTGACACTGGGATGAACCCTAAAACAGTCAGGTCTTTCAGCAAGCTAAAGGCTTATCTACACTGCAGCGCAATGCAGATTGCAGGGGGGCGAATTGCAGAGCGCATCAATGAGTTACATGCTAGATATCCTGTGTGTACTCTGCTGGTGTGAACTAAAATGTATCCAGTTCATGCTAAGGTGACTACATGCTAAGTTCTCTTTCAAACAGAACTACATTAATGCAATATCATAGTGCACTCTGCATTTGACACTCCTAATGGCCGCACAATGGCACAGAGTACACACAGCTTAAGTCTCATCGTTCTCTGTCCCCCTCAGCTGGAGGCTAGGAAAGCTGCTCCTGTGATATCAGTACTCCAAATATTGACAAAGTCCTCTGGGAAAAAGAGGTATGTCAGGGCATGATTCTTCTAACACAGAAAAAAAAAGCATAAATTAAGGTGATTTGCAGTTCATCTTTCAACTTTCTGGGCATCATGTGTTACAAACGCATTGCAACAGCAGACATAGTGATGTTGAATACAGATAATGGCAGACAATAAGTGGCACATTCAAAGTTGACCTTAAACGGTGCAGGTTACAGAGAATCATTTTATATTATGCAGATCTGGATAGTCCAAAACTATACACCATAAAATAGAAGCATACATTCCAGAAGTATATTTTATTTCTCCCACTTATATTAATAAATAGTAACTAGGTTTGGCATTTATCTCATTTAAACAGCTAATTTCATTTTATACTTAAACATTTGTCTTTTGTCATCCTAAAAGGGTAACTGCTGTTCCACTAAACTATATGCATCCATCCATACATGTACACATACAATGGTAAATATTCAAACTTTTATAAATGCCCTTCTAAGCAATTAACATTATTGTAGTATTACCTATATATTATCTGTACAAAGTATAGGAAACACAACAGTGAGTTTTATGTGATTTAAAGGCAAAATCATAGAAATATTAAAGGTGGTCTCTGTATTAACTATTAAAGCCTGATTATTTTAGTCCAACTTTAAACAAGCCTCCCTTTTTGCTTTCAACTGTTTTCTTGACACAATTTTTATCTTGTAGAATCTGAGGTTTGGTCTACTCTTAACTTGGCACTTCGACGGCAGTCCATGGGAGTTATGCAAAGTATGCAAAGAACTTGCGTAACTCCCATCAACTTCTGTGCTTCTCTTCTGCACGCCGTTTTCACTGCACTGCACTGACGGGAACCGCATTCCCATCGATGCAGCGCTACGCCACTTGTGGGGGGTGGTTTAACTGTGTCGATTTCTGGATCAATTGAGCAGGTCTTAACTGGCTGCTCAGTCGATCCAGATAAGTCGATCTGACAACGGTGACTTTGCTGCTGTCAGTGTAGACAAAGCCTAAGTACCTCATTTGTTGGTGCCATCAGTTACTTATTATGTATGTTGCTTTTACACTGCTTCAAAGATGCTTTGCAGTACAAATAGAAACACAAGTTCCCTTACCCAAAGAGCTTGGAATCTAATTTTAGACACAATATGATGAGTGGAGATAAAACAGTAGGGAGGTAATTGGAAATGGAAGGACAAGGACTGCAGTCACACAATAACTCTGGCTATGTCTACACTGATGGCGGCAGAGTCGCAGTTCCTGGCAGCGCAGTGCAGTGAAGACGGCACTCAGAAGAGAAGCACAGAAGTCGACAGGAGTTACGCAAGTTCTCTGGGTACTTTGTGCAACTCCCATCGACTGCTGCCTAATCGCCAAGGTAAGTGTAGACCAGACCTCGGATACTCTATTTAGGCACAGACTTTGGTTGTTCAATCAGAAGTGTTTGCTAGTTTGCTTTTTACAATAGTAAATATCTTTGCAGACTCACTTCGTGTGGACACAGTGGAAATGGTGAGCCTTCACAGATTTGAATCCATGTGTCGTCAAGCAGGGACCCCTAAAATAGTTTAATGGTATTTGCCAACCATCCACAAACATGCTAACTCACTTCACCATTAGTTGAGATAAGGTTCTTTATGAAGTTATGAGGGGAATCCTTTCAAGCTAGTGCTAGCCCTTTCCTGGCTCACCTGTAAGACTGCCTCTATGTCAGAGAAGGAGGTACTAACACTGAGGGTATGTCTTCACTAATAAGTTAACTCAAGCTCTTATACAAGTTTAGCTCTAACCCAACCCCCCCTTCCATCCATATGCACAAATCTTCCTCCTGGTTTATATGAGCTCAGAACATGGGCTTTCTTACCTGATTTGGGGAATAGTTTTAAGCCTGGATTTTACTTTAACAAAGTTGCTAACCTCTCTACTTTGCAGTGTGGACACAGGATGTAATCCAAGTTACAGAACTCATGGATTCCAATACCTTCCCAGAATCTTTCTGGAAACTATATTTAGCTTACTTACCTACACCACCGGCAAGTCCTAGGGTGAGAAGATAGTCTTTGGGAAGGATACTGTTTATAAAGAAGTTTGTTTTGCAGACCCTGACTTTAGAGCCAGTCATGAGACAGGATGGCTAGAATTGTTACCTTCCTTCAGTAGTGAATCACGCATTCCTGCTTATTCTTAACTGTGTACGTCTCTAAGATCCAGGAGAGACAGGAAAGCTGGGTAGTCTATTGTGGCAGCCGTGTTTGTAGTTCTGAGTCATCTAACATGACCTGCTAGATGATAGCCTGTGTTTATAGATTCCACCCTTCTTATAGATTGTGGACATACCAGGAAGAAGTCAGACTGTCTCATATAAGGGTATACAAGGATCCTATTTTATTCTTATGTTTTATTTGACAGTTAGATGGGGCAGATGTCTCCAAAATGTGTCTATAACAAACCCTGACACTTTCTCCATTTGGCACAATTAATTGTTCTATTTAGAACATTCCAGGGGATTGTGATTTTGTTAATTGGCTTGCAAAGAGGCCATTTGGTCTGTTGCTTTTCTTCTGGATGCCATATAACCATCCAAAAGACTCCTTTTCTATTCTTATTTTATTCTTCGTTGCTGGCGTATTGCTTCCTTACCTACTTTTTTTTTTACCTGTGGTACCACCTGCTTTGTCTTGGGAATTAGATACATACTTTTCTGCCCAACAATGGCAGCTGGGCATTCTTTGTCTCAGATCCACTGTTAGTCTCTTTTCTACCAACTATCACAATGTTTAAAAGAAGTGGTGCCATGGCAGCTGGCATAGAGAATCCTGTATTAACAGGAAAATCTTCCTGGCATTGAGATCTATTAGATGGTGGAATGATCTCTGAAAGGAAGTGGTGAAAGCCCGGTCACCTGAGTATAACAGTATAATGGACACACCACTAGAAAATATACTGTAGGAAATACACTTACAATTGATCCTGAGAGATGGTCTATATGATCTGATAGGCCTTCCCCATCTGTGACATCTATGATTCTAAGAATGCATTGGCTGTTCCTCTCTCCCAGTTTCCTATCTGTCCTCGATTCCTGGTTTCCATTTATTCTTTCCAGTGTAGCTGCATGTTGTCAGGCCCAAAAGGATACTTTCTGTGCAACGTGTTCACCTCCTTTAAACCAGTGCAGCAGTTGGTGGAAATTATTTGGTGGGTGTGTCTGAGACACACGGGTGCCCAATCTGAATTGTGTTTTTGGAGGGGAAGTGATGATAGAGAAACCAGGGTAAGAGTAGTCACTGGAGTGGATACTGACTGCTGTCACTGTGATGTACAAACTTTTAGTTTTGGCCTATGTCAAGTGACTGGGGTCTGGGAATAAAAGCCTGTGTCTTTCCAGCACTACTTTATGTCATATTCTTGTTACATATCCTCAAGACCAAATGAAGGACCACATTCTATAAATGGGTTGAGATGGTCTTGGTACAAGTAACCAAAGCACTCCAGATAATTGCAAAAGGAAAAGATACCAGAATGGCAGATTGTGCTGAATTAGAGTAGTTATGTGGAATACATACTCAGTGACACAGGAATTCATTTAAAACCGAAAATGTTGGAGGCAATTATAAATGGAAAGACCTCAAAATAATTAGGCCTTACAGAGTTTCAGAGGCACATTTTCATCTAAGTAAAATGATTCTTAATTTGTCACAGTTAAATATTGCACTCAGAATGCTGCTTGTGAACCATACTGAATGGCACTAGAATGGTAGGAGAGAGAAAAAATTTGGGGCATTAAATAAGATCACAAAATGCTTGTTTTAAAATAGTTTACAATTAACAAATAAAGAAAATCTCAGTTAGTGCAAGATCACATGATTTGGAGACTGTTCTTTTGCAAATTTAATAAATGTTTCTGAAGCACTAACCAAAACACAATAGAACTATTCTCAGATTAGAAAAAAAATGTTGGCAACTGTTTATAATTGTGAATGATTTCATAAATTTGTTTACAGGCAAAAATCAGTTGAGGTAGAAACAGATCATAAATCTTTGGAAGATGTTTTGGAGAAAATGATCATGAAATTGAACAATTACTCATTAAATGTGAAATAGAGATCTGATAAGAAGCTTCCTACAGCCAACATGCTTTCAAGAATGCCTAGAAATAGTGAAAGCCAGGAGCTGCATGAAAATATATTTAAAATAAATATGGCTCACATGTTAGCAGTCTCTTAAACGAAATTAGACAAGCTCAAATGAGAAACACAAATTGAACCATCTTTTCAAAAGCTTGGAAAGGTAATTTTAGATGGATAACCATAAGACAGCCCTGGAACCTTCAGGTATAAAAATGTATTTGAGACTTTAGACATGAAAATGCTATCAGTGATGAAATTCCATTTAAAGGACATTAGGCTAGATTTTTTTTAAAGATCTTTAGGTATCTACTAGGTGCCAAGTGGGATTTTGAAAAGCATCTAGGTACTTCACTGCCATTAGGATGTGGATCATTGAATCCACTCGGACTTTTTTTAACTTGTTCTTTATTATTGATAGTTAGGCACATAGACACTTTTGAAAATCCTACTAGGCACATATCTGCATCTTTAGGTCTCCAAGATCCATGTGCCAAAATGCCATACAGCATATGATCAGAAATGTAGAAGTGGTGTAGAGTTGCCATCTGGGTATTGGGAACTGGGAAGTGTAAGAACTGACATTGAGATGGTCTCTTCTTTTAGTGCATGAATGCTGTTCATTGAAGGTGTCCATGTGTGAAATGTCCAGTAAATATAGTCACAGAATGGAAAAGAACCACTATGAGATTCCAGATTGCCCATAACCCAAGATTGGCCCAGATATATTTTGAGTTCAGCAGGAAAGATTTTTTTTTTAATTAAGCTGTTACACCAACACACATTAAATAACGATGTAGTAACCCACTCAAAATCTCATTTACTTACTGTGTAATTCCAGGTGAATTAATAACATAATTAATTAGTGACTCAATTCAGCCATTCTCTTTGATATATCAATTCAAGCACACCATGCCAAGTCTTTACTATGCACAGAAAAATGGACTAGTGGAAAACTCAGTACAAATAGCAAAAGAACAGCAGGGGAGGTCCTGGTGGATTCAAGGAATCCATATTTACTATAGTTCAGTTTCACTGGTCTTTATTAAGATCACCACTTCACAGATTTGCAGGCAGAAAGACAAACACCTTAGTGCCAGTGGCTGAAATCCTGGTCCCATTAAAATCAAAGAGAGCTTTGCCACTGACATCCGTGGAGTCAGGATTTCATCCAACATCTAAAGAAGTTTCTTAAGCCACAGACAATCAATTTTGTATTAATAACCAAGGAACTAAATACCAGAAAATTGGAACAAACAGAAGAAATGCCATAACAAGAATGAAAAGTTGGCCCTTTGTTAGATTTCAAACAAAAACTGGTTGGCTGCTATTATAACCACCCTTGAGGGTCAGTCCTACAGGAGGAAAGTGGGATAGACAAAATCAAGGACACTGGCTCTCTGTTTCTTTAGGACATTTAAAATGTTACTGACAGAGCTCCTATGCTGACAGAGGTAACACATTCCCACCGAATCACTGACAAGAGGAGTGCAGGCTGGTTTCAGCTGGCTGACTTATCTCACTGGCTCCAGAGGTCACTGCAAAAGGAATTATTCTGAGAACAGTGGCTGTGTGATCAGAAAACTATTATGGTTCAAAGACAGTAATTAGAGGCAAAATAATCCGCTCATCTGCCAAAGGAATCAAGTTTCCTCACTGTCTCCATCCTGTCCTATTTGGTTGGTTGGTGGTGTATGTGTGTTTAATTGGTTTGCATTACTTTCCATTTCATGTTTGTTTTGATTTGATTTCCTAAAAAGGAAGATATTTCAGTAAACACTGACCCCTGTCATGTGACTTGTAATTTTGTAATCCTGGCCCGAAGACCAGGCACTCTTACCATCACTCCAAAGTGTCTCCTGCCCAAAAGCCTTAGGTTCCCACACCTTTGCCAGATCTTGAATTTTTTCCTGTGGCTTGAGAACTTGGTGATTTCTTATTTTCTACTGCCTTCACCCCCAGTCCTCCATGGACCTTGGAGTGGGCAAACTGCCTCATCCCTGCATCTATAGGGCTGACATTTTCTTGTTTTTGCAGCTAAGTATTTTGACCCTGATTGGATTTATCTAGGCTCAGTGGCCTTATATAGTGTTGACCTCTTGCATATTTTTGAAAGGTTTTCTTAAGGGCAAATCCTGCCTCCTTATGCCTGCCAGGTGTCACTCATCTAAAATGACAGTCATTTGTTTGCCCCTGCTCTCCCTTTGTCATTCACCTTAGCTGTTTTCATTCTTGTACGGGGCCAGCCCCAAGGAGGGAGCTGCTACTCTGGCTACTGGACAAGTAGCCAAAGCTGTCTCTTTCTTCCTCTTCTCGTCTCATTCCTTCTAGGAGCTCCTTTGCCCCTGTTCTCTATTTCAGTGTAGCAGCTCACTAGGTCACGTGACAGAGCAGTGGAATGGTAATCAGTAGCATTATGTCTTATTCCTGGCACAGCCATTGACTTCCTGGTGTAATCTTGGACAAGTCACATCAGCTCCCTGTGCCTGAGTTTTCCCAGGGCATTTGAGATGCACATATGGAAAACATTATATGGCTACAAAGTATTCTTGCTATATTTATTTAGGGTTCTATGTTTCTAATTAAAGGGTAAATAATAGACACCCATTATAATTTTATATTTGAAAACTATATAAAATATCTTGGGAATGTAATTTATAACCCTGTGAAAAACAACATTGTTAGGTTTAAATGCAGCTTTTGTCTTTCCTCTCTTTAAGTGAAGCTCAGCCCACTGACACACAGTTATTAAGGAAATGGATGTAATTTTCAATAAGCTAATGTCAATCTTTTAGAGCTATAATGTGAAGGGAAAGAATTATAACATGCTGGGAATTTTGGTAGGAATGGAGTTATAAAAGAAGCCCCCACTTTTGTTTAAAGTGTGGTTAAAACTTTGGTTTGGGAAAAGACAAAAGGGCGTGGAATTGGGTAGTTATTTCATCAATGTGGAAGTAATGGAGAGAGCCCATTGGATTCATAGACCTGTGTTAGATTCCCACAGCCCTGAACAAACAGCTCTCGGCCCTATATTTTCTAAGCCTTTGTTTTCCCACTTTGGAATTCTGACTATGGGCACATTACCAAGCCAACTGGATTGACTACAAAGCTCCAGTGTAACTCTTTTTATCACAAAGATCAAGACAACAGTTGTGTGCTTACAAGAAAAGAACAACTAAAACCATAGAGCAAACATTAAAAGAACAATTCTAGAGACAGTTGCCTTTGAACTACAATAATGGGCAACATTCAGTCCCCAGATTTGAATTCTGAGTAAAAAAGGAATTCATTACTAACTGTCTTTCCTTGTAATTATCCAAGCTGCTGGCAGCATATATTTTCAGCAGCATTAATTTTGTCAAATGTAATATTTTGTAGTCATGTTGAACCCCACACAATGGCAGTATTGTAAATCTACTTTATAGAATTAGTTTTGTTTATTATAGAGTTCGTTTATGAAAAGGGAAGCAATCTAAATTTTGTCTTGGCTTTTTCCCAAACCACAGAAAATGGAGTATTGTTTTAAAAGAGCTTGTTCTGAAATATCACTTCCTGAATGTAAAAGAAGTATGGAATTTGTGCAGATGCATTCCACAAGCATGCACAACGTCCAGCTGAAAAAATATACTAAGAGCAAACCAATTCTTTCTTTCTCTCCAGTACAGCCCAGTTTCACACTTTAAAAAGAAAGAAACTACTATTTATACAATAAACACTTCATTTTGTGATGCTCTAGAAGCAATTTAAACTGGATTCTACCAGACACCAATAGCTCAAAGTAAATACTCTATTTGAGGATCTCTGACCAATGTTATTTTAGGTCTGGCACTACATAGCCAAACTTCATAAATAGTTTCTTTGAATCATGCTCACCACACTCCAGCAGTGTTTTTAAACAGATAAGTGTTGAAAAAAAATCTATTTAATCAGCTGCCTTTCCTTTGTTCCTTTCGGAATGAGATGTGACAATACAAGTCTTTCACAAATGTCTGGTTTTTTTAAAGGAAAATTCAGAGAAAATTCTAAAAATTTGGAAATCTCCAGTCTCAGATTATGCAATCTATATTTATAAATGGTGAAATCCACATGAACTATGCAGTCTGAGCAACTGGACTGTCTGTGGGGACCTCACAGTGATTGGAGGGATAAAAGCCACCCATTTCAATCCACAGGTAGTGAGGGTGACTGTGTAGTATTGGTTTGCCACCCCTCATGGCTTCTATGCCAGCATATGGGCTCAAATAGTGGCCGCAGTCTCTCTATACTACACCATGCAGGAATTTTTGGCTCAATGCCAGTCTTCAAGTGACACAATCTCCAAAAACCATGCTTATTTCCAGTCCTATGAGAGGTCATAGGAAGACACTGCAGAGACCCATCTCCTCCTTTCCACCCTCTTCCAACCCTGATGATCAACTGAGGAGATGGGTTTGGGGAGATGAAGCTGCTGAGATCCCTCCATTCTAAATTTTTACATATTCGAAATTTTCCTAAGATAAAAGCATTTGGTATTCAAGGTATTGGAAAGAAGATTGAGGGGCCAGGAAACTGTCAGTCATTTATAATACAATACTCACAGAGCCCAAATCAAGTAGGGAAAGAAGCAACCTGGGGAATCTGCCAAAAATATCAAGGGAATTTATAAAGGGCATGAAGTCCTAAACAACTTCCGTTTTCCATGAATACAGAGTTGTTGGCCCCAGGATATTAGTGAGACAAGGTGGGTGAGATAATATCTTTTATTGGATCTTTGATTGGTTCCAAAGATCCAATAAAAATATTACCTCACCCACCTTATCTCCCTGCTCCATGGTCTGTTAAAGGTAGGATGTCAAGGTGAGACACTGAGGCATCAGCAGGTGCCAGATCTTTTAGCTCAGTGGGAGCAAGCAATGGCCCAGGTTTGTAATCTCTTGTCATCATGGGGCAGCTTCGATCAACATGGCCAGGAGCTCTGGCTTCTAATCAGAGACATAGACATATTCTGCTGCTATAAATGCAACAGTTATGTTCTGAAGCTGTTCATGTAGATGGCAAATGTGCTCCTGAGAATGGAATCTTTGTGCTGGATGAGAGACAGGGACAGAAACTCTACTAAGACTGCCAAATCCTAACCCTAGGAGCTATTCAGGATGTTAAATCACTTCATCAGCCCTGAATGCTTATAACCCGCCTCACAGATGAGTACCAAGTGCTGCAAAGAACTATCATCCTACTTTGCTGAAAAAATCATCCACACGCAAGAAGCCTTCTCAAGCAGCATGGATCCACTGTGCCCATACCCACTAGCCAACAGCCCATCCACGTACTCAAAGTTCACTACATTCACTCATCAAGAAGTTCTGGACACCATAAGAGAGTACCACCCCAAGATTTGTGAAATCAGCCCATGTCCCTTCTAGCTTGCAACAGGAAGTCATGAACAAGTGGTTTCACATCTGACCAAAATAGGAATTTTCCCTTCCTCTTTCAAGAACAGTAGTCCAATCAGCAGTGAAGAAATTCTCCCAGGATACTTCAATCCTAGCCAACTGTCACCCAGCAGCAAACCTCCCGTTTCTGAATAAGCTCATAGAGAAGCAAGCAAAGGGCCAACTACAAGTACATCTACCTGAACCTGACATTCTAGACCTAGATTCAAGCCAGGACATGGAAATAATTCAGTTTTAGTGACACTGATGGATGATCTCCTGCTGTCAATGGACAGAGGATAGACATCCATTCTCATCATCCTGGATGCCTCTGCAACATTCCACACTGTTGATCATGAGATATTGCTGTCTCACCTGAGAGAGGAGGCAGGGGTGCAGAGCAATGTACCAAAATGCATTGATTCCTACCTGGAGGGATGCACCTGAAGAGTGGTCATGGAAAACTGCACCTGCACCACTACGCCCTCACTTGTGGGAGTACCACAAGGATCAATTCTACCTCCAGTCCTCTTCAGCATCTACCTGGAACCACGAAGTGAACTGGTCACACAACATGCACTCAGGTGCCAGCAATATGAAGATGACACATAACTCTACCCCTCATTTGCCACATATGACCATAATCCTACCACCAAGATGGCCCAGTGGTTGGATGAAATTTGCTCTTGGATGAAGAACAGCTGGCTGAACCTGAACCCGAGCAAAACACAGGTGATGCTGGTAGACAAAGGAAAGTATTTTGAGGAGTTTGCAGCCATGGTGCAATACCCTTTGAATGAAAGTTCATATCCATGATTGGTCAGTTCAGTCTGTAATCTAGGAGTACTCTTGGATTCCTTGCTAACACTGAGCTCTTACATCACAACAGCCATGGGTATTATTTTCTACCATCTCTGCTTGGCTAGGAGACTCCATCACATCCTGGTAGACGAAGACCTCACTTTCATTATTCATGACTTCATCACCTCTTGGTTGAACTATAGAAATGTGATATCCCTGGGACATTATTTAGGAAATTCCAACTAGTAGAAAATTCTGCAACAAGTCTTCTCATCAGCACAGGCTATCATGAGGCCATCACACCTTCCTCTGCTCTCTACTCTGGGATTCCCATAGAATTTCAAATAAAATTCAAGGTCTCGGTCCTTACCTTCAAAATACTCTTTGGCCTGGGCCCTGGATACCTAAAAGACCACCTACAGCTGTTGGATGAAGACAATGGTCAACAACTTTGCTCATCTGACACCATCGAACTCTCAACAATAAAAGTAAAGCTCTTCTGTGCAGGATACAGAAACTTCTCCAGAAGTGGTCCAAGACTGTGGAATGGCCTTCCCCAAGAACTAACCTCGCAATTTTCTGCTCCAAGTACAAAGTGCATTTCTTTGATCTTGCCTTCTCTAATATAAACACATAGCAACAGATAGACTTATTTAGTAAATACATTAAAACATTATACTCACTGCACATGCTTGTTGTCCTGAGGAGAAGATGAGAAAACAAGTAATGCATGATAGAAGTGTAGTCATGTTGCTTAATTCGCTACTGGAAGGCACTCAGGTACTACAGTGATGAATGCAGTATAAAAACCAATATAAAATAGAAGTGATCAGCATGAATGTCTCCTATGCTGCACTGCTAGTAATGGGATCCTTCATTACAGCCAGTCTCAGTTCTACTTTCCTGGAATTTTACATACCTCAGGAGAATGTTCTGAGGCAGTGTGTGTAGAGTGCTTCGAAATCCTAAAATGAAAAAGTGCTATGAAAGCATAAATTTATTGTTTTTCAAGGTCTGGTGTTTTAAGAACTGTAGAGTCCTGTTATATCAATAAACAATTTTGTAAGAATAAGTATCTACTTCATATTTCTGGATATCACTGGCATTGTCTAGAACACTCCTGTGGGCCTCCCCTTGATTTTAGTTGTGGACCCTCTTATTTTCACAAGGCATTTCGCACCATCATACACATGTTGACTTTTATTTTTCATTTCATTCTGAAGGTAACTTATTTCCTTTGTAATTTTGTCCTTGAACTGGGATTTCTACCCTGGTTTGTTTGGAAGTTCTCTCTCCATATTTAAGTAATATTTACCATCCTGGAAAAACAACATCAAGGCACTTCTCTTTTTGCAAATGATTCACCTTGGTAAATTACCACCACATGTCCAAATGTTCCTCTAAAAGAAGGTTCAGTTCTTTTTATGTGCACTTGAAAATAGACCCAGCCACAGAAGAATAATGGCAAGTGCATTAAGTATCCAGCCAATGCTGTTCTGCAAAATCAATCAAAATGAAGAGAATATGAAATGAAAGTGATGAAACTACAGTGTATGAGCATCATTGGATTTTAGTGAGTTATGTAAAGTTTCTTGTTTTCAATTATTTGCTATTAACTTACAGGTACTAATGGGGGGAGAGGGGTGAACCACACTCACTCACAAAATCCCTAGTAAATCTCTGGCAGGGAATTAAACATTATTCTAAAAATGTATAAAACATACATGAGATTTTAGCAGCACTTGACTATGCAGCTCTAACATGGGGGATTGCCATTAAAACGTAATCATAAAATCATGCATTATGTATATAGCTCTAAGAGTGGCATTTGGTCTTCCAAATTTTATATTATTATTGCATTATTCACTTCAAATTGCAAATCTTCAGCCTACTAAACACAAATGGACAGGTTATTTTAGAATATTATCTTAAGAAAACAAATTTTTGGATTATCTTTCAAAAACCTTAAAAGCCCAAAAGGCAGAAATAATCCCCTTAACATTAATTGCTGTTTTATTAAATGAACTGTTCTCATTACTTTAGCACTCCCAAATAGAAATCTCATTAAAACACCACCCCTCTGTTTTCCATGTCTACTTTGAAAATGAGGGCTTGTTCTTTATTTCTGAGAAAAGAATTAGATAAAGCTTCAAACATCTTTTGGCATATTATTGTACTCATAGCTTGTTGTTGTTGTTAAAGCTGCAAGTACTAATATGCCACGAATGAGATTAATTTCATCTTCAGTTTTGTTTTATTTGTTGCAGAATGCCACTGCTGCTGGACATTATTAAATATAAACCACATATTAGGCTTATTGCCATGTAAAGAAGCAGATAGTTTTAAACATGACACCCATTTATTAAAAAAGTAGAACTGATCACTGCTGTGCAACAAACTGACTTCTTAATTATGGAAGGTAAGCTTAGAAAAGAAAAAGGAAAGATAGAAACTCAGACCATAGTCTTATAGACTACACTGAGTTTCCTTAAAGCAGCTCTTTGTATGGTGTAGGCAGTGCTGGAATGATAAGTACAGTTCTGGAAGTAAATTTGAAATCCAGCAGCACCGGAACTTTAATAGGAGTTGCTCTAGCATGAAAAGTCCTTTTTTCAAGTTTTATTCTGACCAGTGGTGAATCATCTTTGGTTGTAACCTCTCGCCATCCCTGTTTGCAGCTAGTCTCTAGCCTGCTCTCCACAATCTCTCCTCATGCAGCAGGAAGTATCTCAGTGTGAACAGGATAGAAACACCTTCTTTCTATTCTGGGTCTGTTCCCCATCATCATCCTTTTCTGGGTCTCCTTCTGAATGCTCAAGATTGTCAAAACAGCACCATTGCTGACAAAGTCACCGGAGAAGGAAGTCAAAAAGAGCCTAAAGGGAAGAGAATATATAGCCCTAGAGAGCAGCAGAATCACTAGAGAAATCCCCCCCCCATCACTACGGTCAGCGGAGGGTCGGTGGAGAGGTGTTGAATGTCCATCCCAAGCTCAGTGAGCAGAGAAGCTGCCAAAGGTGGGGAAAAGATCGCTGCTTAATAGCCGTTCCTGACCCAGGGAGAGAAGTGGCAGTGGAGGAAGTAATGGAAAAGGGTGGTGATACACTCAACAAACTTCCCTCTCCCCTAATGGGATAAGTCGAGATCAGCTTCAGATGGTGATTTCTGCTGGTAATTTTTATTTTCTGATTTCATTCACTAGTTATGCCTATACTACAAGCAAGAGGTGTGATTCTTCCACCTAATCGTGTCCATGTACTCATTCTAGCTGTCACTGAGCTATCATTGAGCTGTCATTGAGCTACCATGAGCAGTTGAGCTATGTCATTGAGCAGTTGGCCATGGGAGCATGGGTAGCAGCAACAGAGGTACAGCCTCGCTGTGCCAAATACAAATCCGCCTGCCACCACTCGTGCTAACTCAATAACTGCTAGAGCAAGTATGTATGTGCAAGCAGGCAAATCACACCTGTAGCTCCTAGAGTGGATGTAGTCTCTGAGTAGAAGACCTGTCCACCCTTTCTAGAAACTGATGACAATGGCATTCAATCACAGTTACAGCTACGTTTACTCCTGTGTACACAAGACCAAAATGCATTTGATGAGTTCCCTGTTTACCCTAGAAGCTTGTGTGCTGTTATTTACATGCTGCTTTATCAACATTTTTCAGGGAAAAATAATTCCCACGTGACATTAAAAAAGAACATATGATTTAAAATCTATGTGTTTTGTGGCATAGCCAGGAAATAGGGCTTTGTTTGTCTATTTTTTGCTTTTTTTTTACTGTAAGAAAATTTATTTATAACAATATTTAGATCACCGTAGAAATCAAATTAGTTCTACAATGATGATACTGCTTGATGGATGATAAAGAAAGGTGTATGATATTTGTCTGCAGTGCCTCAACTGTGTCACCCTCCTTTCCATTCCCCATACCATTCTTGATCGGAGCTGGGCAAACCATTTATAGCAAATTATTTATACAAGCAAGGTAGCCATTTTGTGGTGATGGTGGTTCACAATTTTTTTGTCTAGAGGAGGCTGCCTGAAAACTTCCAGAGCAAACCTTAACATCAATGAATTCAAGGCTAGCGCTAGCAGAATAGTGCAATCATTGGTTCGAATAAAAATCATATATCCACTGTGACACTATTTTAATTTGTTTTCCATAAACATATGTACAAGTGATGCTTTTGTTTTCAAGAATGTAAACTGAAAGCTAAGATTTCAGCAACATCAATGCATGTCTCACTTGTGCAGGAAAATACTCAACAGGCACATGCAGATCTGGTATTTGTATGTGTGTATGGCCAGCTAGCCACCTAAGTGGCCACATGCACCACAAACTTGATATATATATATGTACTTAGGATATCTAACAGTGTAAATTAGGTGCATACTTTGTTTTATGCACAATTTGGCATGACTCAGTTTAAGAATCATTCCCTAAACAAACATGTAGTCAAAAATTTCCATTAGTCATGATGGTCCTCAATTTATTTGTACAGTATTTAAGGAACAGTAAAGCAGATTTTGAATGATATATGTATTGTCTAAGTTAGCCTCGTCTACACTACAGTGCTACAATTAGACAGTGGTAGCTCTAATGTAGACAAGATGCTGGCATTTTTACCATCATGTAATATACATCTGGATTCACCATCTCACAGGTTAAGGCTCTACACAGGTAGAGTGAATTTAGAACAAAAACGTTATCTTAATCTTGGATAATTTCTATCACTTGGAATTAGTACATATATTTCCAAAAGGTACTATTTTCTGAAGGCCAAATTTTGTTCTAAATTATTTCAATATATCATAAAATACATTTCCTGTTTCCTTACTCAGAAATTTTACATAATACCACAACATTGGTGGTCTTTACTGCCTTTTGGACAAGGGGTCTATTTGCTCAAATGCAATTCTAAAAATAATAGGATTATTCTCATCTTTCATTTAGCTTAATAATACACCACATACATTTGTCAATCAAATTAGAATTACTGTCAGGCAATAATAATGCATTTTAGTTTAGCCAATATCAGTCAGACCTGATTTATTTGCTTAATACAAATCTAATTGACTTTCAGGCTGCACTTCTCTTTTCAGCTGTTAACCGACCAAGTACATCTTTAATTTCCAAGACTGATGGCTTGGTAGCAGTTGAGAGGAAGAATGATTTGCATAAGGCCCCAGAAGGGTGCCAAAACTCTTCACGCTTTAAACAGCCTTTATTATTCTGTAAGTGGATGTGTTGAATTTTCATGCTTTTGTTTCCAGTTCAGCCCTGACAGAAAAGAATAAAGTAGATTTTGCCAGCACCCCTGCTGTGCCCTGGGGGAGAAATTCAATGTGCCTCATTTGTCTTAATTGGAGAACCGCCCTTAGCACCAGCTTTTTCTATGAATATATTAGCATAACAGACAGAAAAGTCCAAACCCACTTTTTTACCCTTTTTTATTTTCTTTTTAAGAGAAATAAAAACTGTAATGAAAAAAATGCATGCATCATTTCTAAGGCTTTTTACTATCATTGTTGTTGTAAAACACTATACAGGAAAAATGTATCTAACCTACTTCTAGGTTGTTAGAGCTGGATAGTGAAAAATGTGATAAATACGATCCATGAAAGAGACCTGAAAGATGCTCTTTATTCTTCATAATGTGCTAATCCTATATATTTGTTCTCTGGCTGGTTATGTTGCTTTTTCAGATGGAAGAGATACTTTCTGCACATAGAGACTGATGTGCGGTAAGTATGAATGAATGTAGGGACAAAAAAAATCTTACAATAGTGAATTTATTAACACTAAAACAAAATGCAGTTATCTCTGCCAAAGCAAGGTTTCAAGTGCAATGCCTATTCATTTGAGAAATAATAAATTCATTTTCACATTTTTCACAAAAGAACTCTAAATCCGGACAAACAATCTGTGTAGTTTAAAGCATTTTTAAATCAGGGCTCTCCCAGTGTCAGATTGAACTAATGGGATTTACAGGGTACGGGGTTGTGTTTTTTTAAGTATTTAATTTATATGTTCCGATAACTAATATTAATCCTTACATCTGTTAAACCAGCCAGCAATTCCTAGTACAATAAAAAAGATGAAAAACATGTGGAAAATAGGTAATTTCTTAATAAATTGTGATGGATACATTTTCTGGGAAACATGGTTGCATTTCAAAAACTGATGAATCTGGATTTAGTCTTGATATTTTTCTCCCTGGGGATCTAATCTACTATATCAGTCACACAGCCATTTAACTAGATGCCTTCCATGGCTGTTAGAATAAAGGATATGGTGGTGATGGTGTGTTTTTTAACGCATCTTGCAAAACTTGTTGAAAAATGAAAATATTCTTTGGGTCAAGATTTTTCAATTCGCTGGAGGCACTAATGGCTTTATGGTCTTATTGCAGCTGGTGCTGAGGTGTGATAGTTAGAACAGCCTCTTAATTCTGGTATATATTCTTTAGCCAGTAATGGGGTAAATATATTCTCTCCCACCTCTTCTTCCTCCTCATTATTCCAGCACCTCTCTTTTACATACACATACCTTTAACACATACTCAGTTATGCTGGAATGAGCTGTTAAATCTTGGAGAGTAGTGGTAGACTGTTGACTTTCTTGTGCAAATGAATTTGCAAAATAATTATTTAGCAAGGGGTGTTTTTTGAAAGTATGTGGGCATCCCATTCTCCTAGAGGTTTCATTTACATTATAAAAATGACAGTGTCTGACAATAGTTAGCTGATAATTGCCATTGCTTTGGTAAACAAACAATTCAGCAAATCTGAAAAACAGGAGCATTCTTTCTGTCTCTCAATCCTGTCACCTCCTGGCTGAATTTCCATTGGGACAATATTCAGATCCAGTTTGCTTAGTACAGAACCCTGTCTTATCTAAACAAAACAAAAAAGAATGTCCTCTTTGTCTAGGTGCCAGATTCCATAATTTCTAATATGGCTTGTTTCCTGATGAGGAAAGAGGTTTAAACTGTTAATTTAGTGCAAACAAATGAGCAATAATGTGTGGCGCTTCTTGAAGCAATGTGGTGGTCGGGGGGGGGGGAAGGGAGGGAACACCTGTATCCATATTATGCTCTGTAATTTCTCACTTTAAGAAATTTGCAACAAATGGTTTGCATATAAACCAAAATAGAAATTTACTATATGAATGGTAACCCTGAGTATATCTAGGATTTCTATTGTTATTATTTGTACTACAGTAGTGCCTAGGAGTCCCAGTCATGGGCCAGAACTCCTTTGTGCAAACGCAGAATGAACAGATGATCCCTGTTCCCAGGAGCTCATGTTCTAAAGGCCTGTCTTCACTTGAAATGCTACAAGGGAACAGCTGCAGCTGCACCGCTGAAGTGTTTCAGTGTAGACACTACCTATGTGTACAGCAGGGGTTCTTCCATCTGCTTAGGTAATCCATCTCCTTGAGGAGTGGTAGCTAGGTCAATGGAAGAAGTCAGTTTAACTACATTGCTCAGAGATGCCGGGGCGGGGGGTTCAGGTTCATACCCCTAAGCAATGTAGCTGGGTTGATCTAACTTTTTAGTGTAGATGAGGGGTGGCCAAACTTACTGACCCCGAGACCCTCCTCCCCACTGGGCAGAATCCTCTAGGCCCACTACTCTGCTGCAGGACAGAAGCTCTGAGCCCCCCACCCCAGTCTGGTAGGCAGAGAATGGGGAGACGGGGCATAGAGAGGGGTCTGTGAGCTGCACTTTAAAGAGCTGCATGGAGCTCATGAGCTCTGGTGTAGACCAACCCTTAAATAATTCTTATCAATAACTGCAATAATTACATGTACAACTATAGATATTCAGTCATGTTCCATTTTTTTATGCAAATAAATCTCTACTAAAAAAATCGGTCCGCTATTAAGCCTTAGTACACATAAGCACTTAATCATGTTTCCAGTTGTATCACTCCATTTCTGAACTTTTGTGGATTTGTGAAGACTGTCCACATGCTTGACATGCAGTACCTCTACACATTCTCCATTCATTAGGGAAAATGAATAAAAGTACCATCTGTGATGTTCACAAGTCTCTCCCAGACTTCTACTCACAATCCAACTCCCCTGTGTAGAAGGGGCTAGAGATATCCTATTCATTCCAATGAGCGCACAACCAAAAGGAGGCATTCACATCTCAAACACATAAACTGCTCCTATTCATACATAACATAAATAATGTTCTTTTCCAAAAGTATGGTTTTCAAGACATAGATGGCTGAGGGCAAGGTGGTGTCATTCTCGCTTTTTCATGAATAAGGCAGTGTGTGAACTCCACAAGCCTTATGTGAAGCATCTGTGTCTATAGAAAGTTCGCTTGCTCTCCATGTCACGCAGGGGTTACCACATTAAGCGCTTATTTCCAATCAAACTGTTGAGGAAATAGGCAAGTAAAACTCATGCCATGTTCTGAGTAGCCACTTCCACAGTACTATAGTTAATAAAACTTTATAAAAACAATAACTATTTTCAGTTTTCTGTGTGGAAACGAAGCCCATCTTACTGTTTCCACTGACCTTGCTTCAGTATGCATTTCTTTAGAGGTAAAACCAAGAGCTGTAATATATGAGCCCAGTGCAGTGAACTGCGTAAATACAATTTGCAATAGAAAAGAACATTATCCAAATATTTTTGCAAGTTTAAAGGCTCGAATATTTGCACTGGCATGTGCAGGACTCAATTAACTCTTGTGAGTGGGTTTTAAATGTTCAGTGGTTTAGTGTGATAGGTCATACTTACTTTATTATCTTTATTCAAGTGATAATGATATTCCAGTGCCCACTTGATGTTTGATTCCTACTATGGCATGCTAAGAGCGTTATATTGATCACTGAAAATGATGAATGTAGAATTGAACTACCTGCAACAAACTATAGTGATCATATATGGTTAATTTATTGGTGACATTATTTAGTATGTGTAAATATTTGTGCCATACCTGCCTCTCAATAGCCTTCAACAACCGTTCTTCTTGACTGATACATTTTATAAAAAGTTGCCATCTTCAACAGAAAGGGGACCAGACTTTGAGTGCTCCATGTTAACTACTCTAGTATCAAGTTTTGCTGCACACACTTGATGCAGCATGTCATTGGCCTGCCAGAAAGCCTTCAAAGGACATTTCACTTGATCAAAATCAAATATGTACTCTGGCTGTTAGAAGGGTTTTGTTGGACTAAATGATTGTACCATTTTAGACAGTGCTGCAAGATTAATGATGACACTGGTTGACCAATTTTCACCCTTGGGGCAGTATTACAAAGGTGTGCGTTTTCCATGCACCTGATGTTATGCATATCAAATGCATCATTCCTTCTGCCATGAGTCTTAGTAATGATCCAAGATGACCCCCCTCTTCTCTCCCACCCCCACTAAGGAAAATTAACATGGTGTGGATGTGATTTATCTTCTGGTTTTTTGGATAGGCATATATTTACTGGTGTTATATTTTATGTGTTATTCTCCTCATCACACAGAACACTTTAAAAGTGTATGTCTCTGACAGAATGAGGGCTCTGGAATGTATTTTTCAGCCAAAGCAAATTAACGGTTCCTCTTTGTCATCATTCTCTATGGGCAAAAGTTACCAGAGATCAACCTGTCCTCAAATATCTTTATATTCTTCTGTCTGATCCACAGACCTTGTCTTCTTGACTTTGTTTTGTTACTCATATAGTTAAAAACACAGGAAAATTCAGGAAATATGCTTTATAAAGGTTTTCAACCCCTTGTATATGTCGTAAAACTGCAGCAAGAATGCTGCTATTGGTAAGGTTTTCTTTTTCTATAAATCTGTTTTCCTAGATTTATAATATACTGTATGATGAGCTGCACTACAATTTTTCCATTTGCCCTGGTAATTACTTTACATTCAACTTCCAGCTTTGTGCCTTTCTTTTCACGCAGTACTGAGCTGCTCTTTCTCTCCTGCTGCTCATGTCAGAGGCAGTTGAACTTGGAGGTCAGCATGAAGGGAAAAGAGCAATACAACTGCATGCCACAGAGGCCAGACATTCAGTAAAATCGTGGAGAATCTTGTCAGGGAAACACCATTGAAGTTCATGGGAGATTCAGCACTTTCCCCAAGGAAATAGGAATATTTTATTCTCCAAAAATGGCAGTCATCCCTTGACAGTAACATGCCAGGAGAAAAAAAATTTTGTGGTGGTTTTTATTTTACAATAGAACTTATTTCCCTTTTTTCATCCTTGCTCTAACTTTCTTTCTAGTTTTCTCCTGCTATCTCTCTGCATTTTTTATTTATTATAACTGAAAGAATATGTACTGAATAATTTATTGAACAGGTTTGAGTCTCTTTCTGTTTACTAATTGTTCACAAACAGGTCACAACATTCTCAGATGTATTTGTTATTCCAAACCATTCACAAAAATGTTTTCCTATGGCAATAGCTCATGAATAGTTCATTGCAAATATTTGAACTTTGAAATTCACTTTGTGTTTAGTGTTATGGAAATGTTATCATTTCTGTCTCAATTGGTTTGTTTATTTAACAAAACAACAAGGAGTAGTCTGAATATAGAAAATCACAATAAAAATGCAGCTAGGAATTTGCTTCTGTCAGACATTTGAGCTTAAAATTTACATAAGTGTTGGTGAGAAGCAAAAACAAAAATTAAAAACACAATGAAATCAAATTTGGTTCAAAGTTCAGCTAAATAGTCACACTTTGCTCAGCTCTAATATGAATTCTTTCATCTCTGTATTTTTTACCACATACTTGGTTCATCTTTTTCCTCCAACTTTGTTAGTACTGATCTAAAAGGATAAATAAAATCAGAGGAAAATTTCAAAGTCCTTCTTATTCTACAGGTTTCTATGAGGAGCAATTTTTAGTCTGTTTGTAGTTTTTCCTCAAAAAAAATTATAACTGGATTTTTTTTTGATATTTTGACATTTCTGTTTATATTTTTCTGTTCTATTTTCTCCCCCCTCTTTTTCTTTTTTCTACTGAAAAAGGGAAAATGTGAAAATGAGAAAAAGTGGGGGAGGAAAAATAATAAACGGTAAAAGAATTATTTTTTTCATTTTCCAGTTTTGCCAAAAATGACAAATGTCTCCCCAAAAAATTAATTTATGAACATATTCTATTTTGAAAAAAGGCCAGTTTCAGTGGAAGAAAAAAAGTATTCAGAATATTGAATCAGTTCTATTTCACCCCTCTCTTTCTCAACTTTCACCTCTCCTGTCCTCTTCCTCTTTAGTTCCTGTTTATTTTGCCTTTCTCTACACTGGGCCTGTATCTACATCCTATGCAAGTATAATCTGAAAATTATGAAGGATATCAGATAATGCCAAAGTTATACGGCTACCATTTCTCAAGAATCTTTTCTTTAAAATGACTGTTAGAAGCAGGGCCCACACAATGAGAGAGAGTTGACAAGATTGTCAACAACCAGAGAAGGTTTCACAAGCAAAGGTCTAATATCATTACTTGGAGTGAAACCTACATAAAGGAAGGTATTACCAATCTCTGCCAACACAGGACCCAAAACCCCAACCTACACTAGATTTTATCACCCAGAAAGGGCACGTTGCTGCCGAGCACACAGCGGACCCACAACTTGGCCAAAACACAACCAGAAAAGATATGTGTGGGCTCTCAAGATATGGATGCAGATCCTGACCTGTTGTAAACTGTCATAGTTCTGTTGAAATCAATGGAGATATGATAACAGCTCTGGCTCTGCTCCACTGTGCTTAAATCTGGTTCAGGTAACATGCATTTAGCTCCAATAAAGACAGGGCTTTCGTTCCATTTCCTTTACTAGATCTCTTCCAATTTTCTTACATTTCTTATCAATAGTGGACACATTGGCTTTCCTAAAAACTGAAACTGAGGGACATCTCTATTCTTATAAAGATATAAACATCTTTGTATAAAAAAAGAGGAATATTTCTGGGCTGGTCCATTGGACCATGGTTCTGTTTCCTGTCAATATTGTGGATGGAGTCACTTTATCCTCCTGACCCCACAACTCAGATCAAATAAATTCAGCTTTAGCTTGTTGATTCCAGTAACAAATTAATCAGTGACAATCTCATCTGTACAACAGCTTACTCTGTCAAGCACAACCTTCTCTTGAGTCACTGGCAGGACAAAGCTGTCTATTTGAAAGGGAGATAGCTGAAATGCTTTAGCCGTCTAATAAGCCACTCTGCTTCTCCAGGATGTAGAGGGTGCTATCTGTATTAGCATGAAAAGTGTTTTGCTGCAGGAGCTTGAGTTGTTCTTTGCACTAAAAAGTCCTTGCATTATCCTATGTCTCGCATATTCGGTTACTACAGAAAGCTGCTGTCAACATTATTTTGTTCATCAACTGTCACTTGGTTGGTGAACTGCTGATAAGTTGGGTAGCTCTATTCTCAGTGATTTGGGACAAAAGAAAGGTCTATGATTAAGTTTTCTATGAAATGTAGATGTGACAAGACTTTTCAAATCCATGTAGCCCCCACATAATTTAACATAATTTAAGTCTCTCATGTCCTACCATATAATTATAATACATTAAGCTGTTTCACAGATACTAAATATGAAAGTGCACCGACACTAAAGTATTTCTTACCCTAATGTTATCAAGTCTGTAATATTTTAACAGGAAAGAAGACCTAAATGCAAATTTTCATTCTCTTTGTATAACATTTATGCAATAAAGAATGAGTTGAACACATGATTTTTCATTTCTGGATAGCTAGGAATAGTAAAGCATGAGCTGCAGAAGAAAGCATTAATCTCTCAAGCTGCTAAGAAATGAAATGTCACATAGAGCAACTTGTTCCTCACTGGCGCTTTCCCAGCATAGCTTTTTTCTGACGACCCTTCATCAGAAGGAAAAAAGATAATACTTTGTCTGATTATATTAGATTATAGCACATCTAGTCTTTCATGTGTTCTGATTTAGATTTTGTATTTGGAATATGATGCCTTTGTGTATCACTTCTTTCTCTCTCCTTTATGTACTAATTTAACATTAGTCTGGATGTTTCTTAGGACATTTTTACATTCACTTTATGTTGTTTTATACAAAATTTTTAAAAATCTAATCAGAAAATGATTCCTAAGATTTTTTTTTTTTTTAATTTTGCTTTGAAAAATAGCAGCTTCAGTTACCATGATGTAATCTTGTTTACTATGGTATTTCCCTGTGTGTGTATGGGTGCATGTGCTACCTTTAGTCATGCTATTGGTTGAGATGTTCAGAGGGGGTGAAATCCATCCCTAGGCAGAGGTTCTGTACAAGCACTTGGCACCCATTAGCACCACTTAGGCCCTATTTTGAGATCCTAAGTGTGACTTGAGTGATGTGAAGACCTTTTGTGGGTCTTTCACAGTGGGGTGAATTTCACTCCTGGGGAATAATTAGTGTTCTTTGACATGTGGGTTTTTAAAAGGAGCCATGATCTCCCCAGGCATTCATGAGCTCTAGGTAATGTTAAGGCCATCAGAGACCAGATCCAGTGGTCTTTACTCAAGTTGAGCTCCCACTCTTCACTTTGGAAGTTTTGCCTGAGTCTGGGTTATGGGATCTGGTTCCAAATGGAATTAGTGATAACGAAGTAGGAAAGCTGGCAGATGACGATGTACCTATGTATGTTATTAATCCCATCTAAAAAGGCATTTCACCACTATTTAGTTGCACAATATACTGTAGATGCTCCATTTACTTCAATATGAGTTCTGTGCTCCGAAATGAGGCAAGGTCAAGCCCAATGGCTATATTTTGAGGGCCCGATCGAAAAATTCACTGAATTCAGTGGGCTTCAGGTGACACCCTTAATAAGGGACAGTTTGATGATATAAAGTACAAGGAGTAGGCTTGAGTTCATTAGAACTCATAAAATTTCAGTGTTAAATAGCTTACTAGTTATTCAATTTCCTGAGAACCAGGAAAAAAGCACCAACAATTCTTCAAACTGAAACCATTTCAGTCAGACACTGACTGATCTGATAGAGACTGATCTCCATTACAAATATGTAAATCCAGAGTGACTTCATTCATGTTAATATAATTACTTGCCATTTATATTAGCATTATGGAGAAAAGAATGCATTTGATCTTCCATAAATTGTCCTCTCCCTGCTTTTTTAACTAAAAATCCTTGTCTATGTGAGGAGACTGACCTACATAACTAGAATAACTATTCTATTATAGCAATCAAAGGATAGAATCATAGAATTGTAGGACAGGAAAGGAACTTAAAAGGTCTTCTAGTCTAGTCCCCTGCTCTCAAGGCAGGACTAAGTATTATCTAGACCACCCCTTATAGGTGTTTGTCTACTCTTAAAAATCTCCAATAATGGAGATTCCACAACCTCGCTAGGCAATTTATTCCAGTGTTCAACTAACCCTGACAGTTAGGAAGTTTTTCCTAATGTCCAACCTAAACCGTCCTTGCTGCAATTTAAGCCCAATGTTTCTCGTCCTATCCTCATAGATTAAAGAGAACAATTTTTCTCCCTCCTCCTTGTAACAACCTTTTATGTATGTAAAAACTGTGATCATGTCCTGCTCAGTCTTCTCCTCTCCAGATTAAACAAACCTAATTTTTTCAATATTCTCTCATAGACCTTTTTCTAGACCTTTAATCATTTTTGTTGCTCTTCTCTAGACTTTTTCCAGTTTGTCCACATATTGCATGAAATGTGGCACCCAGAACTGGACATAATACTCCATCTGAGGCCTAATCTGCATGGAGTACAGCAGAATAATTGCTTATGACACTCGTGCTAATACACCCTAGAATGATTTTTACTTTTTTTTTTTAAGAGTGTTACACTCTTGACTCATATTTAGCTTGTGATCCACTATGACCTCCAGATCCTTTTCCACAGTAGTCCTTCCTAGGCAGTCATTTCCTAATTTGTATGTGTGCAACTGATTGTTCCTTCCTAAGTGTGATACTTTGCATTTGTCCTTATTGAATTATGCAATATAAATGTATAACTTGGTTCTGATCATTAAGTGAAGAATAGCTATAGTGGAATAGTTGGCCATCTTTTTGTTCAGTGTTGGTACAGCACATAGCAGGCCCTGGACCTTGATTACAGTGCTTTGGTGTTCCTATACTATTACTAATAATAATTAATAATTTTCTGTGCAAACCTATTTCCTCACATAGACAGATCTCAAGAGATAAAATCTGAATACCTTGAAAGCTATAGGGTTGCAAATGAAATTATTTTTAATATCTTTTCTTTGCTTACATCAAACCCATCATGCTAATTTATGGTGGCTTTCTGTGTTTCATCTTCTTAGTAGTTTCTTAATGTTTAAAATATCTGCAGCAAAATTAGAACATTTCATAATTCAAATGTCATTGTGAATTAAAGAATATGGTCTGATTTCACAAAAGAACGATCACATTTCATTTTGATTATGTGAGGATTAATGTTCCTGGGCAAGACCTTTTCAGGATCAGGTCTTCAAACAGTAGCCCTGCAAACTAAAGTCTTCAATGAATTAATGAAATTAATAGGCAGCAGGTTTAAACCAAATCTAAGGAAGTACTTCTTCACACAACGCACAGTCAACCTATGGAACTCATTGCCAGTGGAAGTTGTGAACTCCAAAAGTATAACTGTGTTCAAAAAAGAATTAGATAAGCTCCTGGAGGATAAATCCATCAATGGCTATTAGCCAACATGGTCAGTGATGCAACCCCATACTGTGGATATCCCTAAACGTCTGACTGCCAGAAACTGGGACTGGACAATAGATCACTCAATAATTGCCCTGTTCTGTCCATTCCTTCTGTTGCATCTGGCACCAGCCACTGTTGGAAGACAGGATATTTGGCTAGATGGACCATTGGCCTGACCCAGTATGGCCATTCCTATTGTCTTATAAAATAAAATTAGTCCCTCCCAAGAAAAGTTATTAAAAAGGCACAAGACTTGACAAATATAAAATAAACTAGTATAATCAATAGACAATGAGACAAGAGACTACTCAAAGTAGCAGTGAACAGAGGAATTAGACCGTCCATTTGAGAAAAAGCAACTTTTTTTATGTAGATGTACAATTGGTGACACAGAACATATAGATGTGTATATCTGGTTTTCCGGCATTTCCTTATTATTAGTCTAGGGAACAGAGAGATTTTTTGGGAAAGATAACAGAAACTTTCAGAGCAAATTGCTCATTCTACAATGAATAAAGTTACCCACATTGCCTTCCTGGATACTTTCATCTCACAAAGAGAAAATTAGGTAGCTAGATATTTGACCTAAGTTGGCAGCAAAAAGCTTTTATATTGTAGATGAGTCCTTTACCAAAAGTGCAAACCATTTAGAAGTTAGCATCTGGAGAGAAAACAGCAGGTTTGTGATGTTCCATCACCTCTTCCAACAGTCAATCCAACTGGCATGTTTTCTAAATACATTTTATGAAAGCATGAAGCACTTAAAATTGGTTATTTTAAGATGGTCCTTTCTCCACAATTGTGCCACTTCTGGTACCAAAGCTGTGTTCTGAAGATATGCAGGAAGTCATACAAAGAAAGCATTATTTGTCAGAGAACACTTTTGAGAATCTTGCCTGACAGCTGTAGACTTCATCATGGAAATAGGTATTCACTGTTATTGAAATAGATTGAATTTTAGTATTGTTACTGTCAATGTGATTTTTACAGCAATCTCTGTGCAGATATAAGCCCTCCAGAGATCTGTATCTGTTTGGAAATGAAATCCAATATCAATTCTGATTAGACATGGCTGAAGTTATATTTATGTGCAATATAATGTTCTCTTTCAAACATTACATTAATTATGGAATGTATGGTCAGCTTAGAACCCAGGTTTTCTCCCAGTGTAACTTCAGGAAAATGATATTAATTAACACCACAAAATTCAATTTGATATTACCATTAATTTGATTTTTCTGCTTTTAGAAGCTGCATATTGATCCTACATGCAACCCTAAAATAGTCTCACCAACACAGCTATCGTTCACTAAGTATTTGTATATTTAAGGGGTCTGGAAAACATAGTCTATAATAATAATGCCTATTTTTTATGTAGCACTTTTCATTGGTAGATCTGAAAGCATTTCACAATCTTTAAATACACAATCAATGTATATAAATCTTCACAGAACCCCAGCAAGAGGTTGGGAGGGACTTCACTTCTCCCACAGGCTGTGGAGCAGTACTCTATGGCGGTTCTTTCTGTCTGTGCACAGGTGTGTTTTGAGGACAGCTGGGAAGGCCAGGAGGGAAGGAGACTTTTCTGATTCATAAGCAAAATCATTCTGAGACCTGTCCACACTATGGGACAAACAATGCTTCTGTGGTTTCCTGCAGAAGTGCAGACTAAAGAACCACATTTTAAGCACTATAAAACCTTCCACAAAGTACCTGGAGGTAACATTTTTTATTGCATAGCGTGGCAAGGATGGTTCTCAGAAAAAAATCCCTGTCCACACTGATCAGGGAACTTGCTAGGAATAACATATGGAGCAAAAGAGAATTCAAATCGTAATATACTTACTATGGCTATAGCACCAAGTATCCAAAGATCGCAAAGCATTTTACAGACGTTAATTAATAAACCCTCATGCCATACAGTCAATCACTGGAAGAACACACTACATCATATCTATATACATATTGCATAAGCGTTAGAGCTCAATGAATATTTTGAATGAAAAGTGGTTTTTGTCAAATGACTTTTTTTTTCAATTTAACTTAAAAATGGAAATATCTTTTGACTTAGCCCCCCCCAAGTTTTCAGTTTTTAAAAAATTGCTAAGTATTTCAATAAAAATGTTGATATAACTATTTTTTAAAAATCAAATAAATTTGGGGGGAAACCAAAAATGAATCCATTTTAAATTCTTCAAATTTAGAACTTTGATATTTTGATTTTTTTGTGAAACTAGTTTTTCATTTTTTGACCAACTCTAACAGTAGCACAGATATAGGCCACATAATTTTCAAACTAAATTATCTTTGTGATTATCTCCTGAACTGCACCTAAGATGAACAGTGTAGATGGTTTAAACTCTAAGGTATGTTACTTTGAATGAGGAGGTATACAAATCCCAAACTGGGCAACAAGGGGTTAAGGAACTGCTCAAGGTTCAGCAAGCTCTGCACCAAATGCAACAACCAGAGGAGGAGTTAAAAGGCAGGGAGGGAGCTGCTCATTTGGTGGCGGACCAGGGAGGGAAGAGAGGGGACCTGCTACTGCAGCTGAGAAGAGCTAAGGAAAAAGGCAGAGTCTTTCCCCAGGATAACTGCCCAAAGAAAGCCTACTCTGAAGACAGCCTGAATGGGAAGCTTTCCCCTTGTCCTCTCATAGGAACTCCAGACTTTGTCAATCCCCTTTATTTTGTTTGGACTACCCCTAGGACTGATCGGGACCAACAGAAGGAGGTAGTTGCTGCCCAAGAGAGAGAGAGAGAAAGCTATCTCACTACATGCAACTGCCAGAAACTGCTGGGTGCCCAGATGGCAACGAAGTAATAGGAAGTGGCCCTGGGAGGACAGCTTTAAGCATCCTTGGCTATCAGATCATGAATAGCCCTCAAAGGGCTCTAGAGCAGAGCCTGGTAGGATAAGAGGGCCTGGGCTCCCCTACAAGTCACAGGCCTAAGCCCCTCACTACCACCAACTAAACCCTGAGTGGGGACAATCACACATGGGTGCCGGTAAAGCTAGTGAGATATCCGTCCCTTAGCAACAAAACTTAAATGTCTATTTCAGTAAGATACGCTGAGTTATTCTGATATTAAGAGTATGAATACAAAGGAATGTGGAAAAAATTACTATATGCAGTACACATATTAAAGATGGGAGAAAAACGGTATATTTTTATTGTAGTATTTGAGAAATAGTGTGTAATTCTGTGATTAAATACTATTTTTAATGTATACACACAAGGCACAGTTACGGTTGTGCATGCTGACTTTCGAGTGCGTAACCATGATATTCTTCTAAATATAGTTTTTTTGTTTTGTCTGGAATAAAAAGAGAATTCTCAGTGCCACAAAAGAATTAGTTTAGTGTAGTTTTATCAGTTGTGCCATGCCTGCAATCAGTTAAAAACACTGTTCAGTCAATGGACTGCCTGAAAAGTCCAATAAGCAAAGATCTCCAAATCAGAACAAAACAGAAAAATGAAAGATGTAAAGATTTCAATACCTTTTCCTCTCCCCCTACCCTAGGCAAGAATCTTTTGCCCACTTCCCTTATCTTTACTCTCCCTCTATCTAGCAACAAAGGAATTGAAAACACTTTAAAAAGAAGATTTAAATGGGAAAGAGCTTTTATTTATGCTAAAGTACTTCAGGCCTGCTTGAGATGTTAGTCCAAACTACTAGCCAACCTATCAGCAATGGGCAGATAGGTATTTAATTACTTTTGCACTTTCTTCCATTGGGACATTCAAAATGCAGAGCCCCTTGCAGTTTTTAAAATGCAGCTAAAATTTTATTTATTTAATTAAGCTTTTAACTAGATCATTAATTGCTACTGGTTTCATTGTTGTTGTAAAGCATTCTGGGGTGTCATCACTAAGGGCTCTATATAAAGTAACATGACTGATTCCTTAATTCTGGACAGACAGATATTTTTCAAGATTTGCAGAATTAAGTTTTGGGGTTTTTTTGTGGCAAGGAGATATTGATAGCTTTCTTGTAGCATAGTACCCTTTCCCTCCAAATTAGAAGACTTCAAGTGAGACAGCCTCAGACAATGTGTGCATTATCTCCTGATCCCTGAACTTGAAGGAGAATTAGTCTCCCCATGGCAGACTGCCATGTTTCTCAAAAGCAAAGAGCTGTTTACAATCAAGACACAACTATAGTAAAAAAAAAAAAAAAAAAAAAAAAGAAGAATTGGTATGAGTTCTGTTATGACTGATGTCTCATTGTAGCCTTGTACAACTCATATCTTTCTGGGTTTAATATGAAAGCAAAGAAGTAGAATAGGTTGATAATAGAGACTAGATTTCCAATAAGGGTCTGGCATTACCTGGAAAAGTGGACAATCCAATTGCCTCAAGGCTTTGATCTTAACATCCTCAGATATGTGCTTGTCATATGATTTACCAAATATGGGTTAGATACTCAGTTGGTGTAGCTCCCCTGAAGTCAATGAAACTATGCTGATTTACATCCTCTGAGGATCAATGAAGTTATACTAATTTATCCCAGCTGAGGGTCTGACCTTTAGGGAAAGGGGGCCTTGATATATTTACCCAGCAGATATGTTCTCTCAGTTGTGTAAGGGTTGGTTTGTTTTTTAATGTTAGATTAGATCTTTGATAGAGACTTCATGAGAGTCAGCTGCTCCCTGCTGCTAAACCTCCACTGTCAGCAGTTTTGTAATCATATTAGCTGAGGACTTAGTGCATATTTCAGTGCAATCACCATCAGCCACAAAAAGTGAAAAAAACCAACCAAACAAAACCCACGACAAATATGCCCATTTAAAGTGAAGGGGCAGCGGCAGAAGGGATCAGTACACATATACTTGGAGACCTGGGTCATTTCCTCACAAAGTCAATAGCTCTCTTCATACAAGGGGAAAGAAGCTGCAAAACCAAACGGCCTTCTATTCTGTAGCAATGCCTGAAAGAACTTGCACTGCAGCAATCCTAAATTCAGGGGCAATCTATTAAGAACTCAGCATCACCCGTCCTGAGAATCAGCTGATAAGAACATTCTTTTTCCTTTTCGTTTTAGTTAATCCTTTTAAAGATCGTAGGAAGTAATGAACGGGTGGGATGAAAGAGGCCTTTTTTATTACTACCACATAAACTGCTTGTGTAAATGGTTCATTAGCACACTGCTTGACCAGTCTTTAATTCCCCCTTCCCCCATTGCTACGGTGCCGCAGAGGAGCAGCCTGCATGACTAAATGTGTGATTTACACATGTTTAAGAGAAGTATTTCCACACTTGAATGCTGCACTATTTTTTGGAGAGGGAGAGAGGAAGAAAACCCATTGTGGAGGACATTCTGATGTACAGTTCTCTTTTTATATGTGCTTTAAAATATTACTTCCAACCTTACACCGGCTTTGTTTTTATTTTCCTAAGTTTTGTTACCAGATACCTGTTTAAGAACTCAGTCGAGATCAGTTGGAGGAGGCTTTTCAGGTCGCTTTTATTAAGCAGCGCTGCTGGCGAACACACTGCGGGAAATTCAAAAGGCAGGGTGCCGCGCAGGGCACTTTTTGGCATCGGGGTTTTATAGAAACGCTTACACCATGGTATCCTCCCCATTACATCATGGTGTCCTCCCTGTGGGAGGACCCTTTTTCCGCCCCCTTCCCGCCCCATTTCCACTTTACATGTTAACTCTCCTCCCAGGGGTGTGTCAGTTAATATGTATTAGCTGATTGAGCATGCTCCTACCTGTACCTGGGGTACTAAAGGTCACGATGTGGAGTTGAACTTGTCCTGGACCGGTTTGGGGTGGATTGAGGGCATGTAGATGGGGAATTTCCTGCCTTTTCTTTTACTTTTACATTCTTTATCAGTTTCTTCTAATATATGTTGTCTCCCACAAGCACCCTTGGGCAAGCTGACATTTATTAAGCATGATGGCTTTGAAGAGGTATTTATATGTTCTTTTTTTTTTTTTTTAGAGGAAAAGGCAAAGGAATTCAGAGGAGACTTGCCCTTTCATACTCTAGAGTACAAGCAATATGCTACCCTTTAATTCTAGGGGTATTGGTCAACAGTAGAGAGAAAGATTTTAAATTGCTGGGTGAAGGCTTTTGGTATGTGTTTTGTATTTGAACCAAAGGGTGTAGTTTTCTCTATTGAATGAGGCATTTCATATTATTTCTCTCCAGTCATATGATTACAATCCTAATGTTCTGTGGCTAATCTTGTAAAGCTTGACAGTTTTCATTATCTTATTCAAACAGAAATATGACATTTTCCATATAATCATTATTTTTGTAGAAATAAATAAGATCTTTGTCATCTGTCTGTAATATATACTCAATAGAATTGAGCAGCGGTAGCTGAGCACTCTTCAGTACTTGCATGTTATCAGTAGTAGACATATGGGCATGTTCACCTCTCCATTACACCAGTGCAAAAGCACAGTAACTAAACTGAAGTCAATGGATTTACCCTGGAAAGATTTCATTGGAGTTATTCTGGGTTTACACCAATGTCACTGAGCATATAGATATGGCCAATGCTGTATGTAGTTTTCATAAACACAGAATATAATTTTCTTTTAAAGAGGGTATTATTTTAATTTCGAAATGAAAATGAAGAAGAAAAAAAAATGTTTTATCACAATCTGCTACTTTTTGTGTGTGTGCAAGCAACATGCTACATCGTTTACCATATTTGCATTGTATCATAATGCTTTATATCTGAAATTAGATATATGAATGGAAAATGGATTTAAAATATACCTTACATGCCTCAATAAAGTAATTTTTTCAGACCCATTTTTATTAGGTTAAGATTAATATTCAAAATTCTTTGGCTGCAAGCTTTTCAGTCACTACAGTTAATATAAGTGTCACATTTAGTTTGGAATATACAAGCTTGTTTGCTGCCATGACCATGATCTGGTTTCAAAGTGAATAGATTCATTTGGCTCAACAGTCCCCCCAGGGATAAATGCTTAAATGTATTCAACCTTAGTAAGAGCTGAAAACATCAATATCTTCATAAAGCCACTTGGATTTGTATTGACTATGGTGGTGCTGCTAATTCACATACATCATTGTTTACTTCACAGAGCTTTTAACATGGTATTTGATTTATAGAAATAGTGATTCAATTTCCACAAAGAAGTGGTAGGCAAAGACCTCCCCTATATTCTTATTTCAGCTCTGAAATGCCAAAATGAAACAAGAAATCTGTTGCCACTATGCAAATAAATTGTTCAATAAATGCTCACATGTACTACATTTTTCACTTCCATAGTAACAGGTAATAGCAATGTAGATCTGCCAGATAAGGTACAATCAATTATCTAAGCATGTCGCTAATGTGTTTACAGCAAAATCATTGATTTATATCACTGCAGAAAGTATTAGTGAAATGCATTCCTCTTTTGCTTGCTCTCTCCCTCTCACATAAAAACCATTTCAATAACAAACTTGTAAGATAAACAGAGCAAAAAGATCTGAAATATTTTAAATTAATTTATTTCATTAAGAAGCCGCAAAGAGTGATTCTCTATAGGAAACACTTAAGCACATTGTTAAACCCACATAAATAGCATACTAAGTCCCATACGAATAATTGCAGCACTTGCAGTTGGTATCAGTTTAGAATTTTTCTTTGATGTTACATCCAATGGAAGCTTGAAAATGTCTTTTTGTAGCTCATTAACTCTGAGCAGCTAAAAACTAATGGCTTGAAACAAGAACTTAGCTAAATGTGCATAAAGGAAAAATGGAATTGCTTTAGAAGAAGTTTTTCTTAACTATATTCCTTCGAAGGTGTCCTAGCCTATGGTCAGACCTTACAAACAGACATGCCTGTGCACAATTTTTGCTTACACAAGTAATCCCACTGAACGAAACTGTACACATGATCAAAGTAACATAGTTCATAAATGTTTGCAGAAATTGGCCATTGTCTGTTTCCTCAGGCCTTGTCTACAATGGGAATTTACCCTGGTTAGAGCCATAGGTGGCTACACCAGTGCAACCCCATAGGAAAAGCAGCTATTTGCAACAGTGGAGTTTACTGAAAGTCACTGTTTGTACCCAGGAAATTACTAGTCTTTACCTGTCTAAGGTAGGGTTTTGCGCTGATGCAGTTTCTGTCCACCGATTGTTATCATCATAGCGAAACTCAGAGTACACAAAGTCTCAAATTAAAGTTTTGCAGAAAGAAAAAATCTATATAAATCTTTCTGAGGAAATTTGAGTTAGATTTTGAACTAAAATTGCGAAAACTAAGTTTTTCAATAATATCTATAGGAAAGAGGGACAAATTAGAGGTACAAGAGCAGCTGCTGAACAGCTACTTCATTGGCATTGCATTTTTGGGATTAAACTATTTAAAAACAGAATATTTTCGTGGCTACAAGTGAATTCATACTTCCAGGAAAGATTAATTTAGAAAGCTTAGAGAGACTATAGGACTCATCAGCATCTCACAGTTAATTAAAGGAATGAGTGGAAAGCATCAAGACTTGCTCCCCTCTGCATGAATAATTCACTGCCTGTATCCATTATTAAAACCAGTTACTTCACCACAATGATTTCCAGCCTGAGATGCATTGGTCTCAGAAATGAGAGAGAAATTGCAACAAGGCCTACAGCTATATTAATAAATTTAAATGAACATTTATTTGCTCATCTAATTAGAACTGTAGTTTTTCCAAATAGTGTAGTAATGCATTACCTTGACAGCAAATACCTGGTGTAAGATATAATTAAGAGAAGTGCTTTTTTTTTTAAGACTCTGAATTAAAAACAAAAAAGGTCATCTGTTAATTTTGTTCACTTTAAATTATCCATTTTTAGTGACTGTGCCCTACAGATTATGTCTTGCTAGGGTTGATGAGATCTGGGCATTTGAAATGCCAGTATTTAGTCATAAACCTGCAAATAAAATACGCATACATAACACATTCCACTTTAGTCAATTCTCTTTATTCAAGGTGTCATTGTGTAATTTTGGCTTTCAGTAGTATCTGAAGAATTTAATCACTCTTTCTCTCTGTTTCAAAGCTTTGATTAATGCCCCATCCTCTAAGACAAAAAATGAAGAATTTCTGGCAACTTTAATTCATTCTTGCTAATTATTTGACAATATTTACCCAAATAAGGGATAAAAGATCTAAAGTGTGTATGTGTGCTGATTTGTGCTTAACATGTCTCACCTTTGTTACCCCAGGCATAGGTCTGCTGATAGAAACAATAGCAGGACAATCATGGGTGTAGTTTGTGGAGTGGAGGGGGTGTTGCCTCCCTAAATTGCAAGCATCAGGAAGGCACAGAATTTGCTCCCCCCCATGCGCAGCCCCATTGGCCTGACTGGAGCTGCCCCCCAAATATAGAAGTCAAGCTATGCTTGCGAAAATAGTGTGCACAGGCAATCACCATTTTAACCATCACACCATCTAAAGAAGAATAGCAAGCCTTGATGTGGGAAAAGATAAGAAGTAAACGAAGGGATCCAAGGAGGGGCTGAGAGTGTCAAAGCAGCAGCAGAGAAGTGTTGCTTTGGATAGATCAGGAGGGGAGAGATGAAGAGGCCTGTTTACCTTACAATACTGAATTGTTGCTGAATGCAGGTGAACAACTGGTGAAGCCGCACCATTGGTAACTCCAGTTTAGATGAAAGCATAAAACAGGACAAAACACATACAGCACAGTTTCAGAAATGGCCTATAGTATTCAACATCACTTCAGCTACATGCATTATTGACACCTGTTATCAGCAGTGGTTCAGTTTTGTGGCATTGAAAAACCAGAGAGGAGATGATGTTGGATGGTTACTCTAGCCCAGCTAAGAGAAACTATGGAAAGGACCTTCCCAGGCAGCAAGATTTTATTCTCCTCCCCAAGGCTATTTCCTTAAATAATGTCTTAGTTAGATCAACCTCATATAAAATAATTTCTACCTACAGATTTTCCAGAGCAGCATTTTCAAAAGAAATATTTTAAAAATGAAATAAATATAGAGATACACACATTTTTTGCTGCATAGATTCTGAAATAATGATTAAATGGTTTCAGAAGAATGGTAAATCCATAGATATAAATCAGAAGCAGGGGCTGAATTTGAACTTCGTTGTTCAAAGGTGTTCAACTTTGTTGAACAGTTGTTTTTGTTTTCTAGATCCAAGCACATAAAAGAGATTTGAATGTGCAGCCTGCTTCCTCCAGGCATGCAGTCATCCAGCATATGAACATTTCGCTTGTGTGCTTAAAAAAGTATGTCAAAACTGTTTTGTTAAGAAGGAAACAAAATTTAAAAAAAACACCCTAGACTAAGTGACAAGACTTGGTTTAGTGAGCTACTCATATTCATTTTTCATGTAACCCAAGGAGCGCCAGTGTAGAATTTAAATGAAATAAATGGTGTTTCAAACGCACGGTTAGTGATTTTATATGGTCACTGTCATTTTTCTTCTTCTGGGAATTCAATTTGTTCCTGTTATGCCAAGGTCACAGATTGGGGAATCTTAGTGAACATTATGTCTCTCCCTTTGATGTGAAGGGTCAGTGCATTAGTACAAAGGAGAATTAATCCAATGTGCTGGCTCACCAAACGATATTTAATTTATTTTAAATGAATGACTGTGGGGTCCTGTTCTTAGTTTCCATCTAGACAAGCAGAAGCAACCCTTCTACCAAACAAAAACTTCATAAATGAATATTCCAGGGAAAGTACTACTTCATTGTCAGCTCTAATTGCTAGTTTTACCTTATTAGTAAAAGCTTTCCTGTAGCTGAGTCTGACACACATTTGTTTGCACACTGTTATTAGTCAAGACTCAGTGAAGTCTTGTAATTAACACCTCCACATTATCTCATGCAGTGAAAGCAAAGACAAAAACAGATGACTCACTTTGTTTCAGCTTTGCTCTTGTTTTCTGATACAGAAGTACTTAAGAAGTGTAAGCTCATCAGAGTTACATATGAGCCAACAGAAACCATAAAAGGGATCTCAGGAAGCAGTGCCTGGAAGTTCATTAAGAATTGAACACTAAGACCTGGTCTTTACACACTTTTTCAACCAGTATAAACATGTTAGTTAGGGATGTGATAATATTTTATCTAAAAAGCTGTACTGGTATAAGCCCTAGTATGGATGCAGTTATAATGATTTAAGTCTACTTCTATTGGTACAATTTATTCCTTATCCCATATACGAATAAGCTATCTCAGTCCAAGCACATTTATACTACTATAACTGCATCCCCAATGGAGGGATTGTACTGCTTTCACTATCTTGGTACAGTTAAAGTGGTACAATTTTTGTGTGTAGACAAGGTCTAATATAAATATCCTGGTTTAAATATCTAGCATGCACAAATAAGTTCTCCAGGGTCATAATATACATTTTACTCATTGGTTAGACTTCTAGCTTATTAAGGACCAGACCCTGAACTTGACTCTGTTACTGAAAAGGAGGAATGAAATATTCTCAAAAAGTATTTTTTCATTAATGAGCTATAAAATGGTTTCACAATACCTATAGGACTACTAATCAGTGGGTTCATAAGTGGTCCCATGCTGGAGGAAGCTAGCAATGGCCAGTATCTGATGAGAGGAAGATTCTCTTCATAATGTATCTAGCCCACCTCAGAAAGGAGAGAGATTATTTTGTGATTCCACAGGTGATATATTTATGCCCTAAACTGAGATTTGACTATTCTTTTCGTAGTCTCAAATTGCAAGATGAAAGTCACCCCTCTGTTAGGTGAGATTTATCTTCAAAGTTATTTGGCTCCTAAAATTCCAGTGCCTAATCCAGTAGGTTTAAAGACTGTTGCATTTTGCAAGCTGCCACTCCTTTCACAATATTGGGGAGTGGCTGGAAGGAACAAAGTAAGATATCTTAGAGCAATTATGTTAATGCAAAAACACTGTGGCCTTTCAATTAACAAGTATTCCCAAAGCAATACAGAATCCAGTCATTACATTATTATTGTACAGAGCTTGCCTGAGTTAAATATTCAGATAACAAAGCTTGTTTACAAGATGGGAGCTGACCAAGATCTTTCAAAGAATTAATAGATAAACAAAATTTTCCTAACCATGGAAGCAGCCATCGGAAAAGCAAATGATTTACAATGACGGAAATCTATGCTGATGCTATGCTTCGTTGTAAATAGACATTGTCATCATAATAGTGCTTTTTAGTTGATACATGTTGCATCATTACTGTTGTTATTGATCTAACAACCCCATGTGTTGTTGGTTTATTATTTTGCTCCTGAAGAAGAGCTATTTTAAATGATTAGATCACAAATGTTATTGTACTACTGTGATTTGGGAGAATTATTAAACATGGGTAGCTTTACTGTTCAGATCCCAGAGGTGCTATGTAGGGTATTACTCTATTAGTTAAATTTCTGTTGGAGCTAGTACACACTTGTGCACAAGTAAGGCTATGTGTATTTTATCTCAATCCTAAAAATACTGCCACTAAATGTTTTCAAGGACGCATTGTTGTGCATATTTTGGCAGCACTGTACTGGGTTCTGCAACAAAAAAATAGTGCGCATAAAATATAATTTGTCCACCGCAGGTTTTTAAGTTTTGGTTGCAATAGACCATAGTAAAATGGACTTCTGTACTAAAATAGAAATTTAATGTTTTGTAACCTTTCAATGGGGTTGCTAATAATAGCATTGCTTCACTATTTTGGCACTGGCCCAAAGTCTACAGCCATCCAAAGTGAAGTACACAATACAGTAACCTAATCATAACATTTCTCGAGGGTATAAGCAACATTTTTGCACACATTCCTATTCTAGAGCTGCTCATGAAGAAAATATTTCAGTACTCATTTCAAAATAAGTCTGGCTTCTTTCTAGTCTAAAAAGGACAATATAAAAATCCCAGTTAAGAAGTTATTGACATAGGACGTTTTGTTCTTTTTCTCAGGCCTGTTTATACTGGAGATTAGCCCTGACTTCAGCAGTATATGAACAACAACCAGTTTAGCTGCATCAGTGCAAACCCAAAGGACAGAAAGCCATGATTTGCACTTAGCTGAGCATCCTCCAGTTTTGCCACCAGTTCCAATTGTAGCATTCCTCATATATACTAGATGTTTACACTGGTTGCTGGCCACAGATTACAGAAATTGGGACTACTAGCCCCTCATAGAGACAAAATTTATACTTGAGCCACATGTGATATTCGGAGAATTAGCGCCCTTCAGATTACTATTAGGGAGGGGTAAACCTTTGTTGCCTAGTAATTAGAAAACTGATATAGAAGTCAGAAAACCAGGGTTGAAAACCTGACTCCACTGAAGTCAAAGGCAAAACTCCCATTGACTTCAATCAGGCCAGGACTTCAACCCTAGTTTCTAATCTTGGATCTTGACATGGACTTGCAGTGTGACCTTGAACAAATCATTTTACCTCTCATTTTACTTCACCCGCTGTAAAATGGGGTTAATACAGATCTATTTTCATAAAGCACTTTGAGACTTTGAAAGGAAAAGTGCTATATAAGAGTCAAGTATGATCTTATTTTACTGAAAAGATTTGGCTACTACTGTTTAATATGGCAGCCCTTTTCCCACTTATATTCAACTGCTATTAATGTACAAGTTATTTTATACCATATTTTTAAAAGATGCTTATTTGATGCTAACGGCATCTAAATAGTAATTTCAGAGATATTGGCTGTTACAAGCAGTTAACATCCATTTTGTTGGTTGACCTCCCAAGGAAGGTTAATGGTCTAAAATCTGGTCATTAAGTATGGTAACAAATGTTTTTCAGAGAGGTTATTGCTGCCATAAACTCTAATCAGTGGTTCATAGGCAGCAGCCAGTGTTCTGACTAATGAAGAATTAACTATTTCCAAACAGTTAATAAAGACTTTTCACCAATCTGCATGCAGAACATGATTTTCTTAGTTTGTAATTAACATTGTCCCCTGGGTGCTAACTCCCTCATCTCCAGATCAAGATTCCATACTGGCAGAGATGACAAGCAGTGAATATAATACCATTTCACTAGAGATTGTTTAAATTGGCTATTTAAACTGAACCAAACAAGTTCTAAAGAATACGGAGAAGCGTTGAATTCGTTAATGAATATTTGCTTGCTGAATCATAGCGATGACATTGTTTATCCTATTTTGTAGTGACTGCAGGTTTTGCACTTGAATCTTACAATCTACAGACTGGAACCAGTTAATGAGCTACAAAGGGCTGTGGAGTTTTGTTTCGTTTTTAAAATTCAGTTGCTGTTGGTATAAGAAAAACACTAGAGAGCACTAATAAATATGTGCCTCGTAACAGTAAAAGGGAAAAAGGTAAATCTAACCTTTCTAAATAGCCTAAGGGCAGTGTTTTGCTTTCCAATGAAAAGGTCATCCAGAATGAATTAAAGTTACTTTCCTGCTGAGGTCTAAGCATGTGGCTTCTCTTTGAAGGCTAGAATAAAGTTGCTTTTACTAATGTATTTTAGGGACACAGTTTTAAAGAAAGCACTGCAAAGCAATGAGTCACTCTATAACTGTGAAAGAATTGTGACTCTATTTCAATTTGCAAAGAGAAACAAAAATCTAAACAATTAATATATTGACACCTACATTTAAGTGTCTGAAATAAAGTAGTCAATGACTGCAAAATGAAAACTCAGATCATAAGATGGCTATCCATTCTGTACCCTTCATGTGAGGCTTCATATCATTCAGGCCTCGTCATTCTTCAAAGTTGTTCAAGCTTTCATTTTCTTCCTTCTCTAAATCCCTTGGGTGAAATACTGGTACCACTGAACTCAGTGGTAAAACTACCATGGACTTCAATTTCATAGCTGCAGGGAAGACTGGGAGATGGGGAGTGTCCTGTATTGATTACCTATGAATGTGAAGGAGGAGGTTTTTACAGGCTAAATAAAGAGGGCTATAATCAACCAGAAAAAATGAATATTTGGGCTGTAAGAACAAACTTTATTGTATTTTTTTAAAATAGGGAGACTTGGCAATTTTGTGTACCTTATTATTTTGCAATAATAGATGACTTAGGGAGAGATAGTGGGATGTTTTTGCCCCTCAATTTTATAGTCCAGTCACCCTTTGAAATGAATTTGCCTGAAGGTTACCCCTAAATAAAGTTCATTCCCACTGTGAGGATGGAGATGAGGAATCATGTGATGAAAGAGGTTCCATGCTCTAAAATTTTTTCCCTGAGTTCGGTAGGACTAATGGGGGGGAATGGTAAGTTATTCACTCTTGGGTCACTTATTCCTTCCCTCACCTGGAATAATGGATTCACAGAGAGCGCTCCATGGTGTTCAGGTGCAGGGAGGATAGGCATGGAGATGGCTGAGTCACCTTTTTGCACAGCAAGGGAGATCCCTGCATGGAGTCATCACCTCCACTGTGATTGCAGAGGCATAATCAGGGCCAACTTTTAGATAAATTTTAACTTCCATTTCGCTGATGTCTTGTTTCAATACGTTCTTTAGTACAATGCTTTTGAGATGTGTTTCTGATGTTGGAATTTTGGAGAGAGAACTTCCCTGCAAAAAGAGAGAAGAATGCAAAGTAATGCTCAAAACAGAGACGTGGGCAACAGAATAATTGGAAAACTGTTAAATGTCTTTATCCAAAGTCTTTTTGCTTTTAAATTTGCTCCTTCATAAAATGTGTGTGCGTGTGTGTATGTGTGCGCATGTTATTTGGAAGCAACTCTCTACTGCAGGTAGGTTCCACAGGAGGGGTCCAGCTTGTCAAGATTAACCGTGCAGAAATCAAGGCTTTGTGCATTTTTGCAAAGGTCACACTCATCAGCAGTTCCAGAAAGACAACTGAGAAGGGCTATAGTTACTACCCAATGATTGAACCATGCCTCTGGGTTTCATTTCCTTTAAGAATACCGCCACAATCACTGGTTGTGTCACCAAGAGATAAAGAGGCTGCTCAGTCACTTGAAATTCAATTTGTACATTACTCAAATCTACCCCACCTCTTTCCTTCACGGTGCCTAGCAGCAGCTTGCTGGCACTCTGCATTTCAAATGCCTGAGCTGCAGGAAGCAGTTGAATAAATGGGATAGGTTTTGATTAATGTAACAAGCTGAAAATAGACAATGATGTAATGCGTATCTCAGCAAGAACCGCGGGCTCAGATCAAATCTGTGTTCTAAAGGGAAACGGCTGCAGCGGAGAGTTCACCCAAAGAAGCATATGTTATGCCTCTATAACACCTTGAAGTTCAAAAACTACAATATATAAGATTTAGACCTGTAATCCTGTTATGTCTATAAGCATCCATGACAGGTGACTGCAGAGTCATGAAATTCAAGACTAGATTAAGCATATGACATCGACTGCATTCAAACAAGGACATTTTGGGCTTCACCACAGAACTCTTGATCTTATTTGGAAAAAGAAATATTGCAACTATTTTTGGCTAATAGAAATGTAGGCGATGAGGCATTGTGGCATATGTAAAAAGAAGAGCCAGATATATTTCGTTTTTAACTAGTAGCCTGTAAACATACTGTAGCTCATACTGTCTGAAATTGTCACAGGCTTATAGTTTCTGTGGTGGTAGTACCTACGCATTCTGGATATGCCACTTTAATGCGCTCTTGTGTGGAAATGGTACTCTGCAATTATAGAGTCTAAAACAAATTAAACTTCCGATCCTGTCAGGCCCTCTACAAACAGAACTTGCATTGATTTGGGGATTTTTGTTTGACTCCATTATGGCAATTCTTTAAAGCAAATAAACAAAAAATGTTATTGTGCTTTAGAATGGTCTATAAAGGTGATGTATGAAGAGGGTATAATTAATAATATATGCACATACTTTTTTCCATTTGCTCACTACATTAGAAATGCCCAAAATATCAGATCCTGACTTCCCTCTTTTCCCTGCAGTCAAGTAATGTGACATCACAGGAAATTGAACTTCAGTGGCAGTTCTGCCCACTATCAAAAGAGAGAGGAAGGGATGTCAAGACTCAATTTCTGTGCAAGATTCCCTTTATAGAACAGAAAAGGAGAGTTTTGATTTTTGAGTTTCCTGTCTCTGTTTCCTGTAGTAGTAAATGAAGAACTCAAAGGATAACTTATAATTCTTCCTGTCCACTGTAAAAATAATGAGATTTAAATTCCACGAAATGCAGAAAATGTTACTCATAGGACACTGTCAGGATATTTTTCATAATCTTAACATTTATTTCTCTTAGTGCTGTTTTACAGAACCCTTGGAATCTTGAAACTTGCATTTGTTTCATTACCAAGGGCCAGATCATGCAAACGTCTACTTACATTAATAATTCCATTGCTGTTTCCGTGAGTAAGGGTTTGCAGGGCTGACTCTCAGGTTTTTCTCCTCCAGGTGTAAAGTAAACTGATTTATAGCTTTTGGTATTAGAGTTGATCAATGGAGAAAAGTTATTTGAGAACATGTTCACGTACAAAACTATAAAATAAGTTAGTTTGGCTGTTGTTTATAGGATCATATTCATTATTGTTTATGATTATTTGGGGGAACAGCAGCTTATTACTGAAAATGCTCGGATGTCTCAGAAACGTCATGAATCTAAGCACAAACGTTTTGTGTTTGAAAATGTGTCCTGGAAGAGTGTTATTCATTAGTTCTCATTTATTATATTATCTAATTTCCAGTTTAAACGGTTTCACTAATCCTATAAGGAAACAGAATCAATAAAATGTTAACTTGGTGACCAGTCACATACGAGGAATATCAAATAGTTTAAATGAATAGTTTTCAGACAAGCTGTGGGCTAAAATTTGGCTGCATAAAGGATATTTTGTGGAAATCAGGATCCCTTTCCAAACGATTCTCAAACAGAAAAAACAACCATAGTCATCAGATAATTTATTCACAGTGAATAATTAAACCAACTCTAGGAGGGATGCTGATGAGTGCTGAGATACTGGCAGGTTTTTGTTTTGTTCATTTTAAAAGAAACCAGTATATTGTCCACATCATGGGGCAGTAGTTGTTTATTTATGGGGAGCTAGGGCCCAGTCTGCCGGAGACTGCCTTATGAAGGCCCCAGTTGGAGGTAACTGACTGCCACCAGTGGCTGATTAATAACCAGGCACCTGGACCTAACAAAGGTTACTTAAACTCAGTTACAGGAAGCTCCAAGGGGAAAAAAGAGGAGAGGAGCTCCTAAGAGACTCTTGAGTCAGTTGGCTGAGCGAGGAGCCTAGATGAGGGCTGTAGCCAGCAGGCATCCAAGAGGGCTTTGGCTGCAAGCCTGGCCTGGCCTGGCCTGGCTAGGATCATCCACTGTCACTGGAGAAGAGTCACAGTGGACACAACTCCCCAGACTCCAAAGAAGGATGCTATTCTGGTAGGGGCAAGAGGCTTACCACCAGGGACAGAGACTGTTAATATATGAGACCCTCTACAATCTGTTTAGACTTGTTGATATCATGGGTGAGGAGAAAATCAAGTTATGGCTCATCTGCAAACTATGCTTACCTGCAAGGGGGTGTGCTGGGTAAGACTGGAATGGTGATAGACCCATTTAATTTTGAGGAAAACCGATAATGTTATATGTATATAATACATACAAAGACAGAAATATATGAAACAATTTGGATAACATAAAAATTGGTTTGAACTTCAGTCTAAAACTCAATAAGAACAAAGCAAAAACATCATTTAAATTGGAAAATTAAGTATGTTTTTTAAAAAGCTGCCCGTCTGCATTTCCTGGTTTCAGCAGGACATGAAATACAAATATGTAGTAAAGGCTTCTATAGTAAGTATTTGGTGACAGAACACACATTCTTTCATTTCATCAGTTTGGAATAGACAATCTGAATACAAAAAAGGAAGGGGGTGGGAATGTGACAACAATCAAGTGACTGGGCAGTGAAATTAGCATGCATCTTATTAATTCCAAAAAGTGTTGGGTGCTTTATTTATTTACTAAATAAATAGTATATTGCCTGTTTTTCTTCTACCTCTTAAAGGACAGAACTGTGTTGTATAAGCCTTTGGAAGACATGTATTTTTAAAGTTGACTCTTGAAGAAGAACATGGAGGCATGGCAGACTGGGTTCTAGGTGTAGAAGCATGGGTGTAGTTTGGGGGAACAGGGGGAATTGTCCCCCAAACTTCAAGCCTTGGGAGGTGTTAGAATTCCCCCAGCGTGATCCCAATGGCCTGACTAGAAGTGATCCATAAAATATGGAAGTCAAACTACACCTATGGCAGTAGAAGGCGTGTCATAAAAGTAGAAGGCGGCCATGAAGTGGCTTGGATTGGGAGAAGGGGGACTGAAAAGAGCAGAAGGTAAGCAGGAGGTAAGTTGTATAGACTCTTGAAGATAGGTTTGAAGGGTTTTTTTTAAATATATGTAGAATGTTTTGAGGTCTGGGTATAGTCAGAACAAAGAACTAGATATTTGATTTTTGCAGCACTGTTTTGGATGAACTGAAAATGGTTAGGAAACCTCCTTCTCTCTGGAAATGTAATGAGAGATGAGAGAGAACACAGAGAGCCAGGGTTTTGATGTTAGGAATGCATAAGAAGAAATGGATTTTGGAGAAGTTGTGGAGGAAAATCCTCTGGATTTAGCCAGGGTATCAATGGATGAAGGGAAAGGGAGAGAACTCAAAATGACATCAACGTTGCCATCCTGAAGGAAAGAGAGAATGATTGAACTGATATCAGTAATAGAGAAAAGAGGAGGAGGAGGAGAAAAATATGGTGTGCGGTTGGGACCTCCTGAAAGGAATGTTACAGAGAAAATTGAAGAGTCAAGACTGACCAGAGGCTGTGAGGTGGTACTTGAAGCCATGTAGCTGGATGAGACGGTCAGGGACACGTGTGTTGTATTCTGTTTGATCAAAGGTGTTAAATAAGGTGGGCTCTTAACATCAATGTATAGTATCCATCCCTCTGTCTACTTACGTGGTTGCCATCACTGTAACATCTGAGAATTGAGCCTTTTGAGCAACTGGATGCATAAAATTAAGCCAGTATACTTCAATCCTTCTCTGTCTATGTTAAAGCAATACTAATAAGAAGTAAAACATTGTTCAATGTTAGTAATATTTACTATCCATTTGTATTGTACCAACAGCATGGTGGGTGCTTTGAAGGCTGTTATGAAATACATTGTTATACATTTGTTACGTGGAGGAGATGATTTATTATGTTTACATTTGTATTCTGCAAATAACTGGGTAATTACTTAACAGCAAAACTTCTAAAATTAGTCTACTTCTTTAACTAAATGGACTTAATCTACCAATATACAAGGAAGCTAAAAAACTAGGCTATTAATTTTCTGTTGCCTACTAACTGGCATTGTATGTTATATTCTTGATTGTGTAATAGTTAAGTTCCGCCTCTCATTAAGATTATTTATTATAATTACATCTGATACAGTGCAGTCCTTCGCTGAAGTACACAAGCTTACTGCCATCTGAGCCACAGCTAACCCTAGGGTAACACTGACTGGCTAAAGGATTCATTTTCTATATTTCATCTGAAACACTTCTGTTTTGTTTGATATTTCTCTGTAAGTGTTCTAAGTCTACAAAATAATGGTAATAAAAAATATAATGATGTGTATTTATCAAGCTGTCAAAGGACATATTTTACTTCAAATTGTTCTATCCCTGTCTACTACATTTTCTATAGTTTTCTCACTGATCCAGCAAATGTTGCTAATTTATTTCGTTGTATGCAGTGTCATTGTAGCTGTGTCAGTCCCAGGATATTGGAGAGACAAGGTGAGTGGGGTAATATCTTTTATTGAACCAACTTCAAACTTTGAATCCTCAAATTCTAATACCAAGAAGACAGCATCTCCTTCTCCCCTACTTCTCCACTGGAGCTGCTGCCTGCTTTTAGTATATTTAATAAGCAGACTCCGTTTTCTTAATCATGCTAATATTCTGAAACAGGCTAATGCAGTACCAGCATAATGTTGATCTGCAAGTGTTATGTCCTATTGCAAATGCCACTTGATTAAATTACACATTTATAAGATGGTTTTAACATGGAAAATGTGAATTCAGAGTGGATATATTAAATGATGTCATACTACACTTAACCTGTTTATTGTCAGGTCCTGTTTATTGTCAAGTACCGGTCAGTGTTTACTATATAACGTATCAGTCCCCTTCCATCTTTCAATATCAATTCATTCTACTGAGTTTCAGTTCAGGAGAAATGATAAAGTTTCATTAAAGAAAACACTACTTTATGACAGCACTAAATGAATCATCTGAAATCACTTTTTAAAAATATTTTATTTATTTCCTGAGGTTGCAAGGTTGTATGTTATAAAAATACTTTCACTGACAAGAATGAAATATAGCTCATAAATAAATAGATCTATCTATCTATCTATCTATCTATCTATCTATCTATCTATCTATC